>JAZFAU010000231.1:862500-1391109 GCA_037178615.1 Dione vanillae | reverse complement strand
AGGCAGGGGGGGGGAAAACTGCAGGAACCATACGAACCTAGTGTTAACACACTCCGTTGTTTACTCCCTCCTTTCCAATGCTATTATACAGCAGTGACAATTAAACTGAGTGATATATCAAGGCGTTTCTGAGGTTATATCCGAGTCGTGATCGAGTCTAACACTATTTAGTAAGGGAAATACAGTAACCAAGCCTAATAACATTATATTATATGTATTTCTTTTTGTAATAAATATATGCTATGAACATACCAACGCTTACAGATAAGCCAATCCAATTATAGCGTGGCGTTTTTTTTACGCATTCATCTCTATATACTACAAGCGGAATAAAGCGTGGAGATAAAAAAAGATATTCTATAAGACAACTTCATGTATAGTCCGTGGAGGTATTTTCAGATATCTGTCGAAATAAGCATAAAGTTACCACAGACATGCAGGAATTTCACTACCGCGAATAATGACATAATTTTGATAGACGTTCTTTATACATATTGGGCTATAGTTCGAGTCACAGCGTTTTTTTTTAATGAAAATGTCTATTATACTTAATAAATTATCTTAATAAGTCGAAATTGCTTTATACTTTAATACCAATGGGATATTAAGTGATTTTACGTGCTCTTCCGTGTTTGATATATGTATATTTTCCTGCAGTTTGGCAATTTTCATAATCGGCTTCGTAATGTATAATTTTGGTAATATATTTCGAGTCCTTGGTGCATCTCTGATTAAGGGATATTAAGGGAGATATAAGGCACTTGACGTCCTTTTAGAGCTTAATTTGGGACTCCTTAGGCGTAGATGGGTCACTAAAAAGCTGGCACCTCGTCTCCAGTGATGCGGAGAGTGTGAGTAACGTGTGCGTCTGCGATGGTGTATTACCTATAGCCCTATTTACGTACTTCGCGTCGATTGCTTCAGTTATAGGGTCAGCATCGTCGATTAATGAATCGCAGGCCTACGCGGTGCCCATGTTCTGCTTTCACGAAGTAGCTACTATATAGTTTTCAATATAACTCTTTGATCGACTTCCATGAATGTTAATGTTGCGCATAAACTACGATGCTCCCGAGGCCCAGCATTCTGCATTGCCTGCAGTCTATCTAATTTTGTGTGTCGGAACACAACGCTGGCGTACACGAAAATTGGCCTGATATACGTCGTATACAGGCGGATTTTGTTGTTGAGCACATCTTGCTCGTAGCATTCTTGCGAACGTATGCAATACAGTCTTAAATAATAGTTGACTGTCTAAAACTACCCTCATAATTATCAGTTCTTAAATCTGTTATGCCTAACATACAGACGTCGGGCATGTAATCTGATTTCCTTGCTTTTGTCCCAATTAGAATAGAGTAAATAGATTAGCCTACTGGTGTAGGACTAACGGTTTGGCATTGAATATAAGTAAATGTAAATATATAAGATTCTCACGTAGAACTGAACTGTTTTCACAGACATATACTATTGACAATGAGACGTTAGAAGAAGTGACTACTATCCGTGACTTAGGAGTTATTTTCGATAGTAGAATTAGATTCCACATTCACATCGACAAAATTACAATTAAGGCGTTTCAAATGCTCGGCTTTCTTATGCGAAATACTAAAGATTTCAAAAAGCCACAGACTATAATTAGACTTTATACGGCCTTGGTTCGATCTGGCCTTGAATATTGTCCTCAGGTTTGGTCACCACACTATGCAGTACATATTCAGCGTATCGAAAAAATTCAAAAGCGCTTTCTGTGGCATTTATCGTATAGGTTTAAAAAAACGAAAGTATTAGAAACGTATCAAAGTCGCTTAGATCATTTTCATCTGGATAGTTTGTACCATCGGAGGCAATTATTGGATCAGATTTTGTTATTTAAAATAGTTAACGGTTACTTGGATTGCCCCTTTTTGTTAGAAAAATTAAATATAAATACACCTCCAAAGTTACCCCGTGCAGGTAAGTATGATCTATTTTCAATTAAAGCTTCGAAGTCCAAGTTAGGTCTAAATGCTACTTTGAGTAGATTATCGAATCAGTATAACAGGATGGCTAAAACTCCTCAGAATACTGTGGATATCCTCTCAAATAGCATGGAAGTATTTAAAAGGAATGTGATTAAATGTCTTCGCTCTGTTCCGTACTTATAGTTAAGTTTTTATGTTGTTTTTATGTTTCTCTTATTTTATATATTAATTATAAAAAATTATTGTCACAATATTTAATTACATGAATGTGTCATTAGTTTATTAAGTTTGTAACTATTAAATTACACAGTCCCAAATCATGTCGTGGCGGCTTGTAATTAAAGCAGCACTAAGCTCATAGTTATAAGATGTATTTGTTATATTAGAATAAGTGTGTGTTTTGTAAGCTGTCCTTAAGTAAATAAATAAATAATTGACCTCTATGCGCCACTTCGTAAGCTATTTTACCAGTCGGTCCAAGGCTGCCTGTAAGCTTGCCTGTCAGCATTCATACAAGTGTCGTTAAATGTTTTCCTGTACAATTAAGTATTTCGTATTTGGCACTCATATATGTTTATATGTTTTTATTACATAAATGTTATTAATATATATACATATATATATATATATATATATATATATATATATATATATATATATATATATATATATATATATATATATATATATATATATATATATATATATATATATATATATATATATATATATATATATATATATATATATATATATATATATATATATTACAATGAAACGCCTAATCGATAGTCCAAGCACGCTCCACTAGCAAACACTGTTGCCCTCAATATTTAATCAGGCGTGCATTATACGTTGTGACGGTGCTATTTATATTCATATTATTATATTACAATGTATATTTTGTTTTTCATAAATTTGCTTGTAATGCTTATTATTACATTTTTATTTAACTTTTGCTATCTTTATTGCGTTGTTGAACTTTTTATTGATAAAATAAACGGTGTCTCCATGGATTTCCTTAACACAATATCTAAAGAAGTTAAAAAATATATTTGAGTAAATATAAAAATATATTTTTTTATAAATATACATAAGAGTTATATGCTTTTACGTATGTATGTTATTATAATATAGCAGCTACGTACACGAGCATTTTCATTCGTCCCGATATCCATCTCCCTAATTTTAAAATGACAAACAACGTATGGAAGCTATGGGTGAATAATAAAATAAACTCTTTTCCGGGAAACGAACCACCTACCTCCAACTTCTCCTACATCCAACATCCACTGGTCATAGAAGCAACAGGTTTAACTCGGTAGCTGTGTAGTGGATACAAAATTAAAGGTTTTAATTTTGACCTTTCCATTAATTAATAGTGATATTGAATATACTAGATTATCTCATATTTTTCCAATATAGAACATGTACCGAGGTATCTAATGCATTGCATTTAATAATAAAATTGTAATATTTGCACTTAAAAGAGCGTCTATTGTCTTTCTCGCCAGCTCTTCTCTATAGGACTGCCTTCACAACGGGTATCGACATGTTCACTGGATAATTCGAACGTTCGGCGTTGAGTCCCGCCACTCAACACGCAATGACTCGAAAAAGGCGGAAAGCGGGAACGGAAAAAAGCAGGGACTAAGCAACGGAGTGTCGTATGGTTCCTGCAGTTCCCTTTGCCTATCCAGCCGAAAAAAAAAATATCCATAATCTCAGAGTGGGCATCGAACCCACAAGCCGTCGCATTTACAGGCAGACGCAGCGCCACGGCGGTCCTCTATCTAAAATTAATCTAAATTAACTTATTTACATTGTGTATCTATTGTATAAAACGTGTGGTCACTCTATACATATTGTATATAATTAAAGGTACAGCGACAACGAAGACGGTAATTCATAACGCCTAACAAAAGCTACATAGTCTAATAAATATGTTCATATATTTACTAATTATAATAATAGTATATCTATTATATAGTGTTTTGACGAAGAATCATGACTATTGGACAACAAGAAATGTTCCACATCGAAAACCTGTTCCGCTTTTTGGCAACTACGTGAATTCCATTCTTTTGAAAAAGCACAGATTTTACGTAGCAGATGAGATATGTAAGGAATTCCCAGACGAACCTTACGTCGGAACTTTCTATGGGACAGAACCGGCTCTTCTTATTAAAGACATCGACATATTAAAGCTGATTATGACGAAAGACTTCTACTACTTCAATAGTAGAGAGAACACGAGCTACTGTAAAGAAGAAACTATTACTAATAACATGTTTTTTAACGGTGGTGATGAATGGAAGGTGTTACGTCAGAATTCAACACCACTGTTTACGTCATCAAAAATGAAGAAAATGTTCCCATTGATCACTGACTGTGGGAACAATTTCAAAACTATGATAGAAATGGATCGTTCCATGTCTAAGAATTTAAATGCAAAGTCTTTTCTATCAAAATACACGATGGATTGCATCGTAAGCTGTGCATTCGGTTTCAATAGCAACACAATGACGTCACGCCAACCTTCTAATAACTTTATTCGTATAGGGGAAGAAATATTCAGTAACTCCATAGCTAGAGGCTTCAAAAACATAGCGCAATCGATGTGGCCAAACTTATTTTATGGTCTTAAGTTTAAACTCTTCGAAAAACGTTTATGTGAATTCTTCGATGACTTACTAACAGGTGTTTTTAATAACAGGGCTCATACAAAAACGTCGAGAAACGATTTCGTTGATCTTGTATTGGATTGGAAAAAGAACAATTTCATTTCTGGTGATAAGATAACTAATATGAAAAATGCTACAAATGAAAAATATAGTTTGAAGGTGACTAACGAACTCTTAGTGTCACAATGTTTACTGGTGTTCGCCGCTGGATTTGAAACAACTGCCACTACAATGAGTTTTGTTCTATATGAACTTGCTAAAAACCTGACTAGCCAGAAGAAAGTCATTGAGGAAGTCGACGCTTATTTTGAAAAACATAATGGAACCATAGAATATGAGTGTACAACAGAAATGCCATATCTCGAGGCTTGTATAGACGAGGCATTGCGCATGTATCCAGTTTTAGGTGTCCTAACCAGAGAAGTAGTGGATGACTATGTTCTTCCTAGTGGTCTAGAATTGAAAAAAGCTGATCGTATACATATACCAGTCTACCATCTTCATCACGATCCGAAATACTTTCCAAGACCAGATGAATTTATTCCAGAGAGATTCTTCGGAGAAGAAAGGAAGAATATCAGGCCGTACACTTATATGCCGTTTGGGGAAGGTGCCAGAATATGCATTGGTAATTGATTATTGATTTAACTTATTTTTATATCCGAAAATTTACAGATAGGTTTGCGAAATCTACTCCTTTTGGGACATAGAATAAATCAATAGATAATATATTATTGATTGGAATTGCTAGGATTTTTCTAGTTCATTTTTCATTTTTCAATTTTTTAAATTGAAAACAATTTAATGGAAATAATTAATGATCATTCTTCCTTTATTTGCTTTCAGGTGCACGTTTTGCAAAAATGGTAATGTTCTCAGGATTCCTGAAACTGTTTAAAGATTTCAGATTCGAGCTGGCTGACAATATGCCGTTAAAGATTAATTTGTCTTCGCGTACCTTGAACACATTACCCACTGAACCTATATTGTTAAAGGTCATCTCTCAAAATGCCTAATTATAATAAAAAACATTTGAACAGAAAGTGCTTCCTTGTTCTCCTCTCCACAATGTATAGATAGTAACAATAATAATAAGTGTATTTTATTGTACAACCTAATAAAATAACATAACAATTGAAAAAATTTGTTGCTTAAAGCGATCTCTTGCGGGCAATCTTGGGATGTTGCAGTTGTATAAAGATGGACTATACGTCATTCATCAGTCATTATCGGAAGCCAAACGTTGCCTGTGGCTTTGCTCGCTTAATCTACATAATGTTTGTTATTTCTAGTGATAATAGATATTTATATAGATATTTATCAAAAGACTACCCCTGATTATGTTGAAAATATGAATTAAAAATATTAAAAACTCAGTTCGCGGTAATTTCTTTAGTATGAAATGAGTATATATATATATATAGTTTTAGTATATACACATTATTTGTACGAACTATAAATTTCATTGGGTGGATTGGATTTGGACTATAATGTTTTGTCAGAATAACCTCAATTTTATCGAAGTCAAATCACTAGCTCTTCTTTGTGTAATTAATGCTAAAAAAGTCTCAAACAATTCAGCACAACACACAGTAAAGAAACTAGCTCTTTTCGCTCCATCCAATATGATTCCATTAGCCTCAAAACAAAATTTAGACTACTAACTATGTGATTATCCCAAATATCCATTTTTGGATTAAATTCACCAAATTTCACAGCTTTGTGATCCATTTTACACAAGTTTATCCTACACGCCACTATATGTTAAAATAATACAATATTTTAATTACATTTATTTATTGAGCTTGGTAGCAAGACAAGACAGTGTGACAAACGTTTTATTATTCGATTATCCACTTGCTTTATCTTTTTACATAAAAAGGTAAACAAGTGATCAAATCATATATATAACATAAGGTAAAAGAAATAACCAAGCCT
The DNA here is from genome assembly GCA_037178615.1 of Dione vanillae. Taxonomy (NCBI): domain Eukaryota; kingdom Metazoa; phylum Arthropoda; class Insecta; order Lepidoptera; family Nymphalidae; genus Dione; species Dione vanillae. The sequence goes on along the minus strand of JAZFAU010000231.1, from coordinate 1,384,523 downwards.
AGTAACATTTTATATGACACATATTTGTGTAATATATGTATAAGCTTACAAATATATAAGCCAATCCAACGAATATTTTGACATTTTCAGTGTCGGTTGTCTTCAAGCGCGGCGTTCCTTTTACGCGTTCATCACTGTCTACTCTACTATAAGCGAGCGAGTGTGAAGACAAAAAAGAAATTCTGTATAAATTCACGTCTAGTCTGTAGAGATATATATATATATATATATATATATATATATATATATATATATATATATATATATATATATATATATATATATATATATATATATATATATATATATATATATATATATATATATATATATATATATATATATATATATATATATATATATATATATATATATATATATATATATATATATATATATATATATATATATATATATATATATATTATATATATATATATATATATATATATATATATATATATATATATATATATATATATATATATATATATATATATATATATATATATATATATATATATATATATATATATATATATATATATATATATATATATATATATATATATATATATATATATATATATATATATATATATATATATATATATATATATATATATATATATATATATATATATATATATATATATATATATATATATATATATATATATATATATATATATATATATATATATATATATATATATATATATATATATATACTGGGCATACGAGTGTGCGACCCCGGATCCTCGAGCCACCACTGGCATACTCCTCTCCAATCCATGAAAGTGGTGTCCGTACCTTCGCTTTCCTAACCTTTTTCTCCTCTTATTCCTTATTCCTTGTTGGCTTTTCCCTTAAAAACGGGTTTTGGAGGTCAGATGGCAATCGCTCCATTAAAAAGCCGCCATTTAGCCGCTTAAAATGATCAGAAAAGGAAAGGGCACATCGCCCTACACCTGTGTTAAATACCGTAATAACTCTTTAACCGGACGATGCAGAGAACTCGCAGACGTACTCATGAGACGTCGGGTCCAGTGTGCTTTCCTACAGGAAACGCGCTGGAAGGGCAATAAGTCCCGTAACATCGGACAGGGTTACCAGCTCATATACACTGGGTCACCTACCGGTAAAGCTGGTGTAGCAGTAGTTCTGTCTGAGGAGCTACGGAATGGTCTCCTTGAAGTTGACAGACAAAGCGACCGCTTGATGCGGGTGAAGGTACTGGTTGAGGGGGTTATCACCAACTTAATTAGTGCTTACGCTCCCCAGGCTGGTTGTAGTCGGGCCGAAAAGGAATCATTTTGGGAGCACTGTGAAGAGGTTCTACTTGCTATACCATCTACTGAGGTAATCATGGTTGGGGGGACCTTAACGGTCACGTGGGTAGAGCTGCGGATACGTATGAGCGTGTCCACGGTGGTTTTGGTCACGGTAGTCGCAATGCAGAGGGAGAAAATATTCTAAGAACCTGTATTGCGTCCGATCTAGCCATCGTGAATACGTTCCTCCAGAAATGTCCACAACACCTTATTACGTATGCAAGTGGGCCCCACTCAACTAAAATAGATTATAGGCAAAGGTAACCCATCAATATGAAGACACGGTTACAAAAGAAACTGAGAGGGCCGCTTCCCGAGGGTACTCGTCGGGGCAACCTGGAGCTGACGCTGGGTGTTTCAGCATGCGAACCGTCAGCGGTCTGGAGTTGAACAGGCGGGCTCCCACCGACAAACATACTACAGCCGAACCATAGTTCCATAGAACCTTATAGCTTAGATAGCAAATCTTACGCTCCTTCCACACTATCTTCATCTTCTTCAAGCCATTCAGATGAAAATGTTCCGCCTTTGAGTGTTGCGCGGGAGGCTAATGCTTTTTTACCCTCGTCCACCAAAGCTGGAAAACCAAGAGTACGTATGACATGGAGTTCTGAAGTTAACATGTTTATCATGCGTACCTACTATCACATCACTAAGTTAGAAACAGATCTCACCACATACAGACAACGCTTACATCAACTATTTTGTAAAAAATATCCTTACATTAATGTCTCTGAGCAAAGAATATCAGACCAAAGAAGAACAATAGTTAGGAACAAGTTAATTCCACAGGATCTACTTAATCAAATTAAAGCAGAAGTTAAATTTCAAATAGAAATAGAAGAAAAAGAAATGCAAAATATTAATAATATCCAAACCCTGAGTCATGTAACTTTTTCAAACACGCAGTCACAATCACAAACTACTTTTACACAAACTACACAAACATCTACGCAAACCGATTTTTTATCTTGTTTAGTAGAAAATGAAATAGAAACTCTAATAGTACCGGCTACAAGTGTCACTGAAGATTACGTTCAAGTTTTAAAGGAAAAGTTAACAACTACACTTAATCTTTTTTCAGGCCTAGACCCAACGATGCGACCAAGTATACCAAAATTAAAATATACACAAAAACTCACCGAACTGATAAAAATATTTAATCTTCAAATATTAAATGATTATAACTCCAAGAACATTCAATTAATAGACATACATACATTGATATATTGCACACCTTTAGTAATAGGAGAAGAATTAGGTTATAAAATTACACAAAGATATGAAACAGAACAAAAGAAAAAACATATAAATAAGCCATCGTGGCAAATAAGATTAGAAAAAAGTATAGTTAAACTTAGAGCAGATATTGGACGTCTTACACAATATATTAATAATAATAGATCTAAAAAAGTAGTAAAAACAGTCATGAAAATTTTTCGCAACACAAGGTTACACACTAAACATGAAAATGATAATGAAAAAGCAGAACAATTTCTAGATACATTAAAACAAAAATTAGCTCTCAAATCCCATAGACTTAAAAGATACAAGAAAGTACAAAAACGAAAAGAAGACAATATCTTATTTGCAACGAAAGAAAAACTATTCTATAGACAGATTTCAAAACCAAATAATCTAAATCTAGAAAGTCAAGAGAGTATACCTACAGAAGAACAGTTAACATTATATTGGTCAGATATATGGGAACAACAATCAAAACATAACGAAAATGCTCAATGGATTTTAGAAGAAATAAATAAATATAAAACATTAGATGTCATGAATTTTACTGATATTACCGAAACTGAAATATCAAACATTACTGCCAAATTACATAGTTGGAAATCACCCGGTGTTGATAAAGTACAAAACTTTTGGTACAAAAAATTAACAATATTTCATAAAGCAATAGCGGAAAATTTAACGGAATTTTTTTTTTTTTTTTTGTTTTAAGGAAACAAAATATACCCAATTTTATGGCGACTGATAATTGAATTTTTAAGCGATATTATGGTGCAGTGGAAAACAACATTACAACTTCGTTTTAATAATACTAAAGTAACCACCAAACACAAAAGGTATCTATCAAGGTGATTCCTTGAGTCCCCTATGGTTCTGTCTTGCCTTAAATCCATTATCTAATTTACTGCAGAAAAGTAGGCTAGGATACAATTTTAATTCACGCATAAAACAGTCGCTAATATCACACCTTATTTATATGGATGATCTAAAACTATATGCTAAAACACATAAAGATATGAAGAAACTAATAGATATAACCACAGAATTTAGTAACGATATTCAAATGCAATTTGGCCTCGATAAATGTAAAACTCTCCATATAGTTAAAGGTAAAATACGGCAAGGTTATTATACACTTAATGAACATGACGACACTATTTTAGCTCTTGAACCAAATGATATTTACAAATATTTAGGATATAATCAATTAAAAGGTTTAGATCATACAAATACAAAAAGGATTTTAACTGAAGAATATAAAAAAAGAATTTGTGCCATTTGCAAAACCCAATTATCTGGAAAAAATCTTATTAAAGCAATAGATACTTATGCCATCCCAATATTAACGTACTCTTTTGGTATTGTAAAATGGACGAAAACAGATATAGAGCAATTAGAAAGGACAACACGTACTATATTAACAAAGTACAATTACCTTCACCCCAAATCTGCCATAGAAAGGCTAACTATTAAAAGACTAGATGGTGGGAGGGGTCTCATAAATATTAATACTTTATGGCAAAAGCAAATTTTTTATTAATAAATCACATAATAGCATAATACATAAAACTATAATAGATAATGATCATAATTACACTCCACTAAATTTAATAGAATCAGGTAATGTCGAAATCTATCCCAGCACAGACCTACAAAATCAGCAAATAGATAAATGGAAAAGAAAAGTTCTTCATGGAAGACATCCACATGATCTGGAACAAGCACATATAGATTCAATAGGTTCAAATATGTGGCTCAACGCTGGTAGCTTGTTCCCCGAAACCGAAGGATTTATAGTAGCCATTCAGGATCAAATTATAAATACAAAAAATTACAGAAAACATATAATTAAAGATACCAAAGTTACAAATGATAAATGCCGTAGATGCCAAAGCCAGCCAGAGACCATTCAACACATAACAGGTGCTTGTTCCAATTTGACACATTCAGACTACACATACAGAAATAACCAAAATGTTAATATCGTACACCAACAACTCGCTTATAAAAATAAATTAATTACGGCAATTGATATTCCTTACTATAAGTACACTCCAGAGACTATATTAGAAAATTCTTCTCATAAATTATATTATGACCGAGCAGTTTTGACAGATAAAACTATACATTTCAATAGATCTGATATCATATTACAAAATAAGTCGGATAAAATTACCTACCTTATAGACATAGCTGTGCCTAACACCCATAACATATAACGAACAATAACCGAAAAATTAAATAAATATGAAGAATTAAAAGAGGAAATAACAAGAATTTGGAAACAGAAAAAAGGATACATAGTTCCTATAGTTCTCTCCACTACCGGCGTCATACCGAAACATCTTCACCGTAGCATTAACATTTTAGATTTAAAAAATACCATTTATATCACATTACAGCGAGCAGCAATATTAAATACATGTAGAATAGTAAATAAATTTTTACAAATAGATGAAGAAATTATCTAAATAAAATAATCGAACCCTTTTTACATATATTGTATCTACTTGGTTCCGACCCGTAGATATAATAAAACCCAGTTATTCAACTAAGAAAATAGTACATTTAAATAATAATAATAGTTTATTTGCTCGAATATGGGCTAACAAAGGTATTTCATTGATTTTCAGTGGTCCAACATATTCTGCCGATTTGGCGTGCAAATATTTTTAATAAACTAAAAATACTATTAATGAATTTACTACAATTACAAATATAAAGTTTATAGTTTTACAATTTAAATAAATAATTATCAATATCGTCATTATAAATAAATAGTTATTTGTCAATTAATTCAAATAAAATTACAATATTATTTATAATTTAAAATTTGTCGTTAAAAAAATCATTTATACTATAATACAGTTTATCTATCAGTAATTTAAAACAAAAATTCTTAAATGAATTTAGAGACAATTCTTTACAATTTCTGGGTAGGTGGTTGTAAATGCGTATGGCCATGCAATATACATTGTTGTGATACAAAGCTGAACGTTGAGCTGGAACATACAGTTTGTCCTTAAATCTGCTACACGTATTCATTACATCACAATTTCGTTTAAACAAATAAATATTTTTATGAACAAATATACTAATTTCATATATGTATAGGCAAGGAACGGGTAATATATTTAGACTTTTAAATATGGGTTTACAGCTCTCAGTGAAATGAATATTATAAATAGTTCTTATACATTTTTTTGTGTCTTAAATGCAACATGCAAGTCCACAGAATTACCCCATATTACAATACCATATCTTAGCAAAGATTCAACATATCCATGGTAAGCTGTAATTTCTGTTGTAACAGAAACGCCTCAATGCATATATAAATTTATCAATCTTGGTACATACATTTTCAATATGATTCTTCCACTTACAATATTTATCTATTATTATGCCCAAAAACTTTGTATTATTAGCTTCTAATATATCAGTGTTGTCAAAATTAATTTTAATGGCCTGTAATTTACTTCTATAAGTTTGAAATGTTATAAAATTTGTTTTGTTTAAATTGATTTTTAAATTATTTGTTTTAAGCCAATGAATTACTTTTACTAGAGCTAATTTTAGTTTTTCTTTTAAATTCGTATGATTTTGACATTTAATTAGAATAGTCGTGTAATCAGCAAAGAGAATACATTCATAATTTATATGATCAGGAAGATCATTTATATACAAAATAAATAGTAAGGGTCCCAATATACTACCTTGAGGCACTCCAATATTCTTATTAGTGTAATCAGATCTATGAGTTATTTTATATTTATTAACTATACTATCTAGTACAACACACTGTTTCCTATCTTTTAAATATGATTCCAACCATTTATTTGCATTTCCTGTAATGCCGTAAAAATATAGTTTATCCTGTAATATATATATATATATATATATATATATATATATATATATATATATATATATATATATATATATATATATATATATATATATATATATATATATATATATATATATATATATATATATATATATATATATATATATATATATATATATATATATATATATATATATATATATATATATATATATATATATATATATATATATATATATATATATATATATATATTTAATCAAGCGTACATTATCATTGTGACTTTGCTATTTATTTTCATATACGTATATTATACTATCTGTTACCCGCTACTACGCTCAAGATTTTTAAATGTATTACGCACATTATATTTTTTAGTGGTATACTCGAGTAAAAGCATCTTAGTAATTCGCAACATTCGTCTACACAGTCTTGATAAAGTTAGGTACTAAATACTAATATTGTGGTTTGGTTTGGATCAACGTTACTTACACTTAAATTATTATGAAAAAGGAATTATTATGACATAACTGTTTTCGTGTTTTTTTAAACCTGAAATATATTATTTATTTTATTTTATTTATGCAACTGAGGAATGATTCTTCTTTTTATGATTCTTTAAGCAGGTAACCGTCACAAAACGAAGGGCAGAAAAGCTTATAATTCACATAAATAGCTTTAATTTTCATCAATTTACCTTCAAAACTGACGGAGTTTCATACAAACTGACACTATCACCCCCTACCTCCTCCTCACCCAAAAGAGCGAATTTTCAAACAAAAATAGCCTATATGTTAGCCATTACAAAAAGCTATATATAAACAAAAAAGTTTTATCAAAATCGGTCCAGTGGTTCCTGAGATTATCGTATGCAAACAGACGAACTTTCAAACGTACAAAAAGACGAAAATTTTTTTTCCAAATTCTTACCCTTTTTTCATTTCTCAATAACCCTACATATTTTGTTTTGTAAAAATATTTCATGTACTGACACGATTTTTTACTGTTTTATTATATAAGGGAGGAAATTATAAAGTCATCATTACCAATCAGTTTTATTTTATCATATATTTTGTTCTTCATAAATTTGACAACAATATTATTTTTTTTTATTCAACTTCTACTATCTTAATTACGTTATTGAAAGTTTTATTGATAACAACAAACGGTGTCCCCATTGGTTTCCTAATACAATATTTAAAGAAATTAAAAAAAAAAGATTTTTAATAAATATATGATTTTAAAAAAATAAACTCTTTTCCAGGAAGAGCACGAACTTGCCCCCAACTTCTCCTACATCCAACATCCACTGGTCAAAGAAGGAACAGGTTCAACTCAGTATAAAGAATTACTTAATCGCAATATCGAAAATACTATATTATGTGTCAATTTTTCAATTTAAGATTTGTACCGACCATCTACTGCTTTATATTTAGTTAAAAATTATAACATTTACACTTAAAACACTAACTGCTAAGTTTCATGCCATATCTTCTCAACAGAACTGCCTTCACAATAGGTATCGACATGTTCATTATAATGAATGAATGACATTTGGATTCAAAAACGATCAGTCTTTTAGTTTCTCTACCATTATAAACTATTATTTTTCTTAACTACACGCTCTATTCCACACATTGCAGGGTAGGCAGAATTCCCCGCTTTCCGCCTTTTCGAGACATTGTGTGTTGAAGTCGCAGAAATAAAAATATCCATTATCTCCGAGTGGGAATCAAACCCACAAGCCGGCGCATGTAGAGGCATACATTGTGCCTCTGCACCACGTCGGTCCTATAATTTATGTAATATATATTATTTTATTTACATTTTGTATCTATTGTATTAAACGTGTGGTCACTCTATACTTATTGTATATAATTTAAGGCACCACCACAACGAAGACTATAATTCATAACGTCAAATAAGAGCCACATTGTCCGTAAATATGTTCATATATTTATTAATTATAATATTATTATACTTATTATATAGTGTTTTGACAAAGAATCATGACTATTGGGCAACAAGAAATGTTCCACATCGAAAACCTGTTCCGCTTTTTGGCAATTACATGAGTTACATTCTTCTGAAAAAGCCAAAATTTTACGTAGCAGATGAGATATGTAAGGAATTCCCAGACGAACCTTACTGTCGGAACTTTCTATGGGACAGAACCGGCTCTTGTTATTAAAGACATCAACATATTAAAGCTGATTATGACGAAAGACTTCTACTACTTCAATGGTAGAGAGAACACGAGCTACTGTAAAGAAGAAACTATGACTAATAACATGTTTTTTAACGGTGGTGATGAATGGAAGGTGTTACGTCAGAATTCAACACCACTGTTTACGTCATCGAAAATGAAGAAAATGTTCCCATTGATCACTGACTGTGGTGACAATTTCAAAACTATGATAGAAATGGATCGTTCCATGTCTAAGAATTTAAATGCAAAGTCTTTACTATCAAAATACACGATGGATTGCATCGTAAGCTGTGCATTCGGTTTCAATAGCAACACAATGACGTCACGCCAACCTTCTAATCACTTTCTTCGTACGGGGGAAGATATATTCAGTAACTCCATACCTAGAGCCTTTAAAACCATAGCACAATCGATGTGGCCAAACTTATTTTATGGTCTTAAGTTTAAACTCTTCGAAAACCGTTTAAGTGAATTCTTCAACGACTTACTAACAGGTGTTTTTAATAACAGGGTTCATACTAAAACGTCGAGAAACGATTTCGTTGATCTTGTATTGGATTGGAAAAAGGACAATTTCATTTCTGGTGATAAGATATCTAATATGAAAAATGCTACAAATGAAAAATATAGTTTGAAGGTGACTAATGAACTCTTAGTGTCACAATGTTTACTGGTGTTTGCCGCTGGATTTGAAACAACTGCCACTACAATGAGTTTTGTTCTATATGAACTTGCTAAAAACCTGACTAGCCAGAAGAAAGTCATTGAGGAAGTCGACGCTTATTTTGAAAAACATAATGGAACCATAGAATATGAGTGTACAACAGAAATGCCATATCTCGAGGCTTGTATAGACGAGGCTTTGCGCATGTATCCAGTTTTAGGTGTCCTAACCAGAGAAGTAATGGATGACTATGTTCTTCCTAGTGGTCTAGAATTGAAAAAAGCTGATCGTATACATATACCAGTCTACCATCTGCATCACGATCGGAAATACTTTCCAAGACCAGACGAATTTATTCCGGAGCGATTCTTCGGAGAAGAAAGGAAGAATATCAGGCCGTACACTTATATGCCGTTTGGGGAAGGTGCCAGAATATGCATTGGTAATTGATTATTGATTAATTTTTAACTTATTTTATTTTCGAAAATTTTACAGATAGGTTTGCGAAATCTACTCCTTTTGAAACATAGAATAAATCAACAGATAAGATGTTATTGATTGGAATTGCTAGGATTTTTCTACTTCATATTTCATTTTTCACTTCTTCAAATTGAAAACAATTTAATGCAAATAATCAATTATCATTCTTCCTTTATTTGCTTTCAGGTGCACGTTTTGCAAAAATGGTAATGTTCTCGGGATTCCTGAAACTATTTAAAGATTTCAGATTCGAGCTGGCTGACAATATGCCGTTAAAGATTAATGTGTCTTCGCGTACCGCGAACACATCGCCCACTGAACCTATATTGTTAAAGGTCATCCCTCGAGTTGCTTAATTATAATAAAAAAGGATATTATCAAAGTGTTTTTTTTTTTAATTTAACATTATCTGCGCATAAAGTGCTTCCTTATTCACCTCTCCATTTCAAAGACCTAAATCTGCATTTTCAAAGGCCATCGTAACCAAATAAAAGATGTATTTTTTTTTAGCTTCACGCTTTATCCCGCACTAGGCAGGGTAGGCGGAGGGAACTGCAGGGACCGTGGGAACCTAGTGTTAAGACACTCCGTTGCTTAGTCCCTGCTTTCTCCGTCCCCGCTTTCCGCCATTTTTGAGGCATTACGTGTTGAGTGGCGTAACTCAACGCCGCGCTTTGCCTAGTTTACCAGAGCGAAGAAAATGGAAATAGAAAAATCCATCTTCCTCGACTGGGGATCGAACCCAGAAACCGTCGCGTTTGCAGGTAGACGCTACGCTTCTGCGCCACGACGGTCCTCAAAGATACATAGTTATTTGTAACTGGTAACATTTGTCATTAAAACATGTAGTAGCTACTAGTGGCCCTTAAAATAAATAAATAAATGAATGTTAAGACCACCATTTCCTTGGATTTGCTTGAAAAATGTCATATCTATTATTGCAGTAATTTTATACTGTAATATACAAATTTAAACTATGGTACTACCAACAAGTACGAAACGAGTAAACATTTATTTTGTATATCAAGCGGGTAAAGCTGCGGGCGGGAGTGGGTCAATCAAATATGGATATCATGATGACATTTCATTTTATTCCCGCTCGGAAGATTGTTTATAAACTGGATATAAACAATCTTCCGAGCGGGAATAAAATGAACTGTCATCATGATATCGATATTTGATTGACCCACTCCCGCCCGCAGCTTTACCCGCTTGATATACAAAATAAATGTTTACTCGTTTCGTACTTGTTGGTAGTACCATAGTTTAAATTTGTATATTACAGTATAAAATTACTGCAATAATAGATATGACATTTTTCAAGCAAATCCAAGGAAATGGTGGTCTTAACATTTATTTATTTATTTATTTTAAGGGCCACTAGTAGCTACTACATGTTTTAATGACAAATGTTACACAATTAAATGAAAATAGTTAACATGTGAAGCTTTTTAAAGTAGCCACAACAATTACAATATTTGTTTTAAAAATACAATAACACATAATTATAGCAACATGAGTATAATAGTTTTAAAAAAATTAAATTGATAAAAATCAAAAACATAACAATAATTAAGCATGCACTTAATAAAATTAAAATTAAAAACAAATAGTTCAAATTGATACATACAAACAAAACAATAAAACTGGACAATAAAAAAGTCCTTCAAAAAAACAGATAAATTAAAAAGAAAAATATTATAATGTTATTTTCTATTTTACTAATATTCTCTATTTATTTCTATAGCTTCACGCTTCATCCCGCTCTTACGTCCGCAGGAACCGTTCTGATATTTTAAAAAGAAAAATATTATAATGTTATTTTCTATTTTACTAATATTCTCTATTTATTTCTATAGCTTCACGCTTCATCCCGCTCATACGTCCGCAGGAACCGTACTGATATTTTAAAAAGAAAAAATCCAAAAATATCGGTCCAGCCGTTTCTAAGATTGGTCCACATATAAAGATTTTTCTAGATATGACTTAGACATTGACCTTAATATTTATTTATTTATTTTAGGATCACCATCATAAATGACAACAGTATTACAAATATTATATAGATAACAATTGAGTACACTTGATAATTGTATTTCTTTTTATAGGTAATCACAGCATGCAATAAATGTATTAAAAATTAGTACTATCACAAAATTGTTTTCTTTGAAACAATTATATAATTAAAAAGAAATATAATTATTTAACAGTTTATAACGATATTAAATGATTTGCAATTAAATGAACAAATTAAATACAAAATAAATTAAATAAAAAGTAAATATTTTTTGAATAATAAATTAAATTTGAGTTACATTTTATTTTGAGTGTTACAATAATTTTAGTTTCAATAATTTATATTATTTTTAAAGAAACTTAACAAATTTGATTTAAAAATAGGCAAATTATTACAAGTAATATCTAGGTTAGAGATCTTCGAGGAGAGATCATTATATGTGCGTGCCAATCTAGCTGGTGGGGAATATTTTCCTTAGTTAAATTTGTATAGCGGTACATGAAATAAGGCGCTCGGTTTTCTAGGTAATCTTGAGGGAACGTTGAAATTAATATTTTGTGTAGGAATAATAGATCTGACATTATTCTGCGCGACAGTAATGAAGTAATATTGAATCGTTCCAGCCTTCCTTCATAAGAATTATCGGATAGTTTGCAGTTCGACCGATACGCAAGATGACGCAGCAGGTGTTTTTGTATCCTTTCAATTCTATCACTATGAGTTTTGTAGTGAGGATTCCAAATTTGGCTGCAATATTCCAGTTTACTTCTCCCTAGACTACTGATGGTAGTAGAGGGCTGCCTGAACTCTTTTGAATTCCCCAATACAAAACCTAATGTCTGTTGCTATAATGTCAATGTTTGTTGCTGTAGTAATAATATTCGCTGTCCAGTACGACGCCTAAATCGCGTATCGCTCGAACTACTGCCAGTTTTTCTGTTTCGATAAAATATTGGCTCTGGACGTAATTTTGTTTTCTTGTAAATCTGATTGAAAAGCATTTCTTGGGATTCAGTGTCATTTGGTTGTGGTTACACCATTGAATCAACCTATTCAGATCTTCCTGTAAAAGTTCGACGTCAAAATTGTTTGTGATGGTTTTAATAATTTTAAGATCATCTGCGAATAGGTAAACTTTTGAGTGCTGAAATATAAAAACAATATCATTTATGAAGATGTTGAAAAAAGCTGGTCCTAAGACTGAGCCCTGCGGAACACCAGACTTGGCAAGGTATGGCTGAGAAGAATAGCCATCTATCACCACAGTAGAGGATCTACTATGTAGGTAGGACGAGCACCATTTTAATAATCTCTCACTTAGTCCAAATTCCCTCAGTTTATTTACAAGTAATGTGTGGTTTACTTTGTCAAAGGCCTTAGAGAAATCTGTGTATCGACTTGCAGTCGATTATCGATATTGCCAATTAATTCAGTGATATATGAAAACAGGTTTGTGGCGGTAGATCTACCTGACAAAAAGCCGTGCTGTTGCCCGTTGATACGTCTTCCTAGTACCTTAAAACTTTGTTCATATACTAAACTCTCAAAGACCTTTGACATAGTACATAGAATGGAAATAGGTCTATAATTTACAATATTTTGACGATTTTCACTTTTGTAAATTGGTACTATACGCGCCTCTTTCCACTTTTCGGGGAAAATACCTGAATTCAGGGAGTTATTAAAAATTAAGGTTAACGGAACAGCCAACGAGATTGCACATTTACGTATAAATAGAGGCGGAATATTGTCTGGACCAGCAGCCTTCGATATGTCAAGTCTTTTTAATCGTTTCTCAATGTCTCCTTTGGATAAATAATTGAATGTTGAATATAAGTTTTGGATATGGACACCTATGGTAAGTCAAAGTTGTTGTTTGCGTTATTATTATTAAATACTGATGAAAAATGATTAGCAAATAAGTCGCAAATTTCTTGTCTATTGCTTGTCTTACAATATTTCAAAGTCATTTTATTAGGATAATTCGAACCATTACGTCGCATATTTTTCAGATGCTTCCAAAAATATTTCGGATGTTGCCCAATAGCATCTTCGATGTGTAAAATGTCATCATAGTAACATTGTTTGATAAGTTTTTCACAGTCCTTCCGCAGGTGTACAAATTCAATATTGTCAAGAGGATTGTTGTATAATTTAACTTTGTGGTGATATTTATATTTTTGTAAACCAAATAGGATAATATTTTGTTTTTTTGCAAGATTTGGGGACGAATTTATCAATCGCTACTTGTAGAATTTCGTAAAACTTAGATATCATTAAATTAACATTATCTAGTGTACCTAAGGTTTGAAGCCAATATATATTGTCGAGATACGTTCTAATAGAATCGTAGTCAGCTTTTTTATAATTGTGTGACGTTATAGGCTTGGTTTTAAGAGGGATATTCGAGGGCAATATTTTTAAGACTATTTCTAATGGTGGGTGCAAAGTATCTACATTGCGTATTGGAAATTGACTTTCACTAACGTTCGTAGTTATGTTAGATAGAATTAAGTCTAAGATTTTTCCATTTAGGTTTTTTATATTATTATATTGGTTTAGGTCGTGTAAGGCAAAGAAGTCTATTAAGTTACTTTTAAGGATACAATTTGTGTGGTTACTTGGGGATGTGTACTGAATATTAGGTTGGATTTCCCATGTGATAGAACTCATGTTAAAGTCACCTAATAATAAAGTTGAATTATTTGGAACATCCAAGTTATTATTATTTATTGTTTCAGTAACGTTATTAATAAAAATGTCTAATGTGCTGAATGAGTAACTGGTGGGGGAATGTATACTGCGCAGATATGTAAATGTTTTGTTATGTTCTCAGAATCAAGTTCTATTGTAACCCATAAGTCTTCGCATTGACTCTGCCATCCAAGTTGTCTACGTGAACTAAAGCCATCCTTTTTTACGGCTATCAAAACCACCACCAGTTTTCTTATAGTTAGAAATGGCGGACGTTTCACGATCACGTCTATATATATAGTATCTATCGTCAAAGATCTCAGCATCGTGTATACTTTCGTTGAGCCAAGTTTCCGTTAGTACAATGACATCATAAGTCGAGTTAAGGACTTCATTTCGTACTTCAGTTAAGCTTAAACGAAGTCCTCGGACATTTTGATAATAACATATCTATCTCATTATGAGTATTTTGCTTTTTGTTGCTTATAAAAATATTTTTTATGCAATTTTTTTATCTATTTATTTTATCTATCTACCGTTACCATAAAGGTTTTATATTTAAAGTATGCACGCGTATTTTCGTGTCACTAGATGATTGCAACATATTTAATTTTTTATTTATTTATATGTACAAATGTTAAAATAATATATGAAAATGTGAATTCATAAGCAATGTATAAAATTAAGTCAACAATATTGTTAGGTAAATCAAAAGTGGTTAAAGTTAATTTGAAATAGAAAACACTAAAACACATATAGATCACAAGTTCGACTATATTCGGACATAGATCCAACTGCCATGACTGACATAAATTCAACGCTTTTGTAGTCTTTATCATCTAAAAGGTAAAAGGAAGCTAACAAAATTTTTATAATAATATTTTCGAAAACAATGCCTTAGCGAAGCAGAGAACGAATAAGAGCAACTTATGCCAATGATTTAGTGTTTTTGTTCGTTTTATATTAAAAATTAAAAAAAAGCTGAAAATAGAGAGAATATAAAAAATAAAAGAGAATCCGATCTAAAATATATTTGTAGTAGGCACTTCATCTATTAGAGTTGTACTCGAAGAAGCTATGAAATACCAAATTTGATCAGGTTAAACCTCAAAATTTAACAAGATGTAATTATCTCCTCATATATGGCCACAGTATCGATATCCGGTGGAGTAAAACTTTGATAAAAGACTAATAATTAGTTAAAATGATGACTGACAAAACTAACTGGTAACTTGGTACAATACTCACATGTTAAAGTTAGAAGAGTGCAATTTTGAATGTCATCATGAGTAAACGGGCGTTTTATTCCATAACTAAGTTATACTCACACAACAGTGTCACTATGGCCCGTCGTGGCGCAGAGGCGTGAGCATCTGCCTGTAAGCGCGTGTAAGCGCGACGGCATGAGGGTTCGTTTCCCACTTGGGGAGAAGGATTTTTCTATTTCCATTTTCTTCACCCTGGCAAATCGCGGCGTTGAGTTCCGCTACTCAATGCCTCGAAAAAGGCGGAAAGCGGGGACGGAGAAAGAAGGGACTAAGCAACTTAGTGTTTTAACATTAGATTCAATGGTTCCTGCAGTTCCCTCTGCCTACCCTACAATATGCGGGATAAAGCGTGAAGCTAAAAAAAATTATATACTCGCTATGCCAAGTTCTTACAGTCCGACAACTCTTTATACTGGCAACAATTCTGCGCAAACATTCTCAAGTTCAATTTGATGCTAAAATAACCATTCGTCATAATAAAAGAATGTGCAGTATTGAATCTCGCCATACTGCAGTATACAGTAGCAAGTCGCCATTATTATTTTTTAAGTAGTTCACTATACAATAAAATAAACGAAATTTTAGATATTTACCCTCTAACTCGATTACAATACAAGAAAAAAGGTTCTAAATGGCTTCTAAGTTTGTCTTATGATGAGACTGAAAAGACTATTGACGGCTTTCGGCAATTTTAATTTGACACACACTCATACACTCAAAGACACACCCACGCTAGCATGAGCAAAAATTAATCACTTGTTTTGGAATATGATTTCATTTTTTTCCTCGCCCTAGTGGAGACTCACTGCCTGAGTGGTGACTTGATGTCGCATTGGGGACACACAGCTTTTTTATATCTTCACGTTTTATCCCGCACATTTCAGGATACGCAGAGGGAACTGCAGGAACTATAGCAACTTAGTGTTGAGACACTCCGTTGCTTAGTCCCTGCTTTTCGCCTCTTTCAAGGTGTTACATGTTGAATGGTGACACTCAACGCCGCTTTGCGAAATAGAAAAATCCATTTTCCCCGAGTGGGAATCGAAACCACAAACCGTCGCGTTCACAGCAGATGCTACGCCTCTGGGCTACGACGGTCTTCATAAAGTAATTTAAACTATGAGCAGATATTAGATACGTCAAGTGTACGTCAAGCGTCCACACAACCTACGTACTAACACTAGTGTAGTAATAGATTACGTCTCACAGTGCATAAGAATCAGCTACACATTGTACCTACTCAAATTTACATTGCAATTATAAATAATTATAAATAATTTATTCATTGTTGTATTGTTTTTTAAGGCAAGACCACCTTGAGTACTGTGTAGTTGTTTGTAAAGATACTCTTAATGTAACGAATGTCATTTGTTTAAAATTCGCGATTGCGAATGCTAATGCGAATATTAGCAACCGACATTCGCGAATGCGAATGCGAATAATCACTAATTCTTTTAAATTTGGTGCCAATTTTTTACGGCAAGTAAGATAGCGCTTTGGATTATAACATTAAAAACCTGAATATTAGCTGATAAAACTTTTTTTACAAGGAAGAGAGAACTAATTTTTGTTTATTTAGATTGCATTATTGAAAATTGTTTCGTGAGATATAATGAAGACTGAGAATGTGAAAACACAAAAAATAAACTGATTAAGATTTTTATAACGTATTATCGTCGTCAAATATTTTTTTTTCTGACATTCATTATTCGCAAAACATTCACAGGCGTTATTGCGAATGCGAACGTGTTAGAACATGCGAATATTTGCGAATGCGAATGCGGATATGCGTTACATCACTAAGAGATACCTAACAGTGCTATTTCTGTAAATGTATATAAAAATACATTTAATCTCTAAAAATTAAATGTAGTAGAAAATGTTAATTTTTGTAATATTATAAGATAAAGTGCCTAAGGAAACTCATTGAGGTCCCACGTCGATTTCATTATTACCTAATCGCGTAATGACCTGATTTTGACTCCCAAGGACTTTGAAGCTAATTTTGGGATAGACTGTTCCGACGAGATGTCACTATCTATATCTATATCTATATTAATATTATAAAGAGGTAAAATTTGTTTGGTTGCAACGAATAGGCTCAAAAACTACTGGACTGATTTTAAATAATCCTTATTAAAATAAATTATTTCATCACTAAATATAGTTCATTTACATGATATTTGGTTTGAAGTTATGATGAAAATAAAACTTTACCATTTCTACTGAACTACCTCCACCAACAGAAAGACAATCTGTGCAGCCTGCGGATGATGACAGTCGTCGTTGACATTAGTGTCGGTGTCTGTGAATTGACCTAGGAATCATTTTGCTGATCGTTTTTTTCTTTGGTAGGCTTTTTGAAGCAATAACCGCCACCTACGCGGAGGAAACGCAGACGTCCGCTAGTATATAATAAAATATATGGGGAAAACACACGTGTCATGTTTTGTCTATCTGTCTTTCTATTTGTCCAGGATAATCTCATGTACAGCTGAACTGACTATAAAACACTATTTTTTCGAGGTCGATATTTACTTTTTACCCAAGATAACTTAAGCAAATTAAACAAAATAATTTGGAAGGAAACAATTAAGAAAAATTATATGTAAGTACAATACATGCATATTATATTAAAAAATATCGAGAACATAAAACCGAAACAATAATTCAAAATATCCTTAAAAAAAACAACAAATAAGTCTCCCTAGTACTTAGGTTTTTCAGTTTAATTACATCTAAGTCTTGAACTAAAAACCGGTCAGAGATCAGTTGCACTTTAACTGCATACGCAGATGCTTCCTACCTAACTTGACATGGCATTGTTTTTAGTCTTGTTCTCATTTATAACAATAGTATACACAATATATTATATTTTAGTAAGAAAATATGATTATTGGAAAAAACGAAGTTTACCACATCCGAAGCCGAAGATACTATTTGGTAATTATAAAGAGTACATTATGCTGAAAAAACATAGAGTTATTGTCGCACAAGAGATCTGTGAGCAATAGTCAAAGGAACCATACATTGGTACATATTATGGTACGGAACCAGCTTTACTTGTTCTTGATCCAGACATTTTGAAACTGATATTAGTTAAGGATTTCCATTTCTTCCACGGTAGGGAGATTGCAAGCTACAAAAAAGAGGAGGCCATCACAAGAAATTTGTTCTTCAATCGAGGTGATGAGTGGAAAATTCTACGTCATAATTTAACGCCACTGTTTACCACTTCCAAAATGAAGAACATGTTCCCACTTATAGTTAGCTGTGCTAATAATTTGAAACCCATGATTGAAATGAATAGAGTAAATTCTGAATATTTCGACACTAAATCTTTGCTGTCCAAATATGCCATGGACTGCATTACCAACTGTGCATTTGGATTTAATGCTAATACTATGATTGCCAACGATCCTGCTAATCCCTTTGTTTTGATTGGAAAGAAAATATTCGAAATCTCATCAAGTAATGCTCTCAAAGGCATTTTTCGACCGATGTGGCCCAATTTATTTTACCGTCTGAATTTGTCGTTGTTTGAGCCAAATGTGATAAAGTTTTTCTACGATCTTCTAACTGGTGTTTTTAACAAACGAATTGAATCTAAATCAATTAGAAATGACTTTGTAGATCTTATTTTGCATTGGAAAAAAGAAAAGATAATATCAGGTAAAAGTTTACCTAATACACGAACTGGTGAAACGACAAATGTAAATATAGAAGTGACCGATGAACTATTGGTCTCTCAATGTGTGCTGATGTTTGGCGCTGGCTTTGAAACTACAGCGAATACAATGACATTCCTTCTTTATGAAATAGCTAAACATGAAGATGTTCAGAGAAAATTACACGAAGAAGTTGACGAATATTTTAAAAACCATAAAGGCATTGTGGAATTTGAGTGTCTCACACAAATGCCATTTCTTGAAGTGTGTATAGAGGAAACTTTGCGGCTGTATCCTGTGCTAGGTATCCTAACCAGAGAAGTTATGGACGACTATACTCTACCAACTGGACTTACCCTAAAAAAAGAAGACCGTATCCACGTACCAGTTTACTATATACATAGAAACCCTGAGAACTTTCCAAATCCAGAAGAGTTTCGACCAAATCGTTTCATGAAAGGAGAAAGGGAAAATATTAAACCGTTTACTTATCTTCCTTTTGGTGCAGGGCCTCGATCTTGTATGGGTAATTTTTTGATATATATTATTAAATTAGCTTAGGCATTAATACTAAGTGGTATAACAAGTCTTCTCAAGTCTTTTACTAGTATATGTTCTTCCACCAGGGTACCTTAACACTAGGTTTAATCTATCACAAGTTAAAAAATACATATAAATAAATATATTTTTTATAATAATGACCTAGTATGAGGACCGTCGTGGCGCAGAGGTGTAAGCGTCCGCCTGTAAACGGTTTGTGGGTTCGATCCCCACTCGGGGAAGATGGATTTTTCTATTTCCATATTTCCATTTTCTTCGCTTTGGCATCTAAGGCAAAGCGCGGCGTTGAGTTCCGCCACTCAACACGCAATGCCTCGAAAACGGCGGAAAGTGGGGACGGAGCAAGCAAGGACCAAGCAACGGAGTGTCTTAACACTAGCTTCGACGGTTCCTGCAGTTCCCTCTGCCTACCCTGCCATGTGCGGGATAAAGCGTGAAGCTAAAAAAAAATATATATATATTATATATTTTAATTTCATAAACGTTATATTTCATCCACATAATCCTACTATTAAAGGTTGTGAATAGAAACAGAACAAGGAGATCGAAGTAATGTATTTTTTTACGTTTTCAGGCATCCGCTTCTCAAGAATGGTTATAATTGCTGGATTTCTTCAACTGCTTAAGAATTATAAAGTAGAACTAGCAGAGAATACGCCATTTAATATTAACTTTCAACCAAAAGCAATAATTACACAGCCTAAAGAAGTTGTTCTTCTTAAACTAATATGTCGTTGAGGTAAATATTTTTTTATTTTTTTTAATTCACTTCATTTTTTTTTCAACTTGTTTCACTAATTCTAATAAATAAATATATTAAATGCTTAATATTTGTATATTTTCTAATCAATTTTAATGCCTTATTTTAAAAAGAGGCATTCTTGGCGTGGTGTGACATCTGATAGTAAACGTGATAGTTTCGGGTTCAATTTCTACAAAGGGGGATTGATTCTCTTTGGGCTACATTTCTAAGCTACGCAAGCTAAGTACGCTGTGAGAGACATAGGCGTATGGATGGATGGGGCTGGGGAGCCCTGCCCATCTCAGAATCATGGTGCCCATCCCATAATATTCACTATACTATATACAGATACAGATGAAGTTAATGTAAAACGCAAAATACAGAATTTATATGGCGGTTATGGTACTAGGAGCTTATGAGGAGTTGTGGAATTTAAAAAAAAAATATATTTTTATTAAAATAAACATGTTTCAAATGGCCTGGTTATCATTTCAAATCATAAATTAGATAATAACCTTTAACACACAAACGTCTTTATACTTTTTTTGCGTCATAGAACAATGTAGATTCTACGCACACCAGTAACAAGTGCAGTAAGTTTTTGCCTATTTCTAGTATTAATATTATGTATACATTTACATACATTACTATTCAAGAAAAAAAAAAGAATATATATATATATATATATATATATATATATATATATATATATATATATATATATATATATATATATATATATATATATATATATATATATATATATATATATATATATATATATATATATATATATATATATATATATATATATATATATATATATATATATATACAAAATTATCTTTAATTTTCTATAAAATAAAAATTGAATAAATGGCGGCTACATCATCAGAAAGTAGCTATAGGACATAAAACTATGAAAGTAGCTCAATTAAACGAGGCAGGCCGTTTTTACAGTATCAGTTGACATTGTTAGTATCGATAAGTGCATATTTTTGACGTTTTCGAACAAGGATACAGTTTGCGCCAATTGCGAAACGCGACGGTTTCTGGATTCGATTCCCACTCGCAGAAGCTAGATTTTTCTATTTCCATTTTCTTCGCTCTGGCAACTAGGCAAAGCGTGGCGTTGAGTTCTGCTACTTAACACGCAATGCCACGAAAAAAGCAGAAAGCGGGGACGGAAAAAGTAGGGACTAAGCAACGGAGTGTTTTAACACTAGGTTGCTATAGTTCCTGCAGTTCTCTCTGCCTATCCTGCCATGTGCGAGATAAAGCATGAAGCAAAAAAAAGAAACAGTTTAAGTCCTGCTACCTACGGTATAAATGTAAAACTAAGCGACCTTTAACTACCTTTATACCTATTAGGTATACCTAAGCATTGCCTAAGCAACGAATATAATATACAGACAGACAGCCGTTCACTGCCCTTGTATTGATATATGTTTCATCGTTGCAATTTTAATCTATCTTGTACCCCTCATCGGGACCTCGACTAGACCGCATGCGCTAAAACACCCTCTCCTCTCACAATTGTACTGTGACCATCATTCACGTAATTATTTTGTTCATAATAATTTTCGTTTTTTTTTTTATGAAGGCTGTGGATGTGATATATTTATAATTTACTCATAGAATTGTGAAACTTAACGCTGCAATCTGTCTCTTAGTAATAGATACAATAATAAATAAAAAAATATTTATAATTAATATTTATATGTATATTTTTATATTATTTATCGGAAGGACAAGGCAAACGAGCGGTCGTGTCACCTGATGGTAAGTGACCACCGACGCCCACGGACCTGTGTAACAGCAGAGGTGTTACAAGAGCGTTGCCGGCCCTTAAAGGTGGACGTAGACGCGTTTTTGAACCTACCCATGTCGTATCGACCTGGTAATGCTGCCGCAGGTAGGCTATTCCACAGTAGTATGGTGCATGGAAAAAAGTTCCTACGGAACCGCACTGATGATACTTTAATTTGTGTCGTACTGTACGGTTGGAGAATTCAGCGGCAGGCACCAGATCAAACAGTTCTCCAGAACACTCCCCATGGTATAAGCGGTAGAGAACACACACCGTGGAAACCTCTGTACGCAGCGCCAAAGTGTCTAGCCTTTCACAGATAATTGGGTCCCCAACGATACGAACGGCTCTACGCTGTATGTGATTAAATGGTTCAAGTTGATACTGGGGTGCCCCAGACCAGAGATGCGAACAATACTCCATGTGAGATATCAATAAATTCGTACTTTCGAAACTATAACTATAAATGACGAATGACTTTAAATACTTCGTCAAATATCAAAAGCTTATGATAATATATAAGTATTTACAAAATACATACATAGTATATGTCGGCTAGATCAGGCTCTCGATTTTTAGAGTCCATTCTTCATAATAAGATGGCAGAGTAATATCAATTATTTTATCCTCGTCCGATAGATTGTACAGGAGCGACATGATTCAGTCCTTTTTATTTATTTAACACCTGACATTTCTGTTCAATATTCGAAAATAATATCATAAAGAACTTTCTATTACAAATAGGTTTTTACTAATTTGAATAATTAAACATTGTTTTCAATATTAAATACGCTTGTAACAGTGTAATTATAATTGTATATTGATTTGCGCCCATATATGCAACTTGACGCGTTCTCCGTAGTAGTCAGATTCCTCTGCCTCGTCCACTCTCATTAACCTCTTCATACATGCTCTCCGGAGAGTCCTCATATTTTTTACGTGATCTTCCTCCAGTAACTTTGATACTGTGTTTTCGAAAGTCAACCAAGGTAATATATAGCTAGCTCTATATATTACATATAAAAAAGATATAGCCTGCGTTTCTACAATACAATGGT
Organism: Dione vanillae; assembly: GCA_037178615.1. NCBI lineage: Eukaryota > Metazoa > Arthropoda > Insecta > Lepidoptera > Nymphalidae > Dione > Dione vanillae. The sequence continues at coordinate 1,360,926 of JAZFAU010000231.1, read as the reverse complement.
CACACTACGATTCATGATTTCGCATCCAGGCCAGTATTTTCATCGTTCTTCGAGAGATACACGTGTTTAAAATATATATATAATAAGTAACATATATATTTTTATAAAAAAGCCTTTGTACATATAATAATTTGTATATTTTGGCAGTATTAATCAACATATCTCTGAGCGAAATCATATCACGAAGATATACGCAAAAACTGAGTGTTTTAAATGAAGTAAAATTAGCAAAATACGGTCAGTGTTCAGTGACTTGTGTTTTACTAAATGGATTTCTACCTCTGTATCAGTAAGTAAATAGTACAATTTATATATATATATATATATATATATATATATATATATATATATATATATATATATATATATATATATATATATATATATATATATATATATATATATATATATATATATATATATATATATATATATATATATATATATATATATATATATATATATATATATATATATATATATATATATATATATATATGTATATATATATATATATATATATATATATATATATATATATATATATATATATGACTTAACGACGACATTTTCATTAATTTTGGTTAAAATTATTCTTTTTTTATACCATTTCACTTTATTCTCGACTAAATAATGAAACAACGGACATATGTCATATTCTAAGTCAACCGAAGTCTCCCTCACACTACAGAGGTGTGGATTTCTTTATAATTTCGTTACCATTCTTTCTTCACTAATTCTAACCAAACTGTATGAGCACGTTCTTCATTATTAATATGCCATTCACACAACTACCAATATATGTATCATGTCTGCAGGTTTGACCTTCATATCTTTTAAAGATTCTTCTGGCAGTTACATTGTATGTCATAAAGTTGTTCTGGGGATTCACCGTATCAGCGATGGAGACGAAGCACAGTTACTCTTGTTACCTGTGGCAATATCTATTTCCACGTTTTCACACCTTCTGCCTCCACTAAAGACAAATCACAGATTATACCGCTTCATTCATTATAGTATATAGCTTCACGCTTTATCCCACTTACAGCTGGGTAGGGAGTTGGAATCGCAAGAACTGTGGGTACCTATTATTTACACACTGCCTTTTTGAGGCATTACATGCTAAGTGGTAACACTTCATTTGCATTTGTTACAAGTATGTTTTCCTTTCTTCACCTTTGCCGTACTCACATTTCAGCATTGACCTCAGGCTCTCTTTAAAAAGGTGATGAGTACCTTGCATTCTTATGATGCAATAAATACTGCACTGTGTAATTGCTATGTATTTAACTTTAGGTCACCTAAAGGTACATCGTTGAGGACTGCCGTGGCGCAGAAGCGTATCGTCTACCTGTAAAAGTGACGGTTTGTGGGTTCGATTCTTAATCGGGGAAGATGGATTATTCTATATCTACTTGATTTTTCTATTTCTTCGCTTTAGAAAAGTAGGCAACGGGCGGCGTTGATTTGAGAAGGCGGAAAACGGGGACTAAGCAATGGAGTATCTTAACATTAGGTTCCTATGGTTCCTGCAGTTCCCTCTGCCAAGTGCGGGATAAAGCGTGAAAACAAAATAAATATATACAACCTTCATCATGAGATAATTTCTTCAGAAAATAATTTTCTAATAAGAATCTATAAACTTGCAGTTATCTGTGTACAATTGCTTTTATATAAAGATACCATAACATCTCTAATTTTCTGGTACTCCATACATCCAGTGATCCAAAAACGGGAAATCACAGAAAATGAAAGATGGAGCTAAAATTGACATTTCTCGATCTAATGACACAGCCATTACAACATTACATTACCATACTTCAATCCTGACAAAGTACATAGACATGCTGAAAAGTACTAGTTCTATGTTGAGTGGGTAGAATGTAAATATTCGGATATGATCTCCTTTCATTTATGTGCAAAATATTATGTTAAAAACAACATTAGGTATTTAGCCTCTCTCCGAAAGCTATTCAAATTTAAATTTAAATAGTTTTGTTCAAAATAAGAGTACATGATTAATTTTTTGAACGCCAAAATCATTACCACCGGTTCACTAAAGAACCGATGCAAAAATCTACATTTTTTTTATTTTTAAACGGTCATGAAAATGTCCCATCATTTTCTTATTTTTAAACGGTCATATAATTTTACAGTTATTCTTTTTTGATAATGACACGTTTGAAACAGACTAAATACAAGCATTTCATTCTCAAGGTGTGTTGTCATTTAAAACATCATTAGTTAGGTAATAACCTTTAACACACAAACTTCTTTTCACAATTCTTTTGAATTGTGATATAGTGCATTGTTGGACGTTTTCTGGGATCCTATTGTAAAAGAGTACACACTGCCCAATAAAAGAATTACGGACTCGTTGCAATCCAGTTATAGGCGCTGTAATTAAACTTAAAAAGCCTATTTCTAGTATACACATTAAGTGAATCACCGATTTTGGCAAAATCGTTAATATTCTTTTTAACGTACATAACATTAACAAAGATATATTGAGATGCAACTGTCAAAATATTTATTTCTTTAAATTTTTGCCTTAAAGAATCTTTAGGTCCTATATTATAGATTACAATTGCGATTGAAAATTAATTTAATACTGGCAGCATTACCCCAAAGTATAATGCATATAAATTTCATCTTTGACTATACTAATGTAGACAGAAATGTATTTAACCTCAGCAAAACAGGAGGTGTTAAAAAAGCATTGCAACAACTGCGTGATAATTTAGATTGGTTCATTAACATTACACACTGAAAAACTAAAAGAAACAGCAGTATCGAAATAATAAAAATCGCAACAGACTACTACCGCAATCTATATAGTGATAAGTAGTTACAATCAGAACCAAAACAAATAATTATCTACGAGAGAGAAAATGAGGAAAAGATCCCAAATATAATACCTGAAGAAGTCAAGAAGGCAATCGAAACACAGAAGAAAGGGAAAACAACAGGTGAAGACGCTATATCAAACGAACTATAAATAGGGACATCTACTAAAACAATCAGCATTATCACAGATCTATTCAATAACATTTTATGTACACAATATATACCTCACCAATGGACCATGTCAACCATAATACTCATACACAAAAGAGGAAATAAAAACGATATAACAAATTATAGACCTATCAGCCTGATGTCCAACATTTATAAAATATTTTCTAAGATCTTACTAGGCCGCCTTACAAAGATTTTAGATGAAAACCAACCAAGGGAACAGGCAGGATTTCGTAGCGACTTCCCAACACTTGATCATATCCATACCATAAAACAGGTCTTCCAAAAGAGTAACGAATATGGTATTAAATATTATTTGGCATTTGTTGACTATAACAAAGCTTTCGGCTCACTTAAGTATTCCAAAGTATGGGAAGCACTGGAAACACAGGGAGTTGACAAAAAATACATACGCTTTATTAGCAATATTTACAAGAATATGAGAGCTAAAATAATAACAGAAAGAATAGGTGAAAGTTTTCCTATAAAAAGACAATATGGCTTTCGCTCCTAATCTAGTACTCTCTCAGCCATGATTGATATGATAACAAAATTGCACATTAATATCGATAAAAAAAATATTGCCTTTGGGCTATTCATAGACCTCAAAAAAGCTTTTGATACGATAAGCCATTCGATGTTGTTGAGTAAACTTCGCGATGTAGGAGTATGAGGAATAGCACACAAAATGTTTGAATCATATTTATCCAACCGTTATCAGATAGTTAAAATCGGAGTATCAAAGTAAACCTCACAGTACTGGTAAGTTTGGTGTACCTCAAGGTTCCATATTGGGTCCATTACTGTTTTTAATTTACATAAATTCCATACATAAGACTCCAATACAAGGTCATCTTTCTCTATACGCAGACGACACATGTCTATTTTATTTTGGTAGTAACTTAAACGATATAATAAATCAAGCTCAACAAGATTTGAACACAGTAGTTCATTGGTTTCAACAAAATTTACTTACGATCAATGCATCTAAAACTAGTTACGTCATTTTTAAACCCAAGAACAAAAACATGTACACACTCCTCTCGAAATTAATAACCAAAAACTTCAACAATTACAATCTGAAAAATATTTAGGACTTCGATTAGACGATTGAGGACCGTCGTGGCGCAGAGGCGCAACGTCTGCCAGTAACGTGGATTTTTCTATTTCCATTTTCTTCGCTCTGGCATCTAAGGCAAAGCGCGGCGTTGAGTTCCGCCACTCAACACGCAATGCCCCGAAAACGGCGGAAAGTGGGGACGGAGTAAGCAGGGACTAAGTAACGGAGTGTCTTAGCACTAGGTTCTTATAGTTCCTGCAGTTCCCTCTGCCTACCCGTGAAGCGTGAAAGTGAAAGCGTGAAGCTAAAAAAAAAAAAAAAAAGGTTAGACGATTGTTTAAACTGGAAGGTACAGATTGACCACGTAAGATCAAAGCTCTGTTCTTTAATGGGTAAGCTACGTAAATTCATTCACTGCGTTCCGCGGCAAGTGCGACAAATAATATACAATTCTTTAGTAAAATCACATTTACAATACTTAATTGAAATTTGGGGTTTTGCTCAAAAAAGTAACTTAAAGGACCTACAAATTGCATAAAATAAAATCATTAAAATATTATTTACTTACGATTATTTAACACCTACAGTCAAATTTTATAAGGAGACAAAGCTCATGAATATAAAACAATTACATGCATATGGCACTTGTATATTAATAAGAAAAATCCTGAATAAATCAATTAATTCACATATCTCATTCACAAAAGTTCATCTTAGCTCCCACCCGTAGTAGCCGAAGGGGACACCACATCTTATTACCTCAAGTCCGAACCGCTCTAGGTATCTTTGCTGGAGTACAAATCTATAATAAATTACCTAAAGAGATAAAAAATGCAAATTCATTTAACATCTTTAAAATTAAACTAGAAACAACATATAGTACATGATAATACATTATTAAAATAAAATAAATGATTTAAGCTAATGCACAAATAAAAAAAAAAGAAATAAATAAAATTAAATAGAATAAAAATAAAGTATGAAATAAATAACTGATCTGTTTTTGTTACTCTGTGTCTATGAGTTTGCATTTCTTATCGCTGTTTTGTACACAATTATTGTTGCTTTGTTTTAAATTCCATGTTTAAAGCAAAATTTATTGTAAGAATAATATGTTAAACTTGTTTGTCGAAGTTTTAATTCAAAATATGTTTATAGTCATAATTTTCTCAAGTAAGTGAAATGTAATTTCTTTTTGAAATATAAAATATCTTTAACCATAAATCAAGCCGGTATATGTAAAGCCAGATCCAACAGTATATTTTTGTACGTAATATTATCTGTCGATGCGCTTGTCACTTATTATATGTGGATAAACTAGTACTTTCGACAACTAGTCGACCGACTTCAGTATAGTGGCAACATTGTGAACTGATAACTCATGTTAGCGACACTTTAGTTATAGGTTTATAGAGCGTTTATGAATACAAACATTTATCGAACGTTTTATAAGCCTATAGAGCGTTTTAACTAAAGTATACTTAAAACGTTCTATAAGACTTTTATGAATATGGCCGATAGTATATATAGTGTATTATAAATACATATATAGTAATATTTCATAATATGAAGTTAATTTGGATTTGACAATAAAACACCAATCTATGTTTGAAAACTATATTTAAATGATTTACTGAAAATAACTTTAAAACAGATATAAAATGTAATAAAAAAATGTGATTCACATTAGTATTTCAATATTCAAATATATATTATATAGATAACGATTACACATAAAGCTTATTCATAATTTGTTTATAAATCTCAATTATTCCCAAGGTAAAGGCAAGTACAGACGGAGCCGGACTAAGAATTTCCTTTATTTTTTCTATTACATTTTCACTGTCCACATCACCAAGAAATTTATATACAAACGATGCACTGTAACATTTACTATATGGAGTTGTAGTATATGGAAAACCACATAGCTGGTTAAGATAATTAATTTGTTGTAAGCATTGTTCAAATTGTATCAGTGGATGTACTTTTTTTCTACTGAAAATATCCAATATTTCATGTTCACTTACATTGTGATACACTTGGAGAATACTCTGCGCTATTTTACAATCTTCTAATGTCACTGAATCTTTGTTGATTTTACTATCTGATCTCAAACTATTATCAATATCACTTCTGTTGTAAGTTGTAGCAATCTTGTTAGCTATTACGCTAAGTAATACGTAGGATAGCATTATACTACATACATGGTCCTCTACATCGACCGTCTTATATTCTGTGAAATAGACCATGGCTATGAGCAACAACCTGAAATCCTCCGGTGCGGCTTCTAATGCATCAAAATCGAAATTGCCAAGTCTCTCCAGAAAGAAATGCTTGAAAATTCTAAGGGAATCTATATTGTTCCAACCATTTTCAAAAACACAGTTGACAGCTGTGTATTCCGGTTTGCTACAAGATGTAAGATGTCTGATTTCCGTTTTAACATTTTTCGATGAGCGGTAAATAAGTTTTATATCTTCGCCATTAAAATTTTTAAGCAAATCGTAACTATATTTTATAATATCCATCGAACATATAATAGTGTTTTCCTGATCACAATCTTCTATTAAGCGTGACGCTAAAACAATATCCCAAGAATATAAATTTATATATGGTATGGCAATATATTTTAGAGCAATTCCCTTTTGAAACCAAAGAGGATCTTGAACAATAAAGTCAAGACTTCTTCTATCTGTGAAATACAATGACACAACGTTCTCTACTTCATCACACGACAAGTATTTCATTTCTAATTTCCTTTTTGGCCTCCACAAATTTTGCTTGATCTGACACAGATATGTATTTAAAAATATATTTCAAAGCATCAGTTACACTTTTTCTAGACAACCAATTAAGCAAAGTCTTGTACCGTCTTATATGTTGCTGAGGCACATTAGCCCTTTCAAAAAACTTTAAAAAAATACTTTCGTCGAAAATATCATTATCTGTCAATATAATGAACAAAATCATTTTTTCTAGCGTAATATTGTATTTTTTTAAAAATTCATCTCGTTTAAATATGACATTCCCGAGATGTCCTTTAAGGATTGGTATGTATGGCGCAGGACTGAAGCAATATTGCACATTGAAGCTGACCACCGGGCACGAGAGTCTGTTAGCTAAATCGAAGCACACCTTAATTACATCACTTGTATCACATACAGTGTAATCGAAGCCCATTTCATCTAGCACCTGTATAAAGACGTCCTTTGCTAACAGCGGCTGGATAATTTCTTCTTTATTGTATTTACCTAATACATAATTTTCACCGTTTATTACATTTCTCTCATAGTGTACATCCAAAAAATGTTGATTTGGATGGCCACCCTTCATTATAAATAAGCATTTGAAATTTTTTTTTTTAAACCTCTGTAAATATTGCCTCACATAGTCGGCGAACCTGTCGCATTCCGATCCCAGGACAAATGGCAAGCTGGATTTTTCGTACAACGAATAAAATATATTCTGACCATCAACTACGACTGTAGTATTTTTCAATTTGTATGGTTCTAGTAGTGTTCGCATCAAGGGGGTAAAGCCTTGAATCCTCATTTTGGGTTCTGAAACAAAAATAAATAATATATTTTTTTGCAACCGGAATACCCGGAATATAAGTGGATATGTGTGATACGCGACAGTTTAAGGATGGGTGAGTTACATAAGTGGGCAGAAATTACACGTATTACTATAGTAACTAAGTCATTAAATTTTAACAAAAGACAAGACAAAGCGCGGCGTTGAGTTCTGCCACTCAACATGCGATGCCTGGTATAAAATGCAGAAAACAGGGAACAAAGTGTTTAAACACTAAGTTCCTAAGTTCTCCGCTTACCCTGTCATTAGCAGGAGAAAGTGTATAGCGATAAAAAAAGAAACAAAAACAAAAAACGACCAACCTTTAAATCACTTTCCACTGTTCAAAAGATATTAGATATTATTTAAATATCGATTACTCGTTTCCTAAAATATTATTTCAATTGTCACTAAATACACTTACACACTAAGGACTAGCTTTTTAAATGGTACGCTTTATAGTGCTCTCTAGTGTTCTAGAACATTATAGTGTTATCGTATGATGTACCGTTCCAAATATATCGATTAAATCATAATCATGAATAATTTTTAAAATATATATATTTTTTTATAATTTACATTAATTATAATGACAATATTATAAAGCCAAGAAGTTTGAACGAACGAATGACGAACGGACCAAGTCACAGGCAAGAATTGATTGAGATAGTAGCATTTGAAAGTTATAATTAGAGTTTTTTATATATATATATATATATATATATATATATATATATATATATATATATATATATATATATATATATATATATATATATATATATATATATATATATATATATATATATATATATATATATATATATATATATATATATATATATATATATATATATATATATATATATATATATTATAATTTTCATAATGCACTACAAAATCATCATTCTCATATACACTTATATTATACCTGGAAGAAAATTAAATCAGTTTATACTTAATCCTGCATAGAGCAGGGTAGGCAAGTGAACCTACTGGTAGACACTCCTCTCTCCGTCTGATGTTGACATAATAATCGTTAAGTGGCTGAAGCCACTACTTGTTACAGTCAGAGTTATATATATAAAGTACAAATAACAAACATACTATAGCAAAATTTAAAGCTAAGAAAAAACATATACAGGAACATACATATGAATCTAATCAAAAAATCGTACTATTATAGTAATAGTACTAGTATTTAAATATATTAAAATACAAAGTTAAAGAACATATCGACAAATTATTTTCAATCACTACTTATCAATAGAGTTCCTTAAATATTTTTTACGGTGATTCCCCATAAACAGTAAAGCACGTTATTGCACAGATAATATACAAATGTCAGTATACGAGTAATTTTTGTTCATAAGCAATAAATAATGAAATCAATTAAAAAAAACTTATTTAGAAGATTATAAATTCTCACATTACAACTAACAAAATGATTTCTACGCATTACAACGGTAGTTGCTATTATTTATGTGCAGGTACTAATAACGTTTAAGCTAATTTAATTAATTTTTGTTTTTTTTTTTTATTGCAGCTTTGTAGATTTTGAAAGGATCGTATTAGCAAAGAATTTTAATATATTAGTATGCTTTAATATATTATAAACTGTAAGTACTTATAAATGTTGGAAAAATGTTTTTTTGAAAATAAAAAATATATTTTTACAAGTAAAAATATATTTTTTAAAAAATATATTTTTATATTTTTTTGAACAAGAATATGAATTGAATCAATCAATTGAATAAATTGATAAAAGAATATCAAACTGATTTTTAAAAGATTATATCAGAGCAATAAATTTTATATTGAACATTATCTATTTAATAGTTAAGCACTAGTGTTGCTAGCATAAAAAATAAAACATACATTTTGCTATAACATTAACGGGAATCCCCGAATATTAAACAACTATGTATATATTACAGTCAATTCGTAGAATTGAAGATTACACGAGTGCAAAGTATAGTAGTCCATTGAACACGAGCTTTGCATTTAAACAAAAACGCGCCTACACACTACTTTATATGTGGCGGGAAATAAAATTTTGTTATACGAATACAAAACGAAAGTTATACGAATTTAATAAAAAAAATTGTAAGAATATATTTATCACATTCTTATTGAAGAAACCGGTGGTCAAATTTGGAGCGCTTTAACAGCGTTTCAAATAAATGAAATAAAAAAAATTATAGAGAAAAAAAAATCTTCAAAAGATAATCTATTAATAAGATTAGTCTGAGGTAATTTTATTGTAAAATGTATAAAAAGAAGTTAAACATCAAAGAAGAAAGTTGGTATAAAAATTGACACTTTTGATTATAACTTCTTAAATGTTAGATTTAGGCCAAAAAACTATATAATATATTTGTAGGAAAAACAATTTGCTACACACACATACTTTACAATTTTTTGTAAGACGCATAGTTTCCGTGATAACGAGAAAAAAGTGTTTCCACCTGTTTTTCCAAGACGGCGGCCGGGGTACAAGGGTGGCGACCCCACAAACTTGAGGTTAAGCTTCTATTGACCCAAACATGTCCCAAAAATAAAATTGCGTCGTGGTGTTTTTTTTTTAATTTTAAAAATATGGGCAGTTCAGTCTTTGCCACTTTTACCTCTACTTCTTGTTAGATTATTTATTTATACGGCATAGAAAAGATAAGAGTAAATTTATCGCTTCAAGACTATGGCTTTGTTGGCCCAAGCCTACTACTGACTGACTAACGGGATAGTAAAACTAGAACTAGATTTGTATAGACTTACTTAAAAAAAAAATTTTAATGTCTAATATATTTTTATTTTTTAACAGGAAATTAAGTGCACGGATGACAGTAACCCGATGGTCGCATGGGCAGCCTACCGGACCTGACGGAGCGATCGCGGCCGCACAGCATCCGCACCGCTGCAAGGACCGTCTCCGACCCACACCGAAACAGAACTGTTATCTCACAGGTTATATAGTAATTTACTTCAAAGTGAAATACATATAATCTGTGCAGGTTTAATACATTTAGAATTAGAACTTAAGATCAGCGGGACAAAGTTAATCTGCAATAAAATCGATTTTCTGGCTTCGGCAAATCGTATTTCACAACAAAGAAACAAGTGACTAGTTCTTCTAAATAAATAATGAAATTGTTTACTTTTCAGATTCCCGTCAGCACGATATACAAAAAGGAATGGCCATGGAGGAAATCAAAAGTCCCAACAAAGGCACCTGCGGTTGTTGCCAACCGTCGCAGGGACTCCGCTGCGTCGTCAGTCGGAGCGGCGTCTGTACGTCGCCTCATCACAAGACAGCCTCCACAAATACCCAAACCTCTAGTCTCACGATTTACTCTCCTATGTATAGCCAACGGCCTCTGCTCGACTGCCCTCTTACCCTTCACAGCATTTGCTGGCGCAGAGGCGGGAGCGATGCCTCTAGCGGTCATGCATACTTTAGCAGCTGTAGTAGGCCCCATTTTCTCCTCTAATCCTACAAAAATCTGGAACCAGAATAGTTATCACAGCAGCTTATGTGCTAATTTTTTTCCTGTTGGTAGCTCATACTGTAGCAACACCCTTGTCAATTTTGCTGCCAGTTATACGCTATTTGCGGCGTAACCTTGTCTCCAATGTCGCTGGCTTTATCGGCGTCAGCCACGACCTTAGCCCAAGCTGTGGGCGACGAGTATCGACGTAAAATTGCTCTACGTAGAGCTCTTAGAGCTCTTAGAGCAGCTCAAGATTTAGGCCTTGTATTTGGGTCGCTCCTCCTAGGAGGTGCACTCCTAATATGGCCAGAAAATCATGTAATGTCAGTTGCTAATTTACCCAATAACTCGTCTACGACGAAATGGTCGATTGATGAATTTTTGGACGACGATTACGAGGTAAGATTTTTTAGTAACTATTTCTTTTTTATATATTTTTGTAATTTTTATATCAACACTATAACGTTTTAATTATGTTGCTTCCACGGCGAACTTAGTCTACTCAGGCCGCAGATCTTAAAAATGAGCGTCTGAATACAAGATTCCTTACTCTAAAGGAAATTCGTGAAACCAAAATAATATTTTTATATAATGTACCAACTGATTATATGAAAATCATCTATAATTTAATCAGAATAAACAATTTTTTTACAGGAAAGAACTTGCGGTGCAGCAGGCTGTCCAGGCGTTCAATTTCTCCTGGGTACATCTTTAAGTTCTGAAGGTCGTAGGTTCCTTGTTGCATTTTGGGCGGCGTTGGCTCTTGCAGCAGCCTGCCTTGGTCTATATGGTGCAGCTTCGACTCCCGCTCCTCCTCCAGATGCTCGCTCAGTTATAAAGGATCCCCGGACATTACTCGGGGCTCCTATGGGACTTTTCATTGGATTACAACAGGGATTTATTTATACTTCTTATATTAAGGTAAATAATTTATCTTTCAATGTATTATATATATATATATATATATATATATATATATATATATATATATATATATATATATATATATATATATATATATATATATATATATATATATATATATATATATATATATATATATATATATATATATATATATATATATATATATATATATATATATATATATATATATATATATATATATATATATATATATATATATATATACGAGGTGTGTTCAAAAAGTATCGCGAATTTTGTGTTTTTCAAAAATTATTTATTTATTCATGGATATCTATTTTGTCCCCTTCAAAGTAATCCCCATGAGATATTATACACTTGTGCCAACGGTTTTTCCAATCTTCGAAGCACTTCAAAAAATCATTTTTTTTTATCTTGTTCAGCTCCTCCTTCGATGCCGTCTTTATCTCGTCAAGTGTAGCATAACGTCGTCCTTTCATGGGCCTCTTCAGTTTAGGGAACAAGAAAAAGTCACAGGGGGCCAGATCTGGGGAATACGGTGGCTGCGGCATCATTAGTGTGTTGTTTTTGGCCAAAAAGTCGCGCACAAGCAACGATGTGTGAGCAGGGGCGTTATCGTGGTGCAAAAGCCAATTTTTGTTCTTCCACAAAACCGGGCGTTTCTGGCGGATTGCTTCGCGCAAATTGCGCATAACTTGCAGGTAATAAACCTTATTGACCGTTCTACCCTGTGGCAAGAACTCATGATGCACCACGCCCCTGCAATCGAAGAAAACTGTCAGCAAAACTTTCACATTCGACCGAACTTGGCGCGCTTTTTTCGGTCTTGGTTCGTGCGGCAGCTTCCATTGAGATGATTGAGCTTTGGTTTCCACGTCATAACCATAAACCCACGATTCGTCACCAGTTATGACCCTCTGGAGCAAATTTGGGTCGTCGCGGACAGAGTCCAACATCTCATTAGCAATGTTCATGCGATGCTGTTTTTGGTCGCAATTGAGCAATTTTGGTACGAATTTCGCGGCGACCCGTCTCATGCCCAAATCATTGATAAAAATCGAATGGCACGAGCCAATCGATATGTCTAGGTCCTCAGCAACTTCTCTAATGGTGATTCGACGATTGGCCAATACCATTTTCTCCACTTCATTAATTTTTTCGTCTGTTGTTGAAGTGCTCGGGCGTCCGGCACGCTCTTCGTCGTTCACATCTTCTCGGCCTTCTGAGAACATTTTGTACCACCGATAAACGTTGCTTCGGTCCAAGGTAGCTTCTCCGTATGCCACAGTCAACATTCGGAATGCATCCGCGCACTTAATTTCGTTTTTCACACAAAATTTGATACACGTTCTTTGATCCATTTTTTGAATGGGTAAAAATCGAAGACGATCCAAAACACGTGCAAGCAAAGCAGCTGTCAACAATTAAGTGAACATTCAAAATGGCCGAGGTTGTCGGCATAAGTGAGAGACATGAGTACCAACATAACGCCACAAAAAAATTGAAATTCGAATATACGTAACCCGCGATACGTAATTCGCGATACTTTTTGAACACACCTCGTATATATATATATATATATATATATATATATATATATATATATATATATATATATATATATATATATATATATATATATATATATATATATATATATATATATATATATATATATATATATATATATATATATATATATATATATATATATATATATATATATATATATATATATATATATATATATATATATATATATATATATATATATATATATATATATATATATATATATATATATATATATATATATATATATATATATATATATATATATATATATATATATATATATATATATATATATATATATATATATATATATATATATATATATATATATATATATATATATATATATATATATATATATATATATATATATATATATATATATATATATATATATATATATATATATATATATATATATATATATATATATATATATATATATATATATATATATATATATATATATATATATATATATATACATTTCTGTTTAAATCTTCTTCCACTTAGCATTATCCCGGCTTACTGCCAGCGTCTGCTTTCCGACTCAAACTACTCCACTTTGCACGGTCTTTAGCATCCTCAGTGGTTAGTCCATTGGCTCTCATATCCTGCATCACGACGTCCAGCCATCGCTTCCTGGGGCGTCCGGGCAGTCTCACTCCAGGAACCGACATGACAAGGCATTGTCTTCCGACATAGTTCCTAGGCCGGCGCAAAACGTGGCCATACCATCTCAGACGACGCTCTTGGAGCTTATCCGCTATGTCACGAACTCCCAGACTACCTCGAATGAATGTATTGCGTATGCGGTCAGCCCGCGTTACACCACACATCCACCTCAGCATCTTCATTTCCGTGACGTGAAGCTCCTGAGTGTGCCGAGATAGTGCTGGCCAGCATTCGCTGCCGTATAAAAGAACCGGTCGAACCAAAACCGCTCTTGTATATCAGTCCCTTGAGTTTGTGTGGTATTCTGCGATCGCAGACCACACCAGTGACCTCCCGCCATTTGGCCCAAGCAGCGCTAATACGGGCGTGGACATCGTGGTCGATGCCTCCGGACTCGTGCATAATTGATCCTAGGTATCTGAATTTTTCTGTCTTGACGACTGATTCAGAACCTATCTGGATAGTGCTCGAGTCCGGGCTCCCGCAGGCCATGTACTCGGTCTTCAACACATTTAGTTTAAGACCACCGTTCTCAAGCGTACCCTTCCAGACGTTCACTTTATGCTCGAGCGTCAGTCGGTTCTCGTCAATGAGTGCTATGTCATCGGCATACATCATCAGCCATGGAGACTGGTCCTGGATATGTGCCGTGACAGTATCTAACACTACATTAAACAGAAACGGACTCAGAGCTGAGCCTTGATGAACCCCTACTGTAATCGGGAAGGGTTTTGTGTCGCCAACAGCGGTCCTAACCACAGAAACGGAGTCGTGGTACATGTCTCTGATAATATCAATATAGGATTCGGGGATGCCTTTGGATCGCAAGGCCCACCAGATACACTGACGTGGTACACAGTCGAAGGCCTTCTGCAAGTCTAGGAATGCTATATGCAGAGCTCTCCTTCTTTCCCTGTATGCCTCCATCAAGGTTCGGAGGGCAAAAATTGCGTCCATAGTACCTGATCCTGGCTGAAATCCATATTGACACCCAGAGACAGTACATTCTTGGCGGAGCCTGAGGCCGATCACGCGCTCGAAGAGTTTCATGGTGTGACTCATAATCTTAATGCCCCTATAACTACCGCAATCTTGAACACTGCCCCTTCCTTTGTAAATAGGGGTAATAAAACTGTGCCGCCACTGGCTTGGCATCGTCCCAGTGCTCAAGACACGGTTAAAAAGGTCAGTAAGTATGAGCACACCAAGAGATCCCAACGATTTCCACGCTTCGATCGGAATATTGTCAGGCCCCACCGCTTTTCCGTTCTTCATGCGTCGAAGACAATCTCGAGTCTCATCAAGGGTAATTGGAGCAATAAGTCCAAGGTTAGGAGGTGATTCAGACGGAAGACTAAACGGGTGCTGAGTATTCAGCAACTCTAAGAAATAACTTCTCCACCTCTCCTTCACAGAGGCATGAGTACAGAGCAGCTTGCCCTGGGAATCTCTGACGCAAAGACATTTTGTGATATCTTGCGTCGCTTTATCCCGAGTACGTGCCAGTTTGTATATGAGCGTCTGCCCCTCCACAGTCTCAAGTTTGTCGTATAATGGCGACAAACTTTCACTGCGGGCCCTGGCTACAGCTCTTTTGCTGGCACGTTTTGCTGCTATGTACTCCAGTCTGTCTTCAGGAGAGTTGGAATGCTGCCACTCCTTAAATGCAGACTTCTTTTCCCGAATCACTACCTGTACCTTATCATTCCACCACCACGTCTCCCTGTCGATGACACGCCCTCCCCTAGAAACGCCAAGAGCACGTTTACCAGCCGTAATAATTGCTGACTGAGCTCGATCCCAAGCTTCCTGAGCAGTTTCGGTATTAGTTGATAAGTTTTGTTTGTTAACCTCTGCCAGAAAGTCGGTTTGCATCGGTCCCTTCAGCAACCACCACTTGATCTTAGGCTTACGTGTCTCTGGTATTTTCTTTGTCGGGGTAACGATATAGTCCATGACAAGAAGACGATGTTGGGACGTGAGGCTTTCACCGGGAATGACTTTACAGTTAGTTACCTTGCCCACATGACAACGCCTGGTCAACAGATAATCTATTTGAGTTGAGTGGGGCCCACTTGCATACGTAATAAGGTGTTGTGGACATTTCTGGAAGAACGTATTCACGATGGCTAGATCGGACGCAATACAGGTTCTTAGAATATTTTCTCCCTCTGCATTGCGACTACCGTGACCAAGACCACCGTGGACACGCTCATACGTATCCGCAGCCCTACCCACGTGGCCGTTAAGGTCCCCCCCAACTATGATTACCTCAGTAGATGGTATAGCAAGTAGAACCTCTTCACAGTGCTCCCAAAATGATTCCTTTTCGGCCCGACTACAACCAGCCTGGGGAGCGTAAGCACTAATTAAGTTGGTGATAACCCCCTCAATCAGTACCTTCACCCGCATCAAGCGGTCGCTTTGTCTGTCAACTTCAAGGAGACCATTCCGTAGCTCCTCAGATAGAACTACTGCTACACCAGTTTTACCGCTAGGTGACCCACTGTATATGAGCTGGTAACCCTGTCCGATGTTACGGGACTTATTGCCCTTCCAGCGCGTTTCCTGTAGGAAAGCACACTGGACCCGACGTCTCATGAGTACGTCTGCGAGTTCTCTGCATCGTCCGGTTAAAGAGCCAATGTTCCAAGTTGCAAAGCGGAGTTTCCTTCTAGGTACTATCTTCTTTAGCCGTGTTCGTACCTCACACGGTAGCCCTTGCCTATTTAACACAGGTGTAGGGCGATGTGCCTGCGCGTCGTTAAACGGCGACGCCCTAACCGTACCCAGCAACACTTTACCTTTTCTAATCATTTTAAGCGGCTAAATGGCGGCTTTTTAATGGAGCGATTGCCATCTGACCTCCAAAACCCGTTTTTAAGGGAAAAGCCAACAAGGAATAAGGAATAAGAGAAGAAAAAGGTTAGGAAAGCGAAGGTAAGGACACCACTTTCATGGATTGGAGAGGAGTATGCCAGTGGTGGCTCGAGGATCCGGGGTCGCGCACCCGTATGCCCAGTACTAAACATCGGACAGATATTTAGCCAGACACCCTCTGAATAGACATATATATATATATATATATATATATATATATATATATATATATATATATATATATATATATATATATATATATATATATATATATATATATATATATATATATATATATATATATATATATATATATATATATATATATATATATATATATATATATATATATATATATATATATATATATATATATATATATATATCACAAAAATATATTACAATTCCAACAGTGGTATGGTGTATGTGTCGGGGGTTGGAGTGGGGCTTGGCGAGCTCTATGTGGTGCTGGGGCTTTACAAGCTCTTGCCGCTGCCACATTAAGCATGGCAGCAGCTAGAGGCAGGCGAGGGGCTCTCGCGGCTGGAGGGGCCGCAGCACACGCCTCTCTCCTACTAGCCCTCCTACGATGGAGAGCAGCGAGGAGTGACTTAGCTCTACCCTCCGTGGCGGCTGCAGCGTGGGGAGCTTGTGCGGCGCTGTGGGATGTTTTACAGGTGGGCAACATATTATATACCTATATATTACGTGTTTTTTTATGTTTATTGAAGTCATCAGAAGAATTTTATTGTTTAAAATCTCCGTTCATTAAGCGTCGCACTATTTTCGAGGTTTAGTGATTTAAATACTGACAACAAATTATGCTTATTGTAAAATTATATTTTTAATAGAGCAACTGTTGAATTTTTAAACTGCTTGTAATATGTAATATATAATATTTTGATTTCCACAGGCTGGTATATGTGTTGGTGGCGGCGGCTGGCGCGGACCATGGTCTGCAACTATCTCTGTGCGCCACGCTGGGCTAGCTCTGGCCTGTGCAGCTCGTTCCTTCTTGTGTGTGCGTACACAGTTGGCTGTACTGGCTTTGGCTTTAGCCTCTGCTCTCGCATCGCACGCCACGCTCGAGATGCGCATGCGCCGCGGAGAAAGACATCGTTCCTAGCGTTCAAATACACTCATAAAAGAGACCTCCTTTAATAATCGTTCATGAAACAATTTTTCAGGATTAATATAAACCTTTTTTAAAAATTGAATAATGAAAGAAAAGTGTGATTTTAAGTGAGTTTGCATCAATAAATTGTATAGACTTTACAAATTGGAGTGTCAGATCAATTTTAAGCTACCTTAGATTATAACGTGGTTGGCGAAGAAAATATGTTATTTTTTAAGACATTTTGTAGAATCTTTTGACCAAATGACATTAAAGTTGTACTATGTAAAATTGATATAATATACCTACTGCTATATGTGCATACAATTGTTAAAAAATATACGATGCATATCTTTGTACATCTCTAAAAGTTTAATATTTATTCGATATATATATATATATATATATATATATATATATATATATATATATATATATATATATATATATATATATATATATATATATATATATATATATATATATATATATATATATATATATATATATATATATATATATATATATATATATATATATATATATATATTATATATATATATATATATATATATATATATATATATATATATATATATATATATATATATATATATATATATATATATATATATATATATATATATATATATATATATATATATATATATATATATATATATATATATATATATATATATATATATATATATATATATATATATATATATATATATATATATATATATATATATATATATATATATATATATATATATATATATATATATATATATATATATATATATATATATATATATATATATATATATATATATATATATATATATATATATATTATATATATATATATATATATATATATATATATATATATATATATATATATATATATATATATATATATATATATATATATATATATATATATATATATATATATATATATATATATATATATATATATATATAATATATATATATATATATATATATATATATATATATATATATATATATATATATATATATATATATATATATATATATATATATATATATATATATATATATATATATATATATATATATATATATATATATATATATATATATATATATATATATATATATATATATATATATATATATATATATATATATATATATATATATATATATATATATATATATATATATATATATATATATAGTAATTATAACTTTCAAATGCTACTACAATGGATAGTGTAAAATTTAATTTTGTTTATAAGATAACACATATATATTATTGTCATAGTTAAGTGTTATTGTTTTTTTATTTAAATACATTTTAATATGTACACCTATTCTGTCTTCTAAATTCTTGTATGTATATGTATTTATAGTTGTAATTCAACGGTTGTGTCCGTATGTGAATATAGCAAGTGTTTTAAGTAACATATATAAGAGAAAATTTAAAGTTTTGTATTTTGATGTATTGTAAGGCTCGTTAAGGAAAATTAAATGTTATTATAATTTTCATAATGCACTATAAAATCATCATTCTCATATACATACTTAAATAATACCTGGAAGAAAATTAAATAAAAAATTTATACTTAATCATGCATAGAGCAGGGTAGGCAAAGTGAGCCTAGTGGTAGACACTCCTCTCTCCGTCTGATGTTATAATAATCGTTAAGTGGCTGAAGCCACTACTTGTTACAGTCAGATATCTCCGACTTCTCTACTATATACTAGTTACTATATATATAATACAATTGTCAAATTTAGTACATTTGTAATGCATCCTAGAAAAGCATAGCGACACAGACGTGGTCTATTTAATTTCCATTTTCTTCGTTCTCGCAACTAGGCAAGCGCTGCGTTGAGTTCTGACACTCAACACGTATTGCTGCAAAAAACGGATGGAGTGTCTTAACACCAGATTTCCAGTTCTGTAGTTTTCTCTGCCTACCCTGCCACAAGCGGAGTAAAGCTTGAAGTTAAAACAAAACATATTTTATCCTTTTTAATTTAATATAATAATATCTAATTATCAATTATTCAAGATATTTAATATATCATAATTAATCGAATTAGTAAAAAATATATGAATAAAGAAAGCTGTATATATACACAAATACCTACCCTCAAAGAACTGTGAGATAATGACTTTTAAAAGCGACCTCTCAAGAGGTCGAGCTGCCAAAGCTTTTGGTGTTCTAGTTATTTTATTTATTGTAAATTTTATACTTATTAACTAGCGTAAGTGTAATTTTCTGGAAATTTTTATGTCATACGTGTACTAAATGAGATGTTTATAATAAAGATTGTTATCAATATAACGTGGTTTAGAGTATATACTATACCTGCGATCTGATTAGTACTCAGGACAATCTAAGGCCAATCGTAATGCAAATTATTTATTTAAGCGTTTCAATTGCGCACACTTAGAGAAGCTAGTTTTATAGTTTTTCTTTTGGTACTGTTTTAAAGATCTGGAAAAGGCGGATTGGTGAAAAATATAGCCAATGTTCGCACTTAAGCAGTTCAATTGATAATTGATTGAACAAATTCTACACGTAAGCTCGTTAGAAAATATTTGCGCGCGTTTTTTTGTCACTCTCAAAATGTCAAACTCTTCCTGAGCAGCTCACTAGCTCATTTTTATTCTCTAGGGAGAAGATACACTTTTCCCCTTCCGCGCGCAGTACATTCGCGGTCAACTGCATTAATGTCAATTCAAAAAAAAGTCAATTGGGGCTGTTGCAAGCAAGCAACGGTCGGTATTGGAAGGGAACTACTCTGAAATGTTCTTGTGTCATTACTACAAATAAGTAGAATATCTGTCCAAATACGCTCAAACCATGTAGTCTACCTGATATGTTATAATTTAAAATAAACTCTAAGCACTTCAGTTTTCAAACTAAGCTAAGACAAAAAAGCGAAGCTAATAAGTTTCGGCATCAATTAAATTAATTTAATATAAAACGATTGTTATAAATTATTATCTGTTCTTGGAAGTAAACTAAAAAGACATATATTTTGTATCAATGATAATTACCTCGAGGTATGTTATCAATAATTAAACAAACTAAAATGTCTTAAATCAAATTGGCATAACTGTAGCTAGTTAGTCATTATTTTGAGTCATTATTTCTTTAAAAATCCGTCTGTGAGCGCGTGGTGGACCGCAACTATATCTGACACACAGACACACACACATACAGCGTTGGGTTCCAACACTCTATGTCTAGAACTATATAGAGGATCGGAAATAGAGTGTCATAACACCCTTGTTTTTTCTGCTAGTTGTATGAGAAAGCGTGAAGAAAGCGTTTAATTCCCTTGCAAGGTAAAAAAACAAATTGTTTAACTTTGTCTTTATTAAAATGTCTACTTGTAAAATAATCTAAATTAGCATCACAATTATTAGCGCACATACTAAAATAAACAACTTACAAATTAAATTAACACAAAAATCATTAAAAAGAACAATATTTAGAACAAAAATATTGTATATACTACAAAGCATTCACGGAGCATGTTAAATAATGGATTGTCATATTGCTTTAGGAACTGACAAATAGTATTTAAATTCAAAAAATCTATCGAATAAAAAATCGATTTTCTCAAAAATGACCATGTTGTAAAAGAAAAAATCCAAACATTTTTATTGAGCATATATTGATAACACCACTAACTAATACATCGTTGGACGAAAATCACTAAATCATACATTACAATAAATAATATAAAACAGGATCTAATAAATATTAAATCGGGTCGGTATTAAATAAGATTTTATACATCCATTTGAGGTCTGGAAAACAATATTAAAATGCATTAAACCTTCCTAGAATAGCTCTGTTTCAAAGTAACATACAGTTCTAAATAACTTCTAACAGGTCTTAATTATTAAAAAGTGAACGTTTAGAAATACATTATTGTCTTTGATAATTAGTTACACAAAGCTCTTCAGAGAAGGGACTAGCTTAGTTTTAATTAATTGTATCAAAAAGCATATTATATATTATTAATCGAGTTGATTCGTTTCTATTGAGATATCGTATTTATTTATTAAAATCGATGTTATGAGGTTAATTTCATCGATTTAATTCCATTCAATTCCGAGATAGCATATAAATGCTACTGCACAGAGATATACATATTGTTATAAGTATTGCACGATGAGTATATATAATATAAGTAACATAATGCAAATCAACATAACTACAAATTTTAATTGAATGTAATATTATGATTATTTCGACGAGGAGATACAAAAAAAAATAATGATATTAAAATATTAAAAATTAAATTAATCTGTATAAAATAAAAAACATACTAATCCATAAATTCGTCAAAATAATAATAAAAAAGAAAAAAATGTCAAAATTTCCAATCTGCCTTTTTCTGTGAAGTTAACAAGTGTTGATGACTTGAATTTAAAATATCTTTGAAGCAAACTTTTCTGATGTTTACATCTAAGTAAAAGCCGCTAAAAATCGTTTTAAGAATAAAGCAGATAAAAAATTTTAAATTAACAAATACGATATCCGTAAAGTAACCACAAAATTAATATGGAAATATTTATTTAAAAAGAAAAATTAAAAATCCAGATCCAGTCACAGATTCAAAAGAGCATAATAAATATACATACAAATTACTAATAGACAATTTAATTTCTATAATATTACATCAACATGAAATAACCGTTGGAGTATCGGCATTTGTCATTTATATTCAACACCAATTGTAACAATTATTTAATTACGATTAATATCGATTTTGTATAATTTATTATTAATATCGATTTTGTATTTAACAGTTTCAAAAATTTAAAAATCGATATCTAATCGATCAATGGCCCGTGATGTCCTCATAATCATAATTTAGGGATTTATTTTTTTAATTTTCCCTTCTTTACAATTTCGATTCAATACACAGTTGTAGTAGAGAATAATTAACGGTCACTAAATATTCAGTTTCAAGTCAGACATTACATTTATTTTTAAACAGTTTCCAACATTTGACACAATCTCTTGTCGCAGAGACGGAAAAAACAGCCAAAAATGTAAATAAAACGCTTACAGAAAAAAAAATGCCTTACAAAAGAAAACATTCTAGAATATTCCGAAACAACGAAGCACTATTATAAACGACTAGCCTTTTTATTTATTCTAAAAAGCCATCTCGACTAATACTATGTATAACAATACTGAATATGCCATAGAAAATGTGTATGTTTTTTTGTAATATTTTTTCATTTAATGTTGGTATGCTTGCTCTCAGTATGGTTCAATGAGGGCCGTTACGTTTCAAGTTATCTGTCAAATTGACACTTGTTATATTATATTTTATCTGTATTCATTTATTCTAACAACACAAAATTGTACAATAAGTATATAAACTAAAACAATAATTTAAATAATATCATCACGCAGATTTCTATATCACTCAAAAAAATGTTAAAATAAAAAAGTACAATCAAAGCCCTCATTGTATACAGCCTAAACACATACATCGAATAGTGAGACAAGGTTCTAACTCGCGTCAATTCAGTACAGAGTTGAGTCCTTATTAAAAATTATTATCTTATTTTATAATAAATAATGGCTAACAACATTCGAACAATAAGACAGCTAAACTAAGTAAGCCGAGTGGCGGTTCGAATCCAGATTTTTTAAACTGGAGTATAATTACCGACTGGCTTATAGAATATCTGTCCGGTGAAGATTCGACGGAATATTTCTTTTAACAGGAGGCCTTTCTCTTTTTTGATCTTGGCAAGGAACCCGCGATTCTCGTTGGCGCGCCGGGACAAGTACGGGAGTACTTCGATCACTGGGCCGTAGGGGACATACTTATAGGCGGAGTAGCCGGCTTGACCTGAAGAAAATAAAATGAATTACATTACTAACAAATAATTAAAAAAAAAATGTTATAGGGTTTTTTTAGCTTCCCGCATACAGAAGGGTAGGCAGAGAGAATTGCAGGAACCATAGGAGTCTAGTGTTAAGACATTAGATAACACGTTGCTTAGTTTATCGAGTTGTGGAACTCAACGCCGTGCTTGCCTAGATGCCAAAATGAAGAAAATGGAAATGAAAATACATTCTCTAGATGGAATCGAACCCACGAATCGTCGCGTACACAGGATAAAGCTTACAAAAAATATGTGACATACATAAACGACTAAATAATTTATAGAAGTGGCACTTCTCTTACCTAGCGGCTACTAACGACTAAACAACTTGTAGAAGTGACACTTCTCACACAGTCCACTCACTTAGCGGCGGCCAACGACTAAACAACTGGCAGAAGTGACCCTTGTCTCACGATATACTCACCCAGGGGGAAGGTGATGTGGTCGCACATGCCCAGCAGCTGGCCGAAGCAGACCACCTTGTCCCCGGGCCCGATGCCGTGCTCCTTCATGAGCTGTATGGCGTAGCGCACCGTGTCCTCGTTGTGGGACGCCACCATGATGCCCAGGCGGTCCTTCTGCTCGTTCTGTTGTAATGGAAAGAGGATAAGTTCAATTTTTTTATATGAAATTTGAATATATAGATGTTTTATAAGCTTCTCATTTTATCTCGCATTACATTGGTAAAATTTCACAAATTAGAAACGCTGTGTGTGTTCTCGTATTGTAATGGCAC
Source organism: Dione vanillae (assembly GCA_037178615.1). Classification (NCBI taxonomy): domain Eukaryota; kingdom Metazoa; phylum Arthropoda; class Insecta; order Lepidoptera; family Nymphalidae; genus Dione; species Dione vanillae. The sequence goes on along the minus strand of JAZFAU010000231.1, from coordinate 1,335,966 downwards.
AAATGGTGTTTACAAGACATAGAATTGACATTAACTAGCAAGTATTCATATAGAACTGCGACTCGGTCTTAGAAAAGATCTTTTGTAAAATTTTACATTTTTACTTGAATTTCACAGATCTTATAAGCGGGCCACTAACTTCCATAACTCCAAATAAAATATCTATTGACAACGTCAACTTTACCTTATTGGCGAGGGAAAGCTATTTCATTTTCGACATTCCGAGTGGGAATCGAATTTAAAACCTTGCATTTAAACGTTATGTGACAATGCCATGGTGAACTAAGAAGTTATATAACTATATAAATCATATTTATGATATGTTGCCAAACTATAATCGGAAAATAATAAAGGTTTCTTTACCATTATTAAGCACGTGTAGACTAAATAAGTTAAATATACAATTATAACATTAATTAGAACCTTATAATAATTTCATAAGGTTCCCACATATAGGGTAGTAGGCAGATGGAACTGCAGGAACCATAGGAACCTATTGTTAAACGCCGCGTTTTGCCTAGTTTCTAGAGTGAAGGAAGTGGAAATAGAAAAATCCATGTTCCCCGTGTGGGAATCGAACCCACAAACCGTCGCGTTTACAGGCAGACGCTAAGCCACTGCGCCACAACGGTATTATATATTGCATAAAAATAAAATTCAATCCAATTATAACATTATTTAAAACTATTTCAATATTTTTTTTGTTCCAGCTTTGTACCTTGACCCTGCTGAGTATTTCCTTGAGGCACCGATGGAAGGAGTTAGTAGTGGCGTCCACACTCTCGCAGGTCGGGTCCTCGTACCCCATGGCGGCGGCTCGAGCGCGCTCCTGACCCACAAAAACATTATAATTTATAAACTGTTTGTTATAACAAATTATTATATATTATAATTTCTTTTTTAAATTCTATTGCAGATTAAAAAAGCAAAGAAAAATGATTAGAAAACGCTTCTTTTTACTATATTTTTCGCTCTATTCAATTAGAGCATCCATTACCCATGTGACGCTAATTATGGCATTTTTAAATCTCTTCCTATAAAGAGAACTAAAACTTGAACAGAACAGGTTTTCAGCCCATATTACACCACTAAGCCATGCGTTCTTCACCACGCTGCGACGAACTCCTATATGCTTTTATACGCTCATTTTTCATTCGCTATATCCAACATAATGCCTTACTTCAATTATTAGTATTACAATATATATAAATTATTATTGTTATTAAATTCAAATAATTTTATTCAAAATAAGAATACAAGATTAATTTTTTGAATGTTAAAAACATTACCACCGGTTCTATAAAGTTAATGCCTCAGACCTGGAAAGAACCGACGCAATGTCATATAATTTTAAGGTTTACACATATTTACATTACGTTATACACACATATATAATATATATATAATATATATCCCATACCTGTTCAATGTACGCTCCCCTCACCAACTTGGCGCCCCAGTAGAAGTTCTGGCGCTGAGCTTGCTCCAGGTCCGTCACGATCTCGTTGTACGTATTCTTTAGGTAGGTTTGGTATGTATTAAATACTAGGAACTTATTCTGTAAACAAAATTAAGTAAAAAATCAATATATTTATTTATCTTCTCAATTATTTCATTATTCTTCAAACATTTTTTTTCTTCATTCTTAGACTACTGAAAATATTATACGTTTATTGGAGAACCTTCACCAAATAAAAAAAAACTTTGTCATCCTCGATTTTGATCATAATTATTTAGAGGTTTAATTAAGAAATGTTAAAGGTTTAGGAAAACTAAACTAGTTGTTACTGTAAGCCTTAACCAGGTAAATATTTTCAACATAATTTAATATATAAATTACTATTCAACAAATAAAATACAAAATTATAACGTAAACAAAAAATGGACCAAAAAAAACAAAATCAAAACTATATAACACAAACCTTATTATATCTCCTCATCATTTCCAAACAGATTCTAGATATGGCTGGCTGGAAGTAAGTTTGTTCTGCATCAATCATTATCCTGACATCTCGTTCGTTGGCCACCTTGATTATGCTATTCAGCCTTCGAAGCATATTCCTGAACATTTCCTCCTCTTTGGGAGAGATTTGGGAGATGAGACGCCTCATCTGACCGGTCTTAGGGTCTGGGACTCGGAAGGAGTCGGACAGACCCATGTTTTCGTCTAGAATATTTGACCATGGGAATAGGTGGACGATGCTGAAAAGATACAAGTGATGATGAGGATTTATAATAAATAATCGTTTTTTAGCTTCACGCGTATGGCAGGATAGGCAGAGGGAACTGCAGGATTCGTGAAAACCTAGTGTTTCCGCCTACTCGAGGTATTGGGTGTTGAGTGGTGGAACTCATCTCCGCGCTTTGCCCTTTTGTTTTGATTTTAACAACTACATAATAAATGTTAAACTAGTTTAATTAATTTATTATTAGCAAGCGTATGGTGATAATATGGACTGTGATAAATCAAATGTGAAATGATTGAAACATTGTAGTATGAATATTAGATAATTGAATTAAAAAATGAGAAACATTACTAATACTTAAAGAAACACAATTTTAACGCAGCGGGACACAGGTTCAAACCTGTGCCCCTTGCAAACCGTGCAAGCTCTCTGTATCTGACCACTAAGCCATTTCTTTTCCATTGCTTTTCTATCCTTAGTCTGGATTAATACTTTAAAAATCGTGAAAATAAATTTATTCATATTATTTTTTTTCGGTTAATGGACATTTTTTTTTGGATAATGACACAAAATAGTAACCTATAAAATTTTATCTAAAACATCCAGTACAAGTCATTAACAGCAATACACAAAAACGTCGTTGGCATTTTATTAATAACAAGTTACTTTTTAGAATACCTAACGGCTATGATTTTTTAAACTAAAATATGTTTCGATAAGCAAAAACAAACGTGTTTATGATAAAAGGCTAGGTTACTTATAATTTTGAATTCTCGTTTGATTAAGTTTATAATCCCCCCTTCCTAATACAGGAAACTAAACTTAGACAGAAAAACCCGCAGGAACCTTAGGAACTTAGTGTTAAGACACTCTGTTCTCTGCTTTCTGGCATTAAAAACTATAAACATTCTCACCCTTCCGTGTCTGAAGTAATTTTTTTCATAAAATCTTGTACTTCCGGCTTAGAGCTCAAGTCACCGAGGTATCGTTGCAGATCTTCAATTGTCTTGTGATGTGTGAGGACGTTGCCGGTGCCGCCCGCTATCTGGTGCATATAGCTGCGCGCGCGCATTATCACTTCTGATAATTGAAGCTGGATAACAAAGATTAGTATGTTTTAGTTAGGAATCTCTTTTAAAATGAAGTTAGTTTTAGATGATAAATAATATAAAAGCGATGCATTTACGTTAACGCTTTCTGTTTTCTAAATCTATATAGTCAGATTGTATTCTTAAGTGTACTTATATAACGAGGAGTTTGGCTGAAATCGCTAAATTCTGAAAGATTTCAGGAAATTCTAAAGGTTTTTTTCTTCATATTTAGACTAGCCGAGTAGACTAGTTTGGCGAGAAAAACTATTGGGTATCTAAGATGACGTTAATAGTTTCAATGTAATCCACCACAATGCAGCTTTCAAAGTTATCCCGGACATATATAGTAAGTTTCAATTAAGGTTTCTCATTTCACTAATAATTTAAACCTATGCTGTTTATATGTAAAAGGTATGTAAAAGTAATTTGAGATAGTAGAAGGTCATAAAAGTTTAAGGTTTATTTCTCGATATACTTACAAGAAGCTGAGGCCGCCCAAGAGCTGTCAATTTGACAGCCATTAAACCCGTACTTTGAGTGATTCCTGAAAGAATAATCCAAAATAAAACACTATAATAACCTTCTACAATTCAAAAATGGACATAATAGGTATATCCCCTCAAATAACCTCTTAAGTAAATAACGAAGTAATAATACTGTAATCTGTTGATTTTATCCCGGACATGGTAAGGTAACACAACACACACACAAGAAACGGTTCTGTGCAATACACTGGGTGTTTCGCCTTAAAACATGTTGTATAAGAAAATTATTTTAATTTTTTAGTATTGCAAATAAGATTTAAGGGTGATATTGGAGGCATCATTTAAACGAAAAAAAAAAACAATTAAATTTGAAATTTGAACTACGTTTATTTGAATATGTTCAGGCGGAACTCAACGCCGCGCTTTACCTTGTTGCCAGAGCGAAGAAAAAGGAAATAAAATATCCATTTTCCATGAGTGGGAATCGAACTCACAAACCGTCGTATATACAGGCAGACGCTACACATCTGCACCGCGGCCGTCCACGACAGTATTATGTTTTTAGGACTACTTATTTTTATGTTTATATAATAACCAATAATTTACCGAAATTTACCATATTTACCAAAATTAACCTCACAAACTTACCAGCCACAGCATCAATACTCCTCAAGAACGCCTCCATATTCTTCTCACAAGCTGCTTCATTCAAATAGAAGTAAGTTCTGGCGCTGGTCACCTTGTACCGGCGGTCGGCGAACCTCTGTTCCACGTGGTACTGTTTGAGCTGACCTTCTTCCTCTTGATCCCCACACGCTGAGATCGACGCGCTGATGATAGAGGGTACTGTTAAATTCTGATACTACGAATTTGAGGTATAGTTGGATTTTGAAGATTTTGTAACTCTTAGGTCTTATAGATAAATGCTGAAATATTATAAAATCAATATAATAATATATTGTGTGTTTCTCGAATAATCGATATTCATTCGATTGATTTATTTATTTAAAAAAAAAGTTTAAATTAAACAAAGTTACGTTATTTGTATATGGCAATTTGTCAATGTGTCAATATATCTGTCAACACATGACATAAGGACTTTTCTGCTTATATGAAGGAAATGAATGAGATATGATTTTATATGAATTGTAACCATACTACAAATAGTTAATTTAATTAATGTTAATTAACAGTTAATTACCTTGCTAGATAAGTTAAAGACGTACGTAGTTTTTTGTTAATATTTTAATTTATTTAAGTCAAACTGTCAACATTCTAGCTATAAAAGGCTAATTATATTACTAACTGTAACATTTTGTTTTATTTGTGACAAGTCAAAAACAAGACAATATTAAAAATATTAGGTAAATATTAATAATCATTATATATTATACGTGGAAGCGTTTTAATTGCGCACATTTAGGCGAGTTTTTGATTTAGAATTATTCCTTTGGTACCGATTTAAATATCTCAAAAAAACCGGTTCGGTGAAAAATATAGCCGATGTTCAAACTTAAATTTCACATGTTAGCAAATTGAATTATCTTGAAAACTCAACAATTCTGTCAAAAAAACATTTGTAACTTTACCTAAACTAACTATAGTTATAAATTTTCTTGAAATTTCTATGTTGTAGTCATATGCAGAATTTTCGATTTCATTAAATCTCAAAGTATAACACGGATTGATCGCATTTCATGAAATTAACATTTAGTTAAGCTTAATGACGTTTACCAAATCAATGAAAGTAATATTTTTGTACCTACAAATAATTTTTTGTGAAAAAAATATTTTAATTAGAAATATGTTATAATACGCAAACTATATGTTTAATTCCTTACAATTAAATATTTAATTTAATACTTAATATCTACGTAGTAACTTTACTGACATCTTAAATAAGGTTTTACCACAGATAAAATAAAAACTAAAAAATTAAAGACTATTCGCAAAAAAAAACATTTGACCCAATTACCTATTTTAGTCCTAATGGCATTGACTTTGAAGTGCGTAGAAATATCCACTTTAACCTCTTAAGAATAAAAGAGATTTTTGTGTACTTTTTACTGTCATGTTGAGAAGATGTGACATATGTAGGCCACAATAATTGAACGTCCGAAATTCTTTAGTTATAGTTTTTTTGATACCTAATCACGTTACAAAGTTATTTAGATTTCTGCACTAGTTTAAGAGATCCGCCATTTTGTACTAATAGAAATAAATTGATGTTAAAAAGAAAAATAAAATGGAATTGGTGTAAGAACAATTCTTCTGATTTAGTTAATGTAAGTTAATGTAAGCACTTTGTAAATATTAAACGTATTAAAAATTCGAATTGAACGAGAATGTGGAAATTTAAGAAAGTTTCTGTAAGCTTCATGCTTTATCCCGTATACAGCAGGTTAATTAAAATCTACTAACCATTTTTTCCTCCCGTATTTCGTTAAGGAACATTGCGTGCTGTACTTAAATTGTACTGTACTTGCATTTTTTCCCACGGGAGGGTGTCGAATCCACAACTACCGCGCTTATGGTCCACCACGATGGCTCTAATCTTATTATAGATTAAAATATTTTAAACATAGCTTACATTGGCGTTATACACGTACTTTGTTTTTAATCTTTTTTTTGTTTGTATTTAAATATTTGCCTTTGGTACAAATAAATAGTGTACTCTAATGTGACTGTTTTAAATACCTATTAACTGTTAAGTTAGGACTGACAAAATTCAAAAAGTTATTATATTTAAACGATCATTATAACCAATGCCACTTAACCTTTTAAAACTTTGAAGTTAAAAATTAACTAAATATTTTAATAGTAACACTAGAGTTGTTGTTGAGGTAAGTACACATATATATGTATATGTGTGTTTATGTGTATATGTGTGTTCGTAGTAATCAATACATAAATAAATATAACATTCACTACTTTAATGTCAAATTATGACAGAAAACACTGTGACTTAAAATCATAAAATCTACATAATAAAAATTTTACTTTAACTAAAAAAAACTAAAAGTTGTGAACTAAAATATGCATATTAAACTAAAGTGACTATCATAAAAGCAACGTACAAAAATAAACTACGCGTCTAATGCAATTACAGAATAAACAAAAAGAAAATCAAAACCCAGCTATGATTAAATCTTGTAAAGTCCTCGGACCGCTTTTTACAAGTTCCGTCAAGCGTGCACTTGTTATACAGCTTCTGGAACATTCGATATTCATTAGACACTAACTACAAATTATATATATATATATATATATATATATATATATATATATATATATATATATATATATATATATATATATATATATATATATATATATATATATATATATATATATATATATATATATATATATATATATATATATATATATATATATATATATATATATATATATATATATATCATGTCATTTACACAAGTGTTTTTCAAAACGCATATTAATTAATTTAATTTATGTAAGATATATATGTATTTTAGATGTACAAAATTTCAAAGACTCACAACATATTAATCTTTGGAAACTTGGTAAAAATTTTAAAAGGATATTTTTTAGTTATTTAGTTTTAAAGCATAATGTATAAGTATGAAATGTGTTAATTTTGGACATGCTTTGAAGATGAAGCGATCGTTCAAGCTGTAGTTCTACAATTTTTGTCAGTTTTTAGCTTTACGCACAATTACGCACATGGTAGGTTAGGTAGAGCACTGCAGGAGCCTAGTGGCAAAGGAACCTAGTGTTAACACTCCATTATTTTGTCCCCGCTTTCCGCCGAATTTTTTTCGAGGCATTGCGTGCTGAGTGGCGGAACTCAACGCCGCGCTTTGCCTTGTTGCCAGAGCGAAGAAAATGGAAGTAGAAAATCCATCTATCCCGAGTGGGAATCGAACCCACAAACCGTCGCGTTTACAGGCAGACGCTACGCCACTGCGCCACGAAAGGTCGATTTTGGTCAAATTTTATGGTATTTTTAGAAACACCTTAATCCTTTTTACTTATATAATCTGTGGCGATATATTTATCTGTTTACATAATAAAGTAGTTCTAAGTGACACAGTAACAGATTCACAATAATGAATTAATAGTTACAGCCTAATGAAGGACGGAATTTATAATGACATTGCGCGTGATTTTCTGAATTATAACACCATTACAAAAACGACTGGGCTTTTTAAAGAAAATAAGACAATAATATGAAGTAATAAGGTTGAAAATTGTGTAAAAGAAGTAAATAGTCGTCGTAAGTCTTGAAACAATGAGAAAATTGGAAAAGAGGCCATAGAGCGTAAATGTATTCTGTTCATCTAACAAAACGTCAACCCGAATAGAGGCGCCAGTTATTTTTATAAATAGCTTAAAGCAACTGTAGAACAATTATTTTTTATAAACTACTTAGCCTGTTTCTATATATATATGTGGTACTAACTAAAAATATGCCTAATAACATATGACATATATTTACACTAGTTTATTTAAAAATATATTTAAACATTTCATTCATTCATTCATTTCTAAACACATCGTTTGTCTCACTAGTTTAAAAAAGTATTTTAATTATTATTTATTATTAAAAAAAATTAAACTCACCTAACTTCCCGCTTTTCAGCCTCCTCTTGAGACAAATCTTCCTCAACAGAGTAGTCGAGGATCGACTTAACACCGAATGATCGTAATCTGTATAATTATGAAAAAAAAACATGATATAAAATATTCTGACACTTAAAAAGAGAGGATAAGATATTATAATTTTTAAACGAAGCAAATAATACTTTAGTAAGCGAATAATAATTTTCTTTGAACATTTAAGAAACGCGACTTCGTTTACGTTTGCAGTTTATCCATAACAACTTCAAGAACTCCTGCTTTTCAATTAGGCACATACGAGAACTGTACTCGTACATTGATATACTAAATTTTGGCTTAACACACTCAATAGGCGTGTGGATCTATCAGATAAACAAGAGGACACTTTAGTCATCGTTTAATATAAATGGTTGATTATAAAGCAACCCAATTTATAACATTATATCTTTATTACAACTTTCTATTAAATAATCACAACAATTTTCTTAGAAGATCCTCGTTCCCCCGTTTTGGCTGTTTCAAGGTATTGCGGGTTGAGTGGCGGAACTCAACGCCGCGCTTCGCCTAGTTGCTGGATCGAAGAAAATGGAAATGAATAAATCCATAATCCTCTAATGGGAATCGAACCCACAAACCGTCGCACTTATACAAGCAGACGCTGCGCCTATCAATTTAGAATATATTTACTGTTAATCACCTCTCAAGAGTAGGCTTGATTTTGTTCTGGTCTTCTCCGGCGACGAACTGCCCATAGAAGGTTGCCTTCATGATGACTTCAAACAGACGGTTGCCCACCACCTGGCGCAACCTCTTCATGAGCTGTTGAAAAAAAAAACAGAAGTAAGTACAGAGTTCGTTATTATTTGATAATACAACGGAGAAACGGAGTGTCTTAACACTAGGTTCTTATGATTCCTGCAGTACGCAGCCTACCCTGCCATGTGCGGGATTATGCGTGAAGACATAAAAAAAGGACAAAAATAATTATAAAGACTTAGTCAAGAATTTCTAATATATTCAACAATTTTTTTTGTAAATTATTTATATAAAATAACAAAATACTCTTTTCAACGAAATTGGTTGTAACTTGAAATCACCAATCACGTGTTTGTGATTAAGATTAAAGAAACCTGTAATCGTGTTAGTTCTGTCTCACAAATTATATCTAATATATTTGTTACATATATGCTACATGTGACATATGGGTATTTATATTTTGTTTTAAATTAAGCTTTTTTATTGAAAAAAATATTCTGATACCTTAGGGCAGTGTTTGATTAGAATTAATTTAAAAAAAACTCAATTGAGGCTCTCGTAGCGTAGTGGTACAATCCATAGACATCAAAATTAATGTCTGAGTTCGATCTGCTCTCAGAAAAATAAATCATTTTAGTTTTCCTCCTTAAATTTGGGCGAAGAGCATTCTTTGCTTTCCTTGGTATACGTCAAGTAGCAGAATGCCAAAAAAAAGTACTTTTCGCTGAGATTTTGTTTTGGTTACTTACTACTAACTTACTTAGTAAGTGAGTAAGTCAGAAATGCGTATAAATAAAAAATATGTTAAAAGGAAAATTTTATATATAATAAATAAATATATAAAGAGCAAAGATAAATAAAAAGAAATAATTAAAAAAATATAAATGAAGACGCACAGCAACAGCTAGCTAGCTAAATATTGTAAAATACACATAGTTCTTAGTTCCATCTATTGTTAGTTTGATCTTGAGAGCTTCACAAAAATCTAGAACATATTTACGATAGGCTTATAAATTACGCGAGAGCTTTTTGTAATTTATATTTATTTCAGTTCCCCGTTTTATTCTTTATATAACAGGGAAGGCAGAGAGAAGTTACACTACAGAAAACTGTTTATTTTAATCATTCGTTCATTCAATTCCCGAATTGAGAAAGGAGCCTACGACCATTATACGATGACCTCGAATTTCTAATTTATATATCAGTATAAAATCAAGAATTTCTAAGGAAAGCGAAATACAATAAATAAATGTTTTAATTCGAACCAGAACTTCTTGAGATTATAAACTCCAAACTCACCTAAACAAAATAGTCAACTAGTTTTAGTAAACTATTATTACGTAAATAAAATATTCTTTTCGTTTTGCAGAAACAAAAATAATGTTAACTGGTAAACGCGACGGTTCGTAGGTTCGACTCCCACTTGGGGATAATAAATAATTTTCATTTTCTTCGCTTTGGAAACAAAGAAAAGTGCGGTATAGAGCTTCGCCACTTAACAAGCAATACTTCAAGCTAAAAGTATGGGACGGAGTGTATTAATATTAGTTTCTTTCTTCTATCTATGTGCGAGATACGTGAAAATAGATATATAGGATAGCTATGAGACAGTACCTATATGGTGTTAAAAGACAATATTTTCTAGTACCACAATATTATATATACATATATACTATATTTATATGCATATACTATATATATATTAGTACACTATATAATATGTTGATATCGTCCTAAAAAACTAGACAAGCGTCATTCACTTCACCTCAACGAATTTCAATGTCATATTAACGTTGTCACTACGCGGGTAACAATGTAGCGCGGAAATTTACGGAACGTACATGTACTCGTATTATAGGTAATTTTTCAATATGGTAAGTCAATTAGAACATTTTTAGGTTACAATTTCAGTAAATATATTTATAACAAATATTTACGAATCGTTCATTATTTTTTACCACACATACCATTCATACCTCTTTTTGTAAACGCGGTTGTGATCCGCACTTTCCGAGTGCGGACGGTAAATGCTTAAATTATTTTAATTTTCCCGCTCTAGACTAAATCAAGAATCAGCGTTGAGTTACGCCATTTGAAAAGAATCGGAAATATTTTATGAAATATATGAAACTCAATTTAATTATAAATTGTAATTGCATTATTTATTACGGGGACAGAGAAAGCAGGAACTAAGCAACGGAGTGTCTTAACACTAGGTTCAAATGGTTCCTGCAGTTCCCTCGGCCTACCCTGCAATATGCGGGTTAAAGCGTGAAGCTAAAAATATATATATTTTTTATTAGTGTTAAGACACTCGGTTTTCGCCTCTCTTTTTGATTTTGACACAAATAATATATTCATCTTTTGCTTATATACTCTTAATAACCAAATTATTACTAGATATTACATTAATTTGCTACGGCAGACATTCGCATTTCCCAGTGACATACACATCTACGATGTTTGGCAAAGAGCCGAAAAGCCTGGGAAATAGCACACTCAAATTTTACGTAAAAATATAACTGAACGCTCATTATGGATTCTGTAAGGATTTTTTACTCTAGCGGGTTAGACATAAATAAATGCCAAACGGTCCCTAAACCTCGTGACCTCTTCAATTTGACCTCTGGGGGTTGATCATTCTTTTGTGACCTTCCTCTAGTACCTTGGACAGTGGCTCTTACCACTGATAATGTTATAAAGAAATAAAACCATATAGACCATGTTATATTAAAAGAAATTTAGTTCTATAGGTTTTAATATCAAGGAATTAGCTAGCAAAAAAAGGAAATTATAAAAAAAGTTTGTTAATCTGACAGTTTTATTTAAATAATAATTTTCAGAATAATTAGTCTTCGCTAAATCAATCATAATTTGGAAGTTCATTATCGAGAAGTACAACACTTCAGAATGGCACTGAAAGAAATGTGTTTTTAAAACACTCCCTAAGCGAAATTTTCATGAAAATTTGTTTGTGAAAGGTGTGCCTTTAAAACTTCATTAAAGTAATTGCTTACTTCGTAGTTTAGCGTACCCTTGGTAAGCGAAGGCGCGTCGTTGTATCCATACAGTTTTATTTAAGCCAAATAACGAAGTCAAAAAATACAACAAAAAATTGGAAAAATCGATTTTTTTGTTGTTATTATTTTTCAGCTTCACGCTTTATCCCGCATACAGTAAAGTAGACAGGGGGAATCGCAGGAACCGTGACAACATTGTGCTAAGACACTTTGTTCCCCGCCTTCCGCCTTTTTGACTCATTGTGTGTTGAAAGGCGGAACTCAACGCCGCGCTTTGCCTAATTATCAGAGCGAAAAAAATGAAAATATTCATGTTCCCCTAGTAAGAATCGAACCCACAAACCGTCGCGTTTAACAGGCTGCACCTCTGCGCCACGACGGTTCTCATTTTTTTTAAGCTTTTGCCACAAATTCGCTTTTTAAATATCTAAATTTCATCCAAGCAACAATATAAATATTTACTTTCATAATTTTTAATTCGAAGACCTTATCTATCTTCAAACGGAGAGCGGAGAAGGGAGAGTTATTACATTTTCTTACCTATGTGTGGATATGTCTGAAAAAAAAACACAATAGAGTGTTTCTTTTTAAGGAAAGTGCAGTACAATGATCTGTAATAAGATATTCTTAATCTCAAGGTTCGTTTATATTGACCGCTCTCGATTTAATCGCTGTATAATTTTTAGAAATTGGCTATTGCCGTACTTAATACAACAAAACTAAAAAAAAATACAACTAACTACGACTTTCCACCGTGCCACGTGTGAATGACATAAAAGGTTCATATTTTAATTTTTTTATAGCTCACAGGATAAAGATCGAACCCTCATCCCCTTGCGTTTACAAGCAGTCGCTGCGCCACTGCGCCACAATGGTCATATCATTTACTTATATTATTTTATATAAAAGTCAAACTATGGCAATAGTTCCTAAGGTATCATGTTACAAGTGAATATTATTAAAATTCAAAAAAATAATGTCAAAATTGAAAATTTTCGAAGGCAAAATTTTCAACGTTCATGGCTAAATAGAAAAAACATGTCTTTATGTGGGTTTCTTACATATAATTTTGGTCCCAATATTTTTAGTAAAAATTCTTATTCTCTTCTAAAAAATGCATGTGCCATGCACCCCCCTACTTCCCCACCCTATTTCAAAGCCAATGTATACGCCCCACATGCGTACAAGAACCGCTATTAATAGATCACTTTCGCTACATATCGTGATGTGATGCCAATATTGTAGGCAAGTCATCTGTTTATTTTTGATACAGGGCAATACCCTGCATCTTAATATTTATTAATGTAAACACTATATTCGTGACAATGGTCTTATTTATACTTTTCTCTTCTCTTCTTCTTTTTCTTCAGCTTCACGCTTTATCCCGCACATGGCCGGGTAGGCAGAGGGAACTGCAGAAACCATACGAACCTAGTGCTCCGCTGCCTAGTCCCTGCTTTTTTCCGTCCCCGCTTTCCGCCTTTTTTGAGGCATTGCGTGTTGAGTGGCGGAACTCAACGCCGCGCTTTGCCGAGTTGCCAGAGCGAAGAAAATGGAAATAGAAAAATCCATCTTCCTCGAGTGGGAATCGAACCCAGAAACCGTCGCGTTTACAGGCAGACGCTTACGCCTCTGCGCTACAACGGTCTTATTTATACTAGTGATACAAATTCGTATTTAATATCGATTAAATGTTAAATAACGTTTCTGAGAGCGACTGTTGAGTATAACAGTATATCTTACGAATATCTTGGTACTTGATGTAATTACAAGTGAACAGTGAATAACTTCTTCTTTGAGCTTTAGTTGTTTTGGCGCCAAAAGTGTATTATGTTTTTTTTTAAATATCTGACATTGACATAATATGATCTAACGTATTATGTATAATAGCTAAATATATAAATATTTTATATAGAAATAACGTAAGCTGAGTTTTCCTATCGATTATAGGACGATAGCTCCTGCCATAGATTATAATTTTTAAATTGTAATAATTTAACTTGCGGGAAAAAGTTACTGGCCTATTATAAAGCGGCGCTATGAGCGTAAAAAAAGAAAAAACATTCAAACCTACACGATATATAGGACTGTAAGTGACCTATTAGTGTAGTATTGAACGTACATATATACCTAATTCTTGATGATTATAATATAAAAATGTATATTAAAATAAATTAGCACTTATAAACACTTAACATTTTTTTTATTTGGTTAATTTTCATAATAATTACAATAGTTGTTTTTTTTTATAATTTATTATAATTAATCTTTAATTAATTTTTAATTACTATATAAATATATAATATACTTAATTTTTTCTTTACCGTAAGCGTAAGTAACTATTACAAATTAAATATCGAAGGGACATTATATTAAGACACTCCCTTTCTCGATCCACCTTTCAAGGCATTTCGTGTTGGGTGGCATAAATCAACGCCGCGCTTGTTGCCAGGACGAAGAAAATCAAAATAATTCATTCTCGAACTGAGAATCGAACCCACAAACCTTCACTGTCACTTCACTTCTACACATAAATGTACTTACACATTTCCCTTTATAGCAAGGCAACATACCAATATGTCACACGTCGAGACAGTCACGCGTCATTTGTTTAATTAAAAGATAATAATTAAATTAATAGCCTGTTTATTTTTGGGAAACATTACGGGGCTTATCTTTTATCTGTTCACGTTGGAGGATGATCAATCTTAGTGTCACTAGGGTATAGAGTTTGATAACGTAGAAGAGACTCCTACTAAAATTATATCAAAATTTTAGTTCATTGGCCTATAAAGCTAAGTTTTATATATATGTCTTATAGTACATGGTTATTATATAACTTTATTTAACGCTTTTTTAGGAAAAAAAATGAATGCTTTGAGTTGTCACGTCACAGCTGGTCACGTCAAGAAATCTAGATTCGCCCAACGAGCAAACTTTTCTTTATATAAAGATAAATAAAAGAAATACCCGAGGACTCAACGGTTTATGAGTTCGATTTCCATGAGAGTAGGATTTAGGATTCATTTACATTTTCTTCGCCCTGGCAACTACAGGCGCGGTGTTAAGTTTCGCCATTCAAGTGTCTTATCAGTGTCTTAACACTAGGTTCCCACGGTTCCTGTGGTTCCCTCCTGCGGTTCAGATGTATAATTAATTAGACAAATAAATGTGCATGTTGCTTTATAATTAACCAAAGTTAATTAAAAACACGTCCTTCTATATAAGGCTATTTAATTACTTAGTAAGAAAAGGTAAAAAAAAACAGCTCCATGTATACTAACTCAGTTCTATAATCTTTTATTCGTATTTCACAAAGGTGAGTTTTTAAATCAAAAACATGTATTTTCATTTATTTGCTGTGATAAAAATAACATAGTGTTGAGATATTCCTTTCTCCCTAGACTTATTTGTTGTATGTATATATATACATATATATATATATATATATATATATATATATATATATATATATATATATATATATATATATATATATATATATATATATATATATATATATATATATATATATATATATATATATATATATATATATATATATATATAAATACTTTATCTGTGAAGTATTAAATTGGTTGTTTACATTTACTTTTTTTAGCTTCACGCTTTATCCCGCACACGGCAGGGTAGGTAGAGGAAACTGCAGGAACCATATAAACCTAGTGTTAAGACACTCCATAGCTTGGTTCCTGATTTCTCCGTCCCCGCTTTCCGCCTTTTTCGAGGCATTGCGTGTTGAGTGGCAGAATTCAACGCCACGCTTTGCCTAGTTTCCAGAGCGAAGAAAATGGAAATAGAAAAATCTATCTTCCCCGAGTGGGAATTGAACCCGCAATCAGTCGCGTTTACAGGCAGACGGTCCTCAACATTTACTTTTTATTTATATATTAATTATTTTATTTACTTTGTATTGTAATAATTACATACATTTCAATCTTATTATATATTATTAACCATTGACGTTGGCTCTTTAAGGACTAAAGTCATCTTGACAGTTTAAAGCAATTTCCAGCAACCAATATCAGTAAATAAATAATCACAATTGTCACCAAATGTTTTTTGCTAGGGAACTGCAAATTATTTAAAGCCCTTTTAGCAGCCGTTAATATTGGTAAAATAATAAAAAAAAACTCAAATCACTAAATCGTCACTTTCTAGGCAACTAAGGATTCGATCTAATTCTAAGTAGGCTCATAAAAAGGGTTGATTTGAAAAATCAAAGAATTAGCTCCTCAGGTTTCAAAAAGAAATTAATTTTTATAAATATTTTTTTTAATTTTCAAGACACGAACTTTAACCTAAGTTTTTTCCTAAACTAGCCCACTGAGCATAATGGGAGTTTTACTCACGCTGTTATTATGAAAAACAAAGGGCGTGTCTGATTTTAGGGGTAAAAAAACACTTTGAGGCGTTGTGACGCTGCGCCGCAACAGTACCAATTTGTTACGTAAGCCAAGAATTTGGCTAAACGTCTCATAACCAGTTTTTTACTATTGCTCGCTGCCAAAATCCGCCTATTACTAGAATAATACAAAATTTTTGTATGACTCATTTAAAGTTAAATTCTTTTCAAAATTATATAAAAGCTTAAAAAACTTGTCGTATTTTATTTAATTCCCGTAAATTGCGGAGAAAATTCATTTTTAAAATATATTGATCTCTTTTTTCTTTTCTTACAGTGCTTAAGATCAAGAACGTGAGTTTTTTTTATGTCTTCACGCTTTATCCCGCAGGTGGCAGGGAGAACCGCAGGAACCGTGTAAACCTAGTTTTAAGACTCCGTTCCCCGCTTTTCGCCTTTTTTTTTAAAGAAAGCTATTTAAATATAATCACTCTCAGAATAAGCTTCGTATCCGCATCTACCGTATATACAGTAATGTTTTACTGTGCCACAGTGGTGTCGATTTAAACTCATCGTTACGCACGATGCTGGCCCAAGGCTACCTGTCTACATAATATGATGACTGAGTCACGAGTGCTGTTATCGTAACTGAACAATAAAATTTAAGAAACAAATAAAAACATAGTGTCTTAACACTAATTATAACTATTAACATATGTGACAAATGTGAAAAAAAAATAAAATTAAAAAAAAAATTAAAAAGAACACAACTTAGAGATATATAAGTAAAAAAAAATGATACAAAAATAAAAAAAATATTACGACCTAGTAATCTAAGTTGATTAATATTTTAACGAATTAATCTATTATAATCATGTCAAGACTTTTTTTCTTAAACAAATTCGCTCTGACAACTTCTTTTCGCTTCGCTTCCAAAACGATAGCTCAAAAAGAAAAAATAAATAAATAGATTTACTCATCATATAACAAAAGTGTATATAAAATACTACACAATATACATACATACATACATACATACATATATACATACATATATTATGTAAAATCGAAGCACAAAAAATTGGCACCAACACAAGGTCGACCGCTTTTTGAATATTTAAACAAAACTTTTCCATACATTATTTAAAATTCACACGTGATATGTTTAAATATAAATATAATACTTTAAAGTATCTAATACGTTTGTTGAGAAATATTAAATTGAAATGGTTATCATTTATCAGCATTAGAAGACCACCACCATCATCATAATCTTCACCAGAAATAATTTCTTCACCTCTTCACCTACTCATAACAATATAACTTACATCTCACCTATGGAAGTTGTGATATGATGGGACTAGGTTCGATCCCTCTTAGGATTGAAGTATTTTCATTTTCCCTATGGACAAAGAATGGCGTTGAATTCCATCTACTTAACAGGTAATATTGATCAATGCTCTATTGCAAGTGGTAAGGGGAGAGCGTAGTGTCATTTAAATAAAAAAAAGTTGTAAAATGACGTTTGTGTGTTAAACGTTATTACCATATTAATGATTTCATAAATGATAACACGCCTTGAGAGTAAAAAGCTCGATCCAGTCTACTTCAAGAGTATCATTGTCACTGATAAGAATTGTTAAATTGTAAATATTTGGCAAAATTAAAAAACCAGAGAAAGTCACGCTGAGTTTCTTGCGCCGGTTTTTCTCAGGTCTGAGGCATTAACTTTAGCGGACTGGTGGCAAATTAAATTATTTGACGTTCAAAAAATGAAGTATGTAACTTCTGTTTTTTTTTTTAATAAAATTATTTGACTTTGACTTTAACACTTGGTTCTCCTAGAATAAGTACCCTTGCTGCTTGAGAGGGCCTCTACTCTCCTCTACCCAGTGTCGCTGTCAAGGCCATTAAAGCTTACAGCATTAACTTCGCAACCGAAAAAAAAGCTAATAATAATGTAAAGCTTATTAATTTCACACATTCCGTCCACCATTTATTCTACCTAATTTTGAACTCTAATCCAAAGCATTAAAAACTATAACACTAAAGCCGTCTGCCATTTCCAACCGGTTTACTGAATAGTGTATACAATAAAACATTGACCGAGTTCATTGACGACTACTGACTGACATCGAACTACTTTTATTTTTACTTCACGTCGCTGGGAAGTTTTTTTATAGAAAAAAACTGGTCTAGAGTTCCTTTTTCTAGAATTTACACATGTTAGTGGCGGAATTCGCCTCCATTTTGCATGTTAGAGTTTATTTATAAATTATTAATTGGTGTATTAGAGTGTTTGATGCAATTGTATAATATATTATAAGATTCAACCTTTACCCGGGAACAACCGCGGGAACCTAGTGATAAGACACTCCGTTCCTCGCTTTCCACCCTTTGAGCCATTGCATGTTGAGTGACGGAACTCAACGCGTTTTGACTAGTTTGAGCGAAGAAAATGGAAAAGTGAAAATTATTTTTCATTAATTTTCCGAGTGGGAATCGAATCCACAAGCCGCGTTTTGTGTTTACTGGCAAATACTCAGCCTCTACCCATGACGGTTCGCAATTACATATTTTAATTAAAAGCTATTACTATAATCTGTATAAATAACATATCTTAAATACCTTTTTAATGTTTTTTAACAAAATTTTAATTACAATTATTTCTAAATGTAATTAATTAACATTAGTAATGTATTAACTAGTTTTTTAATATTTATTACTTTTTAGCTTCACGTTTTATGTCGCATATAGCAGAATAGGCATCTTTAACCAATATTTAAAATATGCCTATTAAGTGGCAGAACATGAAGATCAATTGCGGGAATCGACCCACGACCGTCTAATCGTGTAACGCGGTGCCCTGACGGATTCAATCTTTATATTCACAATTCTAATGTGCAAATATGTAGTAGTGTTGTAACGAATATCACTTTTTTAACATTCGCGAACGCGAATGCGAATATTCAGTAATTCTTGTAAATTTGGCGCCAATTGTAAAGCCAAGGCGATACGGCAAGCAAGATAGCACTTTGGATTATAACTTTAAAAAGGTATTAGGTGATAAAACTTTTTTAGAAGGGAGAGAGAATTGATTTCTGATTGTTTAGATTGCATTAATAAAATTTTTCATGAGATATAATGAAGACTGATAATGTGTTTACGAGATTAAGTTACCGTTTTTTGAATTAAAAAACACAAAAAGTAAACTGATTTAAATTTTTATGACGTATTAATCGTCGTCAGATTTTCTTCACTCACATTCGCAGAATTTTTTGCAAATGCGAATGTGTAAGAACGTGCGAATATTCGCGAATGCGAATGCGAATATTCGTTACATCACTAACCTGTTATAAAACATATAATAATATAGCATTCGGCCTACTTAAGGAAAGTGCAGGATTAGAATTTGCTACCCGTAACATCTTAGCCTAGAGGCTTTCCTTGAAAAAGACCTTGCCGAAATAATACAAAATAAAAATATTTTTAAATACCAATAGTTCCCGAGGTTAGTACGTTATATAAAACAAACTTAGACATAAGAATTCAATATAGATATCGCTTAAAATATACAAGACTATAAAAACACAGCCATGCCATAAGAAACGTCTATCCAAACGTTTTTTCTGTTGCTAAGGTCAAGTATGCCTACGTATTAAATTATGTGTGCCAATTCAGAGTCCACGTGCGTTTCGCGTGCTCGGAATCATTCGAAGTCGTATAAATAAATTGCCATGATTTTTTATAAGTATTTAAATTCAATTTATTTTTAGTTAGTAGAAGATAGATTGTGTAGAAGATTATTAATTGATTAAAAAAAATAAAAAGCTTCACGCTTTATCCCGCTCGTAGCAGAGTAATCAGAGGGAACCGCAGGAACCATGTGAATCTGGTGTTAAAACACTCCGTTCCCCGCATTCCGCATTGCGTGTTGAGTGGCGGAACTCAACGCCGTGCTTTAGTTGCCAGAGTGAAAAATTCCATCTTCCGCGAATGGTAATCCAACCTAAAAACCATCGCGTTTACAGACGAACTACTACTCCAATTAATTTTAATATATTTAATTTTATTATATTTTTTAAAAGATCAGATCACAAGCAACTAGCTTACAGCTCGAAGCTGCGCCAGTGTAGCTTACGATTTCCTAAGAGATATTTTCCCACTGAAAAATTAACTAACAATATATAAAAATCAATATTGTGCATTGTACTTTATATTGAGTTACTTAGTTTAAATTAATTTAAAACGTTTCCTTTTTCTCTATTTTATATATAGATTTATCTTAAACTCTAAAATTAAGAGTATGTACAAAATGGAGAAATAAAATAAATTCTCTGTTAAATTAAAAAAATGAAGATCCTGCAGAAAAAAGATTAATATCCTGCGGCTTTACACTGTGGTTTCGGAAAGTTCAGTCAAGTAACACTTTCATATAAATAGATATAACAAAAAAGCGGTCGTAACATTTGTTGTAGCGTCTTGCTGTAAAAGTGACTACTATGCGTTCAATATCCATACAGAGTGAATTAATAAAAATGAATTATGTTTTTATTTTTAATTTTTTTGGAGAACGGAGTGTCTTAACATTACATTTTCTCTGCCCACTTCGTTACATACGGGATACATTCTTAAATTAAGTCATTACTTAAATTAGGACCAGAAGGTCTTTTAATACGATTCTAATATTAACTTATCTAGACGTTTCTAATTATACGTATGCAAAAACGTACATTTTTTTATTATAATTTATTTATATTTTAACACAAGTAGTGTTGCCATGTCAATAATAATATATCCCACGGGCAATTTATTTGTTTTGATTATATATTTACATGTATATGTATAAACATTTCTTTAATTGTTTGATTAAAAGATTATTTTTATGATTTTTAAAGTGTTAATCCACACTAAGAAAGAAAGACATAAGAAAGATTCGACGCAGCGTGATGAAGAACGCATGGCTTACGAAGTTACGCTTACACGATTTGCAAAAAGCGGATTTGCAAATCTCGCTCCGTTCAAATAAAACAAAAGAACAAATTCTAAACGCCTTAAAACTAAAATTACGTGGAAAACCAATTCCAAAAGTAGTACCTTAAAGGGTTTTAACAAAAAAGTTTGATTATTTAAAAAAAAAAAACACAATAAAACTGTATATTTTATCTGTATCAAAAAAAAAAACACAATAAAACTGTATATTTTATATGTAGGTTATTTGCTTGTAGAAACAAGCAAATAACCTCTTTAAGCTTTCTTTGACCGGTTCGCAATAACGGTATAACGAAACAAAAGTCATAGCTGACTGAATGGTCTAGATGTTTTCTCAATATTTATTTTTTTATTTATTTATTTTTTTTAGCTTCACGCTTTATCCCGCACATGGCAGGGTAGGCAGAGGAAACTGCAGGAACCATATGGACCTAGTGTTAAGTCACTCCGTTACTTAGTCCCTGCTTACTCCGTCCCCACTTTCCGCCGTTTCATTATTTATAGATTATTTATTTCCAGTGAATTCGGAATTCCTAGAGTAAAAAATGTTTAAAATTATGTCGATCAACGATATTTATATACATTTAAGATTTTTATATATATATTTTAGGTATAATTCTATTTTACTTACTTAGATAACCTTTATGTCTGTCGATGCGCAATATTGGATAATATACTTAAAAAAAAACATTATAATTTGCACGATTCGCAAGAGGGTGCCAGTTCGAGTCCCGCTGCGTTCAAATTTTTATACGTTTTCTTTAAGTATTGTTTCTATCTTCGGTGTGGATTAACAGTTAAGAAAAATATTTAATGTTGGATATGTATAAAAAAATTAAAGTGCCAAAAAAAATAAATATATTCTTAAAAGTAGAGGGATGTACTTTAACCTACCCTACAATATGCGGGATAAAGCGTGAAGTTAAAAAAGTACACCTCATATGATTCTGAACAAAGTGAAAAGTATACTTCAAATTTCATAGCAAAACGGCAATCGTGACTATATACATACATACATATATATCTATGATTTTTTTTAATTGCAATAACACGTTACCATTTCACACTATGTCGATTGAATGGCAAACATATTAAATATATTATATATTTATCATATATATAAGTGTGATTTTGAGTATTTATCATAGAATTAGGACTGCACGACACATGTGATGTGACAGGTATTTTCCATACAAACTGGTTTACAACCGCTTTAGATCTAGTCATATGTATTTGGGCAATATTTTTTTCTTTTTATTTTAGTTTCTATATAATATTATAAGTTGGCATATCTTGTGTTATGAGATTCCTTTTCTCACTTTCCGTCTTACCATTAAGAAATTGCGTGTTGAGTTGCGGAATTTAACGCTTCGTTGTTACCAGAGCGACGTAAATTAAATAATTAGTTCCTCCATGAGAATTGAACCTACAACCATCACGTTTATTAGTTAAAGTTGAAACTTTGATTCTTGTTACTATGTAATACATTATGTCCGTAATATATAGGTACTCTGTTACTAAATAACTTATTAGATTAATATATAATTTTTATACATAAGTAATAAATTAAAATTCATATAACTTAACACGTTCTTTACATATTAGGTTTTAGTTATGTGAAAGACAAGATTTTCGGCAAAAACGACCATTCCTCCTTTTGCCGCCATCATCTAGACAGATTCAAAATTTCTTATCATGACATTTATTAACACCAAGATAAGAATTTAATGTTATAATCTCATTCATTCTCATTCTCAACAAAACGAGACTACCACAGCATATACTGGTTTTTATCATGTTTAACTTTTAATGTAATTAATTCATACGTCAAATTTACATCGCTTTTATAATAGATAAGATTCTAATTGAAAATAATGTATAGCTACACGCTTTATCCCACACATAGTAGGATAGGCAAAGGGAACCGCGGGAACCTAGTGTTAAGACACTCCGTTCTCCGCTTTCCGCCTTTTAGAAGCATTACGTGTTGAGTGGCGAAACTCAGCGCCGCGCTTTGCCTTGTTGCCTCTGATTACCCAACTAGGGTTAAGCGTGAAGCTATGTATGTATGTACGCATGTATCCTACTAATTTATGACACTATCCGAATTCTTTTAAGACACTACACCGACACCAACAAATACACTAGGCAGAGGAAACTGCAGGAACCATATAGTATTAAGACACTCCGTTGCTTAATCCCTGCTTATTCCGTACCCGCTTTCCGCCTTTACGAGGCATTGCGTGCTAAGTGGCGGAACTCAACGCCGCGCTTTACCTACTTTTCAGAGCGAATTATTATTGTCAGTTAATAATAAATTGTAACTCGGTGTTTATTAACGGATTTATACGTCAATATGAATTTTGCTATAAGAAAACTTTGCCATTGGTTTACATAGTTCTACTCATGAATTATACAAAGATAATATAAATAAAAAAATACAATTGTCAAATGAATAAATGGTATAGGTATATTCTAATTTTATCGAATTATAGAAAAACATTTTGTTTACATTCCACCGATTTCATTAAAAAGAAGCCAATTATAAATTAACGTGAACTATATTGAAAACTTTAAATATCAAATTGTGAAATTTAGTTATTTATAAAATTAATTGTACATATAATTAGACATCGTAAATATTTCGATAATTTAGCCCTTAGTTGATATTATTTGATATAATAAAGAATATTTTGCTATATTGATACTTTCAATCATACTTATATCGCGTAAAAAAGAAATAAAAAACAAACTTTTAAACATAATCGATACATCGATATAAAAAATTGTGTCACAGATGAAAAATCGATTTAGCAAATATCTTTTATTGCTTCATTCAATAACGATGATTAATACCGTAAACACGTAAATCGTAAGAAACACACGTTTCTCGTAACGATAAGACAATCATACTGAATGAAAGCCAAAGTGGTTTTCATTTCAAGTGTTTGTAAGCAAATATGTAATGTTATAATTTGTTTAGGCTCTGGTAGATTTGCTCAAAGATTATAAATGGTAATGATTGTTTGACAAACTTTGTTTTATTTTTGTACAATCTTTTCTGGATAGTACTTGTTCTAAATAAAAGTAACTAATCTGTCATTTTATTTAATTATTTTATTTTACTGCATTATCTGTTGAAAACGTTAGTATTAATCGATTTTAAGAAAAGTTTACTTAAGCATCCAAAAACAAAATTATATTGAGTTCATCCTTTTTAACAAATTTAAACGTATTCTAACATGTCCCAATGTTTAAATAAATTTGAAATTAAAACAATATATATGGGCGCAGCATTGATGTAATTTTTATAAAGGTATACTTGCGTCAAATAAAAACATAAAAAAAGAGTCAATCAGGATAATGGAAAATGTTTTATGTCACTTTTAGTAGTTCTTTTCTACTGAATAATTAAGGTTTATAAAAGTTATTGAAATGGGAATCATGCTATACAGACAATTCACTAGTGTAGTGACTTAAGTAAATTAATTATATCGATAATTATATACTTATTGCAATTCCTTTTACTGTTAACAAATATTTGAAATCATTGTTAAAAACATTTTTTCAATTATTAATTATTTTTGTAGAATTTCCCACATTATTTCGCGCTATATTTTCTCATTTGTATATATTTTGTTAATTTTATACACATTGTTTTTTTTATTATATAAGGAAAGCATATAAAAATGTACTACCTTTATTTCGCCATTTGACACAAGATATGGCAATGGCAATAATTACTAAGCACAAATATTTTCAGGACAATCAGTGTTTTGAAAAACCCCTACTCATACCAACTATGGGTAAATTAGATAGGTTTTCCTTAATTATTACCCACTTAAGGAAACCTAATGAAATTACCTATATTATGAAATTGCCTATATTAACTACGTAACAATGTAAATTATTAAATATTTTATTATCCTTTATTGTGTATTGAAAAATCCCTACTCTTACTAAATATGGGTAAATTCAGTAGGTTTTCCTTAAATGGTTTATAAAGAAAATCTAACGAAATTACCTAAAATAGGTAAATTACGTAACAAACAAAGTAAATTTTATGAAAAATACATAGTTTATAAATATTTTATTATTCTTTACTAAATTAAGTAATTAAAATGAACGAAGTTTTTAAATTTTCAATTATAAAAGAAATATGTCTAAATGATTAAATATATGTAGGTATGTATATTGGAACATAATTTGATTTTGAAATACATATATACTATATGTATTGTAATTTGTCAGGGTGTGTATGTATGTATATATATATATATATATATATATATATATATATATATATATATATATATATATATATATATATATATATATATATATATATATATATATATATATATATATATATATATATATATATATATATATATATATATATATATATATTTATATATATATATATATATTTATATATATATATATATATATATATATATATATATATATATATATATATATATATATATATATATATATATATATATATATATATATATTAAAATATATAATAATAAACATAAAAATTTGAACCTGCGCCTCTAGCAAACCGTGCAAGCGTTTATACATTTTATTAAAATATAATGTAAGATTGTGACACGATTACGACCTATTCCTCGTTTACTGTATTTTTTTCAGCTTGACATGACTATACGGTAAAGAGAGAGAATTAATGTTGTCACTCCATTTTCTACTTCCAGCTGGAATTCGTAACATTGGTTACGTGATTGCGGAACTCAACGCCACGTTTTATGTTACTAAAGAGTAGATGTAACTTTTGTGTTATTCTCATTTATGTTTTTGATTTTATTTTTATTATAATTAAGTCCATAATTACAAATCATAATATACAATATGTATCTTAAAATCATATTAAAATCAAATATACGTAATACATATTATATCTTATTCATAAAATTATAAAAACTACGTTTAAACGTTATTAAATTAAATTAATATATTTAATAACATCTATAATAAAAGAAAGAATAATAAACGATTTTATTTTATAATGTTTATGATATATATTTTTAGCGTAAAAATTATTTTGTAAATATATTTTATAAAAAAATTGAAAGCACTATCACGCATATCAAGAAGAAACATGTCACTGACATATTTACAAAATATATATATATATATTACGCACTAGAAAATCTAATCTCTTGTTGTAAAGAAACACCACTAAAATAATTTTTTATATATAATATTTTTAGTATTTATTGTTGTAGCGTGGAATAATACATAATCTGTGGAATTTTGTACTGTCCGACTGTCATGACATTCAGCATAATGACAGACGGACGGCAGCGAAGGCTGGGTATTTTTACGCGACTTTTGTAAGCTTTATATGAAAGATCCCTAATCGGCATAATTATATTTTTTACGGACAGACTGACCCGCGGCTGCGGACTACTCCAGAACGTTCAAAACGTCCGGCTCCCAAGCAAATATCCGAAAATAAACAAAAATGAAGAAATATTTATTGTAAAGTTAAAAAATATTAGTTATTTCATCAATGGAATTGTAAATTATTATACAATTCCATTGATAAAGTAACTTGGGTAGCCTTTTGTTTTTTCCGATTACGCTAGAATGCGAATTTTAGATTCTCATTTATTTTAATGTACCAAACTAACATTTATATATTTGGAAATAGTTGTAAATAATTTAGGCATATGCGTTTATTTAAACAAATGTTTATTAAACATATGTTATAATATATATAAGAAAGTATACATATACTCGTACAGTAATTAATTCATAAAAAGTTAAATATTATTTTTTAATTGTACATAAAGCATGAAAATAAAGCTGTAATTCTTGAAATACCAGACCCATGTAGGGCTAAGTATGATCAAGCAGGTGAGTGAGAAAATAACAACAATATCCGATAAAGTTGGTTAACTTAAACACGTCTACATAAGAGCTAAATCAATGATCGACAAACTTTAAAATAGGTAGCCAGTAAATAGTTAGCAAAATAGGTAGATAGGAAGTTAGCTAGGTATTAGGTAATCTAGAACTGGGTAGTTTTAAGTCTGCTCCGTGTCTAGGAAACGACGCATGCGCCATGAGCATCTTGAAAATCTATTTCACCCCCATTCATTCATTCATTGGAAAGATTTTTTCCTATTATATAATCACAGCTGATGCGGGCCTTATCAAGAGAAACTGACCTAATTTATAACGAGTGCATACTTTAACTTGGTTTCCATGAGAATTTGCAGATGCAATTCAATACGTAAAGCCGACATGCTAGCGGTTGCGTGACGTAACCGGTCCTAACCAAACTCTTTTTTCATATTGCCGTATAGTGTATATAAAAAAAATTACACACACAACCGGTTGAGCGACTGCACGGGAACTAAACACGTGCAAAACGCAACATCCTCACATAAATCTGACATGTACCGCATTCAACTAACCAGTGCTTGTAACGAGACGAAAATCAAAACGAAAATTAAAGTATTCAAGGTTTCGGCCGGCTAATTTTAAACGTTTCCGCTCGCCATGCCTCATTTTGTTATATAACAATCGATTCACTCACCATGTCGTTGTTCTCTACTATCCAATTGATCGAGCATATTTGGTAGACGAGGTACGCCCGCACCAATTCGCTGGTCTTCTTCGACTTGAAGGCATCTTTGGGGCTGTTGAAAGACAGGTCCAGGTCATCTTTGGAGGAGGTTGATAGGGCGCGGAGGCCTTTAGGCGCGTTTAAAGCTAACCGACGTACCAAAGCCATTGCAGCGTGTGTCAGATCACTACCGTGACGGGCACACGCGTCGAGTCGCCGCCAACAACTGACAGTTTATTTGACACTAGCCCGACTTGACGTACCGCTCGATATGTACTGAGTTTGCGCACAAAAAGCCAATTTCCGATTATAAAAGTCACGGAGGTGTGTCTTTTTAGCGGCTCGCCATTGGTCAGAAAACGATTTTCGACGTCAATATTACACACATCGATCGCAAATAGATGTGTGTGCTCGATTGTGATATTATACATTGATTTTTTGGTTTAGTTATATATTATTTTAGTTAGTATTAAAAGGGCAATGTAAAGGTTCGAAGGTGGTATGCATTACGTAACGGATGTGAGAACAGACGGCAGACGTTTCAAGCCTTGACTTAAGCTTGACTGATTCGGTTTATCATGTTATGTCATATTGAAGTTTTGAAGTAATTTGATTTTGGTAATTTTTTTAAAAATAGTTTTTATTATTTATTATTGTTAATATTGAAATCACATTAAAAAAATATCAATGAAAACGTAACAATATTACGTTTTCATTGATATTTTTTTAATGTGATTTCAATATTTTTATTTATCTTGTTTTAATTTTTTAATATTAATATTGTTTTAAAATAGCTTGGTTATTATTTATAGACGATATTTATATGAAATAATATTTAAGTAATAAAAAATCCATTCAGCGAAAAAATAATTTTTCAAAACGAAATAATATGTCCCGAGATTAAAACTTTCAAACAAATAAATAAGCAAACGCTTCAGCTTTATATTGAAACCATTGAAATTTTCGACTTATGGAGAAACATATAAAAACTTAAACGTAGCAAGATTTTAACCCACACTTGTTGCAAATGGTGCAAGCGCTCTAACCGCTGAGCCATTCGTTCTTCATCACGCTGCGTTTAAATTCTTATATGCTTTATGCAACTTATTTCGTTGTTAGTATCTTTGTGAAGAGATTATTACAAATAAATAAAAAATAATAAAAATAAACTTTATTGACTTAAGGATTACATTATAAACAAGTTGCAAGGGCCCCTGTACTAGGTGCAAACCCGTATTACTCGGTGCCCCGCTCATCCACCAAGACAACTAGAAAGTCAACAATGACTTTGTTACACAGATTTATACTTAGCAATATTTTAATATAAAAAAAATGTGAACAATTTTATAACGTAACTAGAAAAAAAAAATAGTGTGTGTGTGTGCGAGCGTGTGTGTCTGTGTGTATGTGTGTGTGTGTGTGTATGTGTGTATGTACACTTAAACATATATAAGTAAACAAAGAATAATCGTTTAACAAGAGAAAATGTTATTTTTAAAAAAATAGCATCTCGCCAAACAAATGTCTTTTTACTATAAAAATCATAAAAATAAATTATGATTCTGCTTAATCTAGATTCATTCTTATTAATTTTATAGAAGTGAAATAAATAACAATTTAATTCCAATTTTTAATGTTGGTAACTAACTGTTTAAACTATAGAAGTATTAAGTTTCACATATACACATCTTCACGCTTTATCCTTAGCGGGGTAGTTAGAGAGAACGGTGCGCAAACCAAACGCTGCGGTCCCTGCATACATCTTTCGCCTCGTCCACTGTCCTTAACCTCTTCATACACACTCCCTGGGGAGTCCTCATGCTTTATACGTGACTTTCCTCTAGTATTTTCGATACTTAATTTTCGAAAGTCAACCGAGGTCATTCTTTACCTCTTTTACCACCTACTTTTGCGTCGTATATCTTTTTTAACCATTCTTTCGTCACTTATTTACACTTTGGACATGACCAAACCATCTCAGCACGTTCTTCTTCATTCTCACTGTGACATACTCGCTGGTGCCTACCATCCCTGTGTTTCTTCGTGGAGATGCGATCTCCACAGCATTCATCTTCCTTTCATTCTTCTTCTGTAATACCCACGTTTCACTGCCATATAACAGCGTCGGAACCAGAACTGCATTGTGTACACTATACGGCCAGTCGTGCAGCGGCGCTGATATTCTGCCGTCTCAACAACGAAGCTAATGCACCGTTCATTCTGTTACCGAAAGCAATACGTGTTTCTACATCTATTTCGTATCTACCATCTGTACGTAACATACTTGCCAAGTAGCAATATCTTATTTTACAATTCGAAACTTAATGCTTAATACTTGGGAAGTATTATTTTCGATTTGTGAAATATTTGCTATGTTATAGATACAGAGGTTCAATTTAATTTTTCGAGTTACTGAAGGAAAAACATGTACTGAAATGGCTTGTAGGGACTCATTGCTTATTTTAACCAACAGAGTGTTGACATAGACCTTGACCAATACAGTGATGGAAGTTTTGATTTTTGAAAAGAAGACAATATTTTTTTTAAATATCTCCAAAAAGAGACTTAACGAGGTACAAGAATAATAGAACAATATCTAAATAATATAATCAGGTTACCGATTTAAGGTCCGATAAAAATCTTGAGAGTATAAAATAGTAGAGTTTCACCGCATGTAAGTTCCAAATGTGATACACGTTCCTTATCTAGCAAATGTTGATTTCACAAGTCTCAGATGAAAATATCTAGCAGATAACTGTATAAACTATCATTATGATAGTTTATACAGTTATCTGCTAGATATTTTCAAAAAAAAAGGGTGAACGTGAAAATTATTACTTTTATTATTATTAATTTGTTATAATTAAGGTCGAGTAGAATTTTATCGAGATTTAAATAACAATCTCCATGGTTACTTCTTGATTCTACTCCAGCCATCTCGACGGCCGCAGGTCGATGATAGAATCTTGCAGGGGACTCCCTTGCCTCCAATGACTCACATCTTCCTATACCCAGTGTAGCTTTCAAAGCCAGTAGGGTTAAAAGTATTTATGTTACAATTAAACAAAGACTTTTATCTTAGCCAAAAGGCTGAGAAGCGAATTGCAATATTTGTGACATAGTAGAAGATGTACATCATATCTTAGTGGAATGTGCACAAGCTGAGAGCATGTGAAATATATTTTTGTAAAAAAAATTCATTTAAATTTAAACAATGTTAGTGTAAATACACTAATATAACATCACAAATCCATTTATAATAGAAGCTATATTTTATTTTAGTGAAAATAGTATAGTGTATTATTTAGCTTCACGCTTTATCCCGCACTTGGCAGGGTAGGCAGAGGGAACTGCAGGAACCATATGAACCTAGTGTTAAGACACTCCGTTACTTAGTCCCTGCTTACTCCGTCCCCACTTTACGCCGTTTTCGAGGCATTGCGTGTTGAGTGGCGGAACTCAACGCCGATAGTATAGTGTGTAGTTAGTATATAAGATTTTTTTATGTAATACTATGGGTTTGGCATAATTTTTACAGATCTACAAATTTAACAAAATAATAAATAAATAAATAAACAAATGTTGAGTTTGTTCGTATACTTGAAATAAACGTCCTAAATATTTACATAATGGATTTGAAGCCAAAATCATCGTTTCATTCGGACACAAATACTCAAATATCAAAAAATACATAACAACTTCTTAAACATTTTTGATGATTTTTAAAGTGTTAATCCACACTGAGGATAGAAAAAATACTTAAAGAAAACCTGCACGGTTCGCAGGAGGGCGCGGGTTCGAGTCCCGCTGCGTTCAAATTTTTATATGTTTTCTTTAAGTAACTTCTTAAACGTTAACCGTCGTGGCGCAGAGGCGCAACGTCTGCCTGTAACGCGACGGTTACTGGGTTCGATCCCCAGTCGGAGAAGATGGATTTTTCTATTTCTATTTTCTTCGCTCTGGCATCTAAGGCAAAGCGCGGCGTTGTGTTCCGCCACTCAACACGCAATGCCTCGAAAACGGCGGAAAGTGGGGACGGAGTAAGCAGGGACTAAGTAACGGAGTGTCTTAACACTAGGTTCTTATGGTTCCTGCAGTTCCCTCTGCCTACCCTGCCATGTGCGGGATAAAGCGTGAAGCTAAAAAAAAAAAAAAATTTCTTAAATTATATCTAAAGTAAAGTATAATTATACATTATGCAACTAACTATCACGAGACGTTTTACCTTGAAACCGTGTCGGTTTGTGAAGACATTAACTCATAAACCATTAAATATTGAAAATTGTATGAACAATGTATTGTCATTTCTATACTAAGACAGGTGGTCTTAGTGTCAGAGTCTCAGGGTCGCCAATTAGAGTTTAATTGACGTTAAGTCAGTACACGTAGGATATTTGATACTAAGTACGGATTAATAGCTTGTGTAATGAATAGGTATATAGCACTGCTATTTCATTTTTACCGTACATTCTCCTTTGTGTGTTCTCCATTCACGTGAAAATGGCGAAGCGAATTGTGCTCAACTGGCGCGATTGGAACGCCATAAATAAAGAGAAGAAGATGGAGAAGTAATAAATATATTTTTATATTGTCTACTAAAGTAAATTAAAATATTCCGAATTAAGTAGTTCCGATTGCGCACTTATAATGCGGATTTCAGCAGAATTGTCTAGTTTCAGAAAATTTAGCTACTCGACAGAATATTTTTAATTTGGGCAGAACGGGAAAAAGAAATATTTTAACACTAGCCTCTCCTCGTCTAGCCTGCTGTATGCGGGATTAAGCGTGAAGCTAACTAACTAGTAATCTTAAATTTTTACTTCTGTTTTAGCATGACTTAATGATGCATTAAAATTAGAGAACTCTACACTGTTTACCATTATTTTGTTTGACGGAAATTTATAAAAAAAAACCCCTTCATAGTATTACCTACATATAGCAGAGTAGATGGAGGGCAGATAAGACACTCCACTCGCCAATTTTCTGTTTTCAGGATATTTTGTGATGAATACTGGAACTCAATACCGCGTTTCACAACCAGGGTACGAAAATGAAAACAATATAATACAACCAGAGTATCAAATGAACTGGTAACTACCGGGTTCATTGTCAGATGCTGTACCACTGCGCTTCCACGGGTACTTACTGGAGACAGAGGTAGATATATGCTAAAAAATATATATTTTTTTAAACTATTACTCCTTTATAAGAAAAAAAACATTTCTTAGATAACCTGTAAAAAATATTAAATTTTTACAGCTTCACGCTTTATTCCGCTCATAGCAGGGTAGACAGAAAGAACCGTGGATATCTTATGTTGAGACACTATAATATACCTATATATGTAGTAGGTATATATGTTTGAAATTACAAAATAAAAAGAGTATTGACGAAACAGAACGCTTTACATGCAATATTATTGATCGGTTTCGATTGGCTCGAAGCCAAAAACGGCCTTTATGTAAAATGGCCTACAACTATCTTACTATCTAACGTAAATTATAGAGCTAAGTAGTTCTTTCGATTCTTTCTTTTATGAACCCTAAAGAAAAAACAAAGGGATTCTTTTATATAGAAAACTCAACATACAATGCATTTTTTAATTTTTATCTGAGAAAGACAATTTACTTTACATATTTACTCTCAAATTCCATATATATATATATATAAATATATATATATATATATATATATATATATATATATATATATATATATATATATATATATATATATATATATATATATATATATATATATATATATATATATATATATATATATATATATATATATATATATATATATATCACGAAGACCTCTAATCTATTTAAATTTTAGTATTGCAGCCTAAAATCCATACAATTTACACGTAAATTAAGTTTTTACATAAATACCTGCTACAAATGATTTATTTATTTATATATATATATATATATATATATATATATATATATATATATATATATATATATATATATATATATATATATATATATATATATATATATATATATATATATATATCTCACGAAGACCTCTAATCTATTTAAATTTTAGTATTGCAGCCTAAAATCCATGCAATTTACACGTAAATTAAGTTTTTACATAAATACCTGGTACAAATGATTTATTTAAGTTGTCGTTAAGAAAATAAAAACCTAAAGTAAAATAATAGTACCTAAATCTTAGTTAATTACGCCACGTGAACATAAAGAAAAAAATAACACAAAAAATATTCATTTGCCGTAATAACTCAACATAACAATGGACCAAAATTTTCCAATGTCTTACACGTTTTTCTCAATAATAATGAATTGTAAAAGCAAATAGGTATCTACTTGATTGATTCACACCGAGTAATGACGAAGTAAACTATATTATTTATTACTTAAGTAGATATTATCACACTTTATCCCGTTCATAGCAGGTTAGGCAAAAGGAATCCCAGAAACCATGGGAGCCTAGTGTTAACACACCCTGTTCGCATTGCGTGTTGAGTGGCGGAACTCAACGCCGCGCTTGCCTAGGTGCCAGAGCGAAAAAAATGATAATGAAAACACCAATCTTCCCCAAATAGGAATCGAACCCACACACCGTCGTGCTTACAGGCAGACGCTGCACGACTACGCTGCTCTATGTAAATAATTGAATTTATTTTAACTTTGATACTTAATTGTTTCTTGAAATAATAAATTATTTGCAATATATATCATAAAAATATATCTTTTTAAAATATTGTTTGTTCAGTTTCCTTGCATTTTACTTACATTTTTGTTTCAAGTCCAACTTAGAGGTGGGATTTAACTTTATTTTTCATTAAAGAAATAAAAAGAATGAATTTTTTGCTGTTCCACTGTTCACACTAGTACGGCTGCCATTGCTCACCTTTGGATTCGCAAATAAACGAATTCATTATTTAATCTTCTGTATTTATACCGTACTTTAGTGAGTATTTGTATTTGTTCGTCGAGAATGAGCACGAGCTTCAGTATTTTTAATATTCCCGCTTTGCTGTACGTTATGCGCTATCTAGCTACGTTATGCCGAACCTAGCCTTAAATTTATTTACTTTAAACAATAATATAATCTAGATAAACAAATAATAATATAATCTAGAGGACCGTCGTGGCGCAGAGGCGCAACGTCTGCCTGTAACGCGACGGTTACTGGGTTCGATCCCCAGTCGGAGAAGACGGATTTTTCTATTTCCATTTTCTTCGCTCTGGCATCTAAGGCAAAGCGCGGCGTTGAGTTCCGCCACTCAACATGCAATGCCTCGAAAACGGCGGAAAGTGGGGACGGAGTAAGCAGGGACTAAGTAACGGAGTGTCTTAACACTATATTCATATGGTTCCTGCAGTTCCCTCTGCTTACCCTGCCATGTGCGGGATAAAGCGTGAAGCTAAAAAAAAAAATAAACAAATATAATCTAGATGTGTTAATCTTTTTAAAACATTCTGTCTGGACAGGCAGACGCTGCAACGTAGCGGCATAGCGCACAACATGGGAATGGGTCTAGAAATGTTTAACTCACATACTTTTTTGTTTACGTATACAAATTTTAGGTTAACGGTGTTCCAACCTGCCCCGGCGTATAAAGGCCCAGATTATGAAAAAATACTAAAAATAATAGAAAACTGGCCTCGGCTAACTCCGTGTCGTTATCTATCAGGTTACAAGCATCAGAAGATTCTTATTATGTTTAAAGTGTTAAAAGATGTTTGTGTTATTTTTATATTAGTTTATTTGTATAAAATATTAATTAAAAGATAAAAGAGAAAGTGGGGACGGAGTAAGCAGGGACTACGTAACGGAGTGTCTTAACACTAGGTTCTTATGGTTACTGCAGTTCCCTCTGCCTACCCTGCCATGTGCGGGATAAAGTGTGAAGCTAAAAAGAAAAAAAAAGATATTAATTTTTAAAGCAAAATGTATTTGTTACGTATTGGCCAATAAATTAAAAAAAAATACAGCGGGATTTGAATCCGTCCCCTTTTATGAACCGTTCAAGCGTTCTGACCGATAAACCATACTTTCTACATCATGCTGCATCGAAATTTATAGTTGTTACAGAGAACATCGTGTGACGAGAGAGAATGCTATTTTATTAAATATTTTTATGATTATTAAAATGTTAATTCACGCTAAGCCAATTTTTTAAGTAACTGCATGCCAAATGGTGGAACTCCACGTCGCACTTTGTCTTGATTGAAACATATTCTACCCTCATGGGGATCGAACCTGCAACCGTTGCGTTCAGTGAGGCGTTGTACCACTTATATCGGTACATCGGTACTCACAGTATCTTCACATAATAATCTCCGCTGCTTTTGGCTTTGGCCTATTAAAGAACCCATATATAATAAATATTACAGAATTCCCTATTGACTTAATATTTTTTTTTAATTAAATTAAAATTAAGTTACTTTATTTCTTTTATTATATTAATGTATTGACAAAAGGTAAAAATTTCTTTTGTGTTAAACATACTGACAACAAAAAAAAAAGACAGGGGACATACAAAAAATAAAAAAAACACAACACAATCGGTGAATAGCATCTTTTCTTATACTATCATAATAATAATAATATTTAAAATAATCATATATATATACCTATATAATATAAGTTGACTAAATATAATACGACCACTATAAAAAGGCACCGGGTATTATTCCAAAATAAAAATAAACGTCGTACAAACATGCCAAGTTACAGTGGTCACTAGAATGGTAAAACACATTTCTATATATGTTACATACATAATATATATACGTCATATACTATATCATATAATATTCGCCATTCTTAATCAATATACTAGGACTTAACGCTAATATTTACAACATTATCAAATAATTTCTATTAATAGTATATTTTATGATATTAGACATAGTTTATGTCTATATATATGTAAACCGACCGTTTTTAAATTTTTAATATGAGTACGTCACCAAGCAATAAACATATGTTGTAATACAAATAAATATATATATATATATATATATATATATATATATATATATATATATATATATATATATATATATATATATATATATATATATATATATATATATATATATATATATATATATATATATATATATATATATATATATATATATATATATATATATATATATATATATATATATATATATATATATATATATATATATATATATATATATATATATATATATATATATATATATATATATATATAAAAATTATTTAATTATAGAAAAAAGCCGTTTGTTCTATAGTTTGTGCCTAACAATATATAATAATTAAAAAAAAAAGATAAGCTACAATAATAACATCAATATTATTTGGTGACGTCATTTAAAAAAGAACAAAAAATATGACACAAAACGGTACAATTTTCATCTACGGTAAGAAAATATCAATTATTAAAAAAAAAGAAGAAAAAGAATGAGTCTAGAAAAATCGACACTTGATATTACATACATAAGTTTAAAAATATAAACATATATGTTATATATATATATATATATATATATATATATATATATATATATATATATATATATATATATATATATATATATATATATATATTAATTTTTTTGTGCGTTAGCGCTTAATTAATAAAGAAATGTGCCCAAAGAACAAAAAAAAGTAACTTTACTCATACAAATAAGCATTAACAAGATACTTATTTATTTATTATTAAGAAAGATCCCACAGATGAAAATAGATTTAATTACTCTTGTAATTTTGAACATGTCAAACGCAAAATATAAATTGTTGAAGTTTTAAAAGAAAATGTTAAAAATATTTTTGTATGGTTTCCAACCTGCGACTTTATATTCAAACTCGAAACATTTGAGATTCGACTTTCATACTATCACAATAATCGCATTACAATATATATGCATATGTAACATAAATTGCCATAATTGCCATATTTACTGCAAGATGGCGACAGCGTTTTATATACTTTCATTTTTCACATAGATAATAAAATATTAAATTAAGCAACGAAGAATTGTTTAAATTTTTTAATATAACCACATGGAAGCATATTAATCAGTCATAAATACCTAGTATACAAAAAAAAATATCGACGCCATCTTGGAACAGCACAGATAAATGAAACAAATTATGATTCAAAAATTAAAAAAATAAGCTACCATTATATAATTGCCAGAATATTACCATTTTCACAAAATCGATTACAATAATGTATTACTCGTACATTTTCATTCACTCGTATAGGAGCGTATATACAAAGCCTACTTTTGTTTCTGTACAAAAATAAACACACACACACAAATTTATATCGATTATTTCCCTTATAATTACAATCTAATATACTATATTATATTATATTATATACAACGGTTTTCATAAAGAACATCACTAATCCACGTTATTGGTGTCACCGTTTTATAGTCTACTAATGTTATTACTCTTTTAGTAAATCTAAGTAAAAAATATTTTCCACTCATATACTATTGAGCGTAGTTGAGTTGATAAAATGATAGTTTGAATATATCCGTCTCTTTCTTTCAAACTAAATAATTATATATAAAAAAATATTTAAAATAAATGAAAATGTGACAAATAAACAAAAAAAATGTATATATATATATATATATATATATATATATATATATATATATATATATATATATATATATATATATATATATATATATATATATATATATATATATATATATATATATATATATATATATATATATATATATATATATATATATATATATATATATATTTAGTAAGTATAGGTAAAAGTAAAACAAAATGGCCGCCAAGCCACACCTAACAATCAAACGGATCATATAATCAACTCACACACACTCAACTCAAATATATTTCGCTATAAAAATGAAATACACACACACTTATACATCATAATTATTGTACAGGCACAAATGAAAGTCATGCCTTAAGCATTCTACGTTATATATATTATATTATACATATACATACATATATACGTATATATGTATATATATATATATATATATATATATATATATATATATATATATATATATATATATATATATATATATATATATATATATATATATATATATATATATATATATATATATATATATATATATATATATATATATATATATATATATATATATATATATATATATATATATATATATATATATATATAAATGAGCGAGGATTTCGTCCTACATATGTTCATAACTAACGTCGTTGACTGTACACGGGATACATTACACATTTCTTTCATTATTTATTTCATTCAAAAATTAGGCAACGATTATACGCATTGTGCCAAACAAAAATTATCTATGATTTTTTTTTACGTTAAAATTGCACTTAAATAGTAGACATAGTATAGGATTTATTATTTCTTTAAATAAAATATCCAATTAAAGATAAAATATAGATATTTCTTTAAATTACAGTAGCAACTCGATTATCCGGCCCTCAGTTATATTGAATCGCGATTATCCGGACTGCCAGCCTATTAAATTAAAAAAAAAAACACATCAAATGACATTTACCAAATATTATCAACCAAATTTCTATATAAATATTGATTTTGGTTAATATTTACTAGTTGATTTTATAAACACAATAATATGTACATATGAATGCTCTAAACATGACTATCCAATTATATTCATATGTATATAATTTCGATTATCCGAATACCTTACAACAATTACTAGTCCGGTTAATCGAGTTCACGCTACATAGCCAATGTCAGTAACGTTTAGAAAAAGCTATCAGCAGAAATGATTTTTTATATGATTTCTATAGACTTACAGATAACAAATGCATTTTGAAATACTTAAAATTAAAAATATTATATTTAAATAAGCCATTATTAATAATAATAGTCTCTGTTAGTATTATGTTAGTGATTTTATTGATCTGTCAAAAAAAAAAAAAGTAATATTGAAAAAAAAAGTTTACACTATATTAAATAATATTTTAACCAAATAATGGTAATTATAGTTATTTATTTAAATGTTACAATTTCGGGACATCACAATAACTTGCAATTATAATGAGAAATAATATAAAAAAAGCATTGTAAATATATGTATGTATTTAATTAACTTTTTTTTTATATAAAAATAATCGAAACACAGAGTATAAAAAATCTTATTTACATGTACACAGTATCCAGTATATAGTCACCTTAGGATTTCATATATGTAATCCTCAATAAATATATTTTTTTAATTCCCAT
Source organism: Dione vanillae (assembly GCA_037178615.1). Taxonomy (NCBI): domain Eukaryota; kingdom Metazoa; phylum Arthropoda; class Insecta; order Lepidoptera; family Nymphalidae; genus Dione; species Dione vanillae. Next base: position 1,295,620 of record JAZFAU010000231.1, on the reverse strand, counting down.
TGATATTTTAAACACACACACTACAATTATAAACAATGTCGCTAAAACGCGATAAAATCGCGAATTTTTTGCGTTTCTCAACACCGCAAAATACACCAATTGTGTGTTATGTTTATAAATTAAACTATTGATTTTAAGGATTTCTAATTTTCACTTACTTAGCAAAAATAACACAAGTATTATGTATAAAATATCAATGACATGATTTGAAACTGTCAGTACAAAAAGGCCTAATTATATGTATATAACGAAAAATAATAGCATTGGAAAATAAATCATAGAAAGAGTATAGCATAGTAGTAGTGTCAAGACACTCCATTATTCATTTTCCACAAGAAGTCATCAGTCCACATAAGTGGCGGAATTCAACGCCGCGCTTAAAAATGAAAAATATAATTTTCTTACGGATATATATATATATATATATATATATATATATATATATATATATATATATATATATATATATATATATACAAAATAAATATGTTTAAATTACAAGTTACAATTAATATATTTTTTAATTTATATTATTTCCAAAAATACATAACTTATTTTGCACTGACAGTTCCAAATATATATAAATTTAAAAAATAATAAACCAATGGACATTACAAGACCAACCTCACATCTACAAGAAGCTGCCGTCCGACGAATCACATTAAACAAACCGACGAAAATGTCAAACTCTAAATACAACATTACTCTATAAAATAAATGTTCGACAATATAAAAAAAATATATTTAACGCTATATAATAAATACAGCTAGGTGGTTTCTAAATTGTTTTCTGGCCTTTTTTTAAATAGTATTTAGTAGTAATTTCGACGACTGACCTAATATTAGTAGGAATCGCTTGCTAATGCTACTGGACCCCCGTCGAAGCACTTTCTAGGGGTCCTCGGGACTGGGACGATCTGTGCACCTGGAAATAACATATATATGTATTTATTAATTATATATTATTAAATATTCGATAAATATGATTGTATATTGTAAGTTAAATATGTTGTTATATTCCCACACTAACTTACAATTACTTAGTCAGATTTTACATAACTTAGTATATTGCATCAGATCTGAGAATAATAGTGGCATGTTATTTAAAATGTAGTCATTTTTCACCTATTCTATTAATTAATGTTACTTATAATTTTAAAATAAAAAATCATTCTCTCGTCTCTAGCATTGAGCAAGTAGTAGCAACTTTAGTAATAAAAAACTGTATTTTTTTTGTTAAATACTTAAAGATTTGGTATTTTGGGTATTCCGCTGCCACCACGCTTAATTAAGTCAAGGACATTTTTTTATAGCTTCACGCTTTTATCCCGCCTGTTGCAGGATAGGCAGAGGAAACTGCAGGAATCATATGAACCTAGTGTTAAGACACTACGTTGATTAGTCCCTGCTTTCTCCGTCTCCGCTTTCCGTCTTATTCGAGGCATTGCGTGTTGAGTGGCGGAACTCAACGTCGAGGACATTGTTTGTTTATATTTGATTCTAAAAAAATTGTCACTTATTATATTTTTTGCTTCACGCTTTATCCCGCTTATAGCAGGGTAGGCAGAAAGTCAAGGTAGGCGCGCCGCACCTAGTCGGAGTCGGTGTCGTCGTTGACGCTGCAGCGCAGCTTGGACAGCGTGCGGCGCGCGGCCGGCGTGCCGTCCTCCTCGTCCGACGAGATCACGATGCGCTGGCGCGGCTTCACGCCCGTGGCGCCGCGCGTCATGCGCCGCACCGCGCCCTCGCCCTCGCCCTCGCCGCCCTCTGCGCATGCCATTGTATTGTTGATAACAATTACAGTAACTAGTGGAACTCTTCCCTCTAGCAACTGGACGTTCATTCAATTAAATAAACGGCCATTCTGAATTTAATTATAATCCATACATTTTTCTAATAATTGACCAAAAGTCCGCATTAAGAAACAGATGCCCAGCAATGGGAGAAATATTTTAATATCTATAGAAAAATGATAATAATAATAATACCTTCATCGCAGTTTACAATTATTAAATATTATTGACATAGCGTATATTAAATTATAGAAAACAGCAATACTCAACTACTATACTATACTTTAGTTAAAACGCTCTATAAGCTTATAGAACGTTCGATAAATGTTTGTATTCATAAACGCTCTATAAACCTTCTATAAGTAAAGTGTCGCTAATATGAGTTATAAGTTCACAATGTTATCACTATATTGAAGTCGGTCGACTAGTTGTCGAAAGTACTAGTTTATCCACATATAATAAGTGACAAGCACATCGACATAGTATGACCACAGATAATATTACGTATAAAAATATATTGTTGGATCTGGCTTGACATATACCGGCTTGATTTACGTCATTGTTATCGCATAAACACGGATGTTCATTTTATTTCGGCTTATAAACTTACTTAAGTTTTAAAAAAATTAAAAAAAAAACGACAAAGAATTGAAATTTGTTTAAATCAATACGTATGAGGGTAATAATAACAGTTGCCATTAATTATTAAAACTATCATTTTGTAAAATTCTAGTCATCCAAAGAAAACAAGTAAATTCTACTTCTGTGCACCTTTCTTATATAGAATTTATTATTAATAAACTTGTTAATAATTAAATATAGTTAATAAATATCGAATAACGATTGTTATATTGTTTTATTTCCGAAACTAAAATTGACACAAGCGACTCGACGACGTCATATCAATGCTCATATTAGTATGAGCTATAATCAGCTGTTATATGAAACGGCCATCTTTGGACGTTAAAACACTCTTATAGTAGGGTTCTCGGTTTTATAACTTTATGATGGGTTTATAGAACTGATTAGCACTAAAATGCTGTTATGAATAACGTTTTTTGACAACCGTGCTATAGCGAGCCTTTAAACGTGCTATAACTTTTTATCAATAAGGCCGTTAATTTATATATAATCATAATAATGTAACATGTTTTTCACTTGGCTGATTGGTGAAGGACATTAAACCCTCTAAAATAAGGCTGAGAAAAAAAAGAAATAACAGTAAAAAAATTTAAAGCCTTCCACATTAGTAACGTAATTTTTTATAACTTGAACTACCATGATTGTTAATATACTTGGTATTTATATTCCATACACCGAGACTAGACAGTATGACAACAAAAAATAATCATATTTTTTTTATTATGTTATAATTATTAAGTTAATATAGTAGTTAATAACATAACAATTGAAAAAATTAAAAGAAGTGCAACGAAGCGACCTCATCGCTTAAAGCTAGTAAGATATTGATCTTACAGGCAGCCTTTGGATGGTGCGTTAAAATAAATATAGAATAGAATAGAATAGAATATCCTTTATTGTACACCGATGTGACACATACAAATTAAACTTACAAAAGTCATTAATGTACAAGAGGCGGCCTTATCGCTAAGCCAGCGATCTCTTCCAGGCAACCTTTGGTAGAGGAAAGAATTAGCATGGTAGGGGTGCACAAAAGCAATAAATAAAATAAATACAATACATAAATATCTTACTTATACACAAATAAATAAATAAAAATAATATACATACATAAATATACATGAGGAGAAAAAAAAATAATAATGAAAAAAAAAAAAAAAATAATAAAAAATATGTATGTTAAAAAAAAACTTTGCATGATGACTTTAAAATGTGAGGTCAATATCGTTGTTGGGGAAATCAAACGGCACTCCTTAAAAGGAAAAGCTCTTAAATCATTAAAATACTCTAGCAATTTAGCTTACGGAACCCCACATGAATAGATGCCTCAAAAAGCGTGAAGTTATGAAACTTGCCAAGTAATAACGTAATCTACTGCAATTGTAACGTAGAGGGGTTGTCAATTAACAATCAGCTCTTAACGGCAATAAATCATAGTTTGCGGACTGATTGTAGATACAGAACAGAAAAAAAACGTTAAATTTAAAAAAAAAAATTAAATACGTCACTCTACTAATATCTACTCAAGAGTCATCATATTTGTTATGTCTATGTACCTTCGCTCTCTTTGTGCTTGGCCTTGGCCTCCTTCTTCGCCAGCTTCTCCTGCTCCTTCTTGTCCATTTTAGCTTGTTTCAGTGCTTTACACTTCTCTATGGTGGGTTTCCCTTCCAATCCCGCTGCCACTAGTAGTTCTAACATTTTGGCCACACGCTCCTTGTTTTTCGTGCAACCTAGTGCAAAATTCGTAACAAATTGTAGATATACTATTAATTTTTCTATATTTAAATTTAATTAGGTTTTGTAACATAATATTATTTTCTAAATTGTATGAAATGTTATAATGCCAAAAGAGAATAGTCGGTGAAAGCAATGTGATAAGATTGCTGGAAGACTGGAAATTTAGAGAAAAATTATAAAACTTCTTCAGACGTTCGACGACTTTAGTAAAATGGTACAATTTTGTAAAAAACTAGAACTTTAGAATAATGGTAAAACCTCGTCAAGGCTAACTTTAGTGAAAATGGTAAAACTTCATCAAAGGCTAACTTTAGTGAAAATGGTAAAACTTCTTCAAAGAATAATTTTAATAAAAATGGTAATACCTCATCAAAGACTGATGAGATATTACAAATGGTAATTTTTAATTATTAAAATTAACAAAACTTTAATTGAAATGGCAAAACCTCGTCAAAGAGTAACATAAATTAATTGCCAAACACATACCTTCAACAAGCTTCTTATAATCGAACCGTATGCCGGCTGCTTTGCAGAACTTCTTCATGTCTGTGACGCCGGGCTGCCGCAGCTCGGGCGGCACGGGGGGCCTGCCGCGGCGGCCGCTGCCGGGGCCCCCCGGCCCGGGGACCTTCGGGCTGGTGCTGTTCTTCGAGCCCTTTGGCCGGCCGGGCCCCCTCTTGAGGGGCATGTCCTGCAAATTAACGTTTTGAAACTGAATGAAAACAGGCAAGAAAAATTTTAATATATTTTTTACTGTCTTTGTTTATTTCATATTAAGGTAAGAAAAAAGATAATGTAAATGTAGAGATAGTATAGCAATTTAATTTTTTTAAGAGCTTTGTCGTTACAATTACCATGCCACTCTGTGAAGTTTACAATTAAATACTTTATTGTTCTTATTCTGTATGAAGAAATGATTTATATTATAATTTATTTGCTACTGTGTCTGGTATCGGAAGAATACTACGACATGCTTCCATATCCTTATAAAACAACAGACAAGTGAATTAACGACGTCAAAAAAAACTCACATCATCACTGTCTTCTGATCCGCTTTCCTCGGACCCTGACGAATCGTCCGATGATGAGGAGTCCACCGTCGTCACCTGAATATCAACGATTAATATTTAGAAAAAAAAATTAAAGAAAAGAAAAATAAATACACCTTTCCCTCATATATTCGTATATATAAGTTGTTTTTTTTTTGTTTTCACCGCACTCTACTAAATGCTACTGTGATTGTGTTTAAAAATTAATTAATGTATTGTGCTTAAGTAACAAATCAACGTTTTCGTAATATATTGCATATCTGTTCTAACCTGTCAATGCATTTTATTTTTCATTTCTACACCTAAAAATATAAAAAAACTAGAAAATTTTTAATTTCCGATTTACACGTTTTTCTTTGTCAGAGCGGCAAAGAGGATAAAGTGACAAGGATAAATAATATTTTCGTAGTTGTCGATTGTATTTATTGAAGACTACTTCACATCACGACGTGTCTCACCTCGGCGGAGACGAGTCCGGCGCGCTTGGCGGCGCCCAGCTTGGCGGCGGCCGCCTTCTGCGCGGCCAGCTGCGCCGCCTGCGCCGCCAGCCGCTCGCGCTCGGCGTGCGCGTCGTGGTAGTTGTACAGCACGGACAGCGGCACCGGCACGTCGCCGAAGTACACCTCGTTGGGGATGTGCGACGAGTCCAGGCAGTCGTCGCTCCAGCGCCTGCAGTTATTGAATGTCGCATTGGTGTGATTGGAGACTTCGGTGTGGTTTATTCTATTAATGTATGCACTTATTTCAAGGAAATCAAACTCAATTTTTCAGAACAAAACGACAAATGTTTTGTTTTGACAGAATAAATAAAATAGAAAAAAAATCTAACGGGAATCGAACCACGAACCGTCGCGTTTACAGGCAGACGCTGCGCCTACTACTGCTTTTTAAGCGTCTACTCAGTACCTTCTAAACTGTATGCCGGAGAAGTCTTTCCTGAAGGGTCGTATCGCGTACTGGTAGCCGGGCGCGCGGGGCCTGCCCACGGGCGCGGCGCGGGGGCCCGGCGGGGGGCCGCGCGGCGCGCCGGGCGCGGGGGCCCGCGGCGGCGTGCCGGGGGGCTTCGGCTTGTTCGTGGAGCCTTTCGGACGGCCGCGTTTCTTTGGCTGGTTAGAAATTAAACTTTTCAATAAATAATCAAAGTCAAACAATTTTATTCAAAACAAGAAGTTACATGCTTCATTTTTTGAATATCAAATAATTTAATTTACCACCGGTTCGCTAAAGTTAATGCCTCAGACCTGAGAGGAACCGGCGCAAGAAACTTAGCGGGACTGTATCTGTTTTTTTTTTCTTTTTTTTTAATAATTGCCAGATATTTACAATTTCAGAATTCTTATTAATGACAACGTGACTCTTGAAGTAGACTGGAGCGAGCATTTCATTACCAATACAGACTAATTTCATATATAAATAGCACTTACTTATTTTTATTATTAAAAAATATATATTTTTAATACTTATTCTTCTTTAAAAAAATATATAAACAAATTACCTCTAAGCCCGGAGTTATTTTCCCGGGAGTTAAACCAGGTTTGGCACTTTCTGGACTACTGAATGGTTTCCTATCTTCTTCACTGTGTACAAAAAACATATTTCAATTATAAAATACATTTTTTTTAGCTTCACGCTTTATCCCGCACATGGCAGGGTAGGCAGAGAGACCTGCAAGGACCATACGAACCTAGTGTTAAGACACTCCGTTACTTAGTCCCTACTTACTCCGTCCCCGCTTTCCGTCGTTTTCGAGGCATTGCGTGTTGAAGTGGCGGAACTCAACGCCGCGCTTTGCCTTGAGTTACCAGAGCGAAGAAAATGGAAATAGACAAATCCATCTTCTACGACTGGGGATCGAACCCAGAAACCGTCGCGTTACAGGCAGACGTTGCGCCTCTGCGCCACGACGGTCCTCAATAAAATACATTCATTAGTTATATTTTAAAAAAATATCTATTCAAAAACCCTATTCTATTACAATTTGTAATGTATTATTTATTTTTCATATTTATATAAATAATAACAGAACATTTAAGAAATAAAATTAAAAAAAAAACCTTTTGTCTGACGGTGTGACTGACAGATCCTTTTGATGTATTTCTTTACCAGGTTCTATTAGTCCTTCCGGTTTTCCTATATCTGTAAATAAATTAAATAAAATAATATATATTTAATAATGGTCACACACATTAATTAACAAAAAAATCACAATTTAATTAAAAAGAAAATTATATTCTATGAGGAGAATATATAGCTTTAAAACTAGTGTATAGCTCGTGACATTACACATACCTACTACACACTTCTCTACTTTGACATTTAAACATGCATTATTGCAAGTTTTACATATTATAAAAGTAGTGAAAATTCCATTAAAATCTTTATGTACATAATACTTTAATTATTATTAACATATATTTTTTTAGCTTCACGCTTTTAGCTTCACACATGTGCGGGATGCACATGGCGTGTGTTAAGACACTTTGTCTCCGCTTTCCACCTAAATTATTGATATTGATAGAAATAAATAAGATCAATACCTGTAGGTTTGTCTGTGTCGATGCGAACTGCTTGAATATCTTCTGAAAATAAGGGAGATAACATTAATCACATACATAATATTATTGATAAAAAAATGACAATCAAATTGAAAAATTTATATTTTTTTTATAAATTAATTTAATAATTTCTATCAATTTAATGTTACTTAAGTAGTGATTGACATATCTGAGTATTAGAAATTTCATTAAAGTAACAAAACAAATCACCTTTAGGGATATCTGCTGACTTTACTATATCTAACGGTTTCATAGTTGCATCTGGAAACAAAATCAAAATTAGTAAGTAAACATTTTTCCATCCAGTTTTCAAGACATTGTGAATGGCGGAGCTCAACGCTGCGCATGCTTGGGACATAATAAATTTTACAAACATATTAAATTTAAATATATATAAATGAATTAAGAAAAAAAATTACAAGATACTTCTAATGCTCTTAGTCTCTTAAGAGTTCTGTAAAGTTAAAAGGATAACCTTTATGAGTAAAAAGCAAGTTTTAAACTAAAAAATAACCTTACATAAACTTTCAGTCTATTGAGCAGGTAAAAAAAATCACTGCTTTCATCTCACTCCTACTTATATATAAAATTTAAATAGCATCATAAATGAAACAACAAAATGCCAAATTGATTCATTCGACAAAAAAAAGCATATAATATACAAAAAATACAAAATATATTACAAACATAATTCATAATATTACCATTTTTTGTGTTGTAATGTATTGTATATTAAAATTTCTTTTAAAACTGCTGGGATTCATTTTCTTTTTGTTAAAAATTATAACAACTAATAATGTTTATTATATTAGCAAATGGTAGTTAGTAACATAAAACATATAGTATACAGAAAAAAAAATACATTAATATAAAAGAATATGTTTACCATGAGGTTTATCTACTGATTGGTCGATGTGCTAAATCATCAGGCTTGAATATGTCCGTCTTGATTTTTATCTTAGGCTGATCCAAATCTCCTGTCTACAAAAATAAGAATATAAAAATAAACACAAAAAAACAATAAGATGATTGGTTATATAATTCAAGCATAATACAAATTTAGGGGCACAGCATCTGTAGACACGACTGGTTACAGGTTTGTTTCTCAATAAGCAAAATAAATTAAAAAATAATTAAGGATAACATAAAAATTTGAATGCAGTGAAAATTGGAACCCGAGTTTCTTACAAACTGTGCATTTAAATATGTTTTCTTTAAGTATTTTTCCATCCTCAGTGTGGAATAACACTTTAAAAATTATTAAAAGATGAATTATTTTCATTTTCGCATTGATTCGAAGACAATGCATGGAATTGAGTTCCACACCTCAAAATCTGATAAAGGTCTCTCTCTCTGTCTCTCTCTATGCCCATCCGGACATATGCACGATAAACAATAAGGTGAACAAAAAAATAAATCCATCTTAATTTTTCAAACAAACCAGAAATAAATACAAATATAGCAAAATGTCAAGTTATTTTAAGTTACTTTAATATTAACAACTTTATCTTAAATTTCACTTCATTAAGTACTGTAGTAACTATTTAAAAAGAGCTCTTTCACTCAAAAGTGTCTTGTGCCAATATTTCACACACTTTAACACTAGATTTTATCTATCTTTCAAGTTTAAAAGTTATATTTATATATAAGTTTTTAACTTAAGAGATAGGTAAAGTTATAGTTACAGTTAAGTTACGTATAAGTTAGTTAGTATATAATTTCAACATATAAATATTATGAAATTCACTTCCACTTGTTAACTGGAAGAGATTTCTTTAGAAATAAGCCCACAAATGTCAACAATATTTTTCATATATTTCTTGTTGTAATTTGAATATAAAAAAATATAGTACCATCATATCATTTTCAGGATGTGGTCTCTTCTGTGGATCAGTTGGTTCCAGTTTGATTTCTGGTTTCAGTTGTTTAACGTCTAAAGGTTTTTGAGTATCTAATGGTGGTAGTAAATGTGGCTGCGGAGGCCATGCCGCTTTGTGTACACCTACATCTCCATAGCCTTGCACTGTAATAAATAAAAACATAATAAGTCACTAAATAATAAAATTTAAAAAAAAAAAACAGCAATTAAAGGCTTCTACAAGATATAAAATAAAATAAAAAAAATGCAATTTTGGTAGCTTTGTATTAACTACTACTGACACTTAAATTCAATTTGATGAAGTACTTGTAACAGCTTATCTGAATAAAGAATATTTTGATTTTAAACATACATCATTACATCAAAGCCAACCCTTTTAAGAATTAAATATTTCCTAAACACATCTTTTCCTTTACTTTACTTTTATTACTTTACTGTTAAGATAAAATTTAAAAAAATTATACTTCTTTCACTTACTACTGTACCTTTTGAGTTTAAACCTATAAAGTATCTCTAAAGTATATAATCATAAGACTCAATATAACATAACCTATAAAGGTATTATTATTAAAAAAATAATAATATTTATTTGTTTACATAATATTCATGGCCAATAAACTTGTACACTCACCCATATGTGATTGTGCCATATGAAGTTGTGCTTGCGATGGTTGTTGTGGCGGGAAAGTCTGATGATGCGCGTAGTTCTGGTGCGCAGGGGGCGCATATGTCAGATTTTGGGGAGCGTAGCCCCCCGGGGGCGGAGGCCCGTACGCCGCAAACGCGTCCGGAGGCGGGTAATGAGTATTGTATGCACCGGCGTATGGTTGATACGGTATTTGGTGCCCATTATCTACAACAATACGTAACAATCTCATCACAAATCACACAACACTTTTCCCGCGAAAAAATCTCGCAACACATACCTATATAATTGAGCGGCAATCCGTTCCCTTGGACAACGCCGTGTCCCGGCTCACCCTCCATCCGTAATCGCTTCTGATTCATAGCCCTTTCCGCCTCATAATTCATCTTGGTCACTAAAACAAGAAATCACTTTCAGTACCACTTCCCTCAATTGCAGCATAACACTTTTTTACATGTTTCTAACAACAAAATAAGTGTAATTAAGTTGTTTCGTGCTAACTATGACAGACGCCAACCGGACGCTAGTACTAAACACAGGTTATATGTTCGGTAAAAGCAAACATAAGCGTACCTTTGTTGGACACTGATTGTTATTGATTTTAGTTAATAGAATCACTCGAAGCCTTCTTTACGATGTAATGGTTCATAATAAAGCACAATATTAAGTTCAAATAACTGTTGCATACAATTTAAGCACTAAATTATCTACTTTACTGACAGTAAAATTAGAAAAAAAACACAAGTGAAGCGGAGTTCGTGTATTTTTTCCTATTTAACTTTTTCTTTATGGTAATACTATACTATAGAATACGTACATATAGTAACTAATCTTCTAACTTTAACTATAGAATATGTTTGAAGTTTTACAACATTATTAAACTTATGAATTAAATAAAACAAATTTTATAATATTCAATATAAATTAAATATTTCATTATTATTATTTAAATTACATGTATATATTATTTATTTTTATCTGTGGAGCAGAAGATTATAGAGCGTAAAACTAAGTAATTCCAAGTCCACATAATAAAAAATATTCACTTAAATAAATTATTTATAAGCAAGATATAGGATTTTTAAAACTATTAGTATTAAAATATATCATACTAAGTATAAAAAATAATATATTTTTTTATTTCTTAATAAATTGAATCATGGTCAAGGTGGCAACACTGGTAACTGTGCTTAACGCTAATAAACGAAGAGTGAATACAGCAGAAAACAAATCTCAATTATGTAGACGTATTGAAGATTTTTAATAAATTTAAATTTCTTCAATTTATTTAAATATTTTATTAAAACAATATTCCTCTCATGGAAATAGTTCGACCACTTATGCCATTAATGTTTGCAATAGTTTACGATCTACATATTAAATTGATGGTTAAGAGTTAGTTTTTGTTTTTGTCCAACGATTTTGTTGTAACCCTTACATGTTGTATATGGATATCTATTATTGAAACAAAATTATTAATTGTGTTTAATTCTGTGTTTATTTACTAGTTATTTATAAATTCAGTATAAATTTTAAAGAAATCAAGTAAGTTCTTTTCGTTATGTGAATATGTACACTTAATATTAATTATGAAATTACTGAAAAATTTGTTATTAATTCTTCACAAATGTAAACCTTATTTGTATATATTTCTTATTTGTGTATATTTGTTACGAGACCAAATTAAGAATTTCGCATATATTTTTAAATAACATAAATTTTATGATGAAATATTAGTATCCATTTATATATATACGTAAATATTTAACTAAATATTTAACTTAGAATTTTTTTTATATTTTTATGGTGCATATATTAATATATTTTCACAAAATCTAACTCATTAGGATAAGATTTAATGAAATAATATTAACCTATATGTGCATGGTGTTTTTACTCTAATGTATTTTTTTAAATATACACCATCGTATTATCCATATAAAAATATCTAGATTTTTTATTATAATATCTTGATTAACTCATTCCCTTATCTCTTTATTCATATATTTTCTGTCTGTATTCTTTGGCCTCATCATAACACTTATATATATATTTCTATATTTGTAGCTTTTTAAATGCACACTTCCCTGCTGTCAATTACTTTTTTTCCCACAATATATTTGTTTATATCATTTGAGAACTCAATCCAAGGTGGGTCTTTGATACAGTATAGTGTATGTACTTATTACTATTTAAATTCACAATAACTCTTAAGTGTCATTACATAATATTGTGTGTTTTTACATAGTATTATATATGTATATATTAAACATGTAGTGGTAGTCTTTTGTTAAGTGATATAGTCACAATTATACTTTTAATGCTTTAGTTTTAAATTTTTATATAATTTTTTTAGGGCATCAGCAATCATGTTAAAATATGAAGGATATATTGAGCCTAGTACAGATATTGAACTTGATTTGTAAGTATTATTTCAAATTGTTAATGTTATCTAACTTAATAAATTTATTATTTAGCTGTTTTCTTTTTTAACTTAGTTACATATATAATGATGGTTGTGAAAAAGAACTTACAAATGTAATGTTATAGTTATATATTTTTTTTTACAGTTGTGACATGAATTTTAACCCTACTCATTTGGATCCTGCAAATTTTGTACCTGTGAGTATATATATTGTGTACTATGTTTCTTTTCCGTTTTTTAACATGGCACTATTTCTAAATCATTTGACTACAGCAACTATGCCAACTAATTCAAAAATAGCCACTCTAGGGTGTGATTGATTAAAACATTTTTGTTTTCTCTTTGTAAAAATTTCTATCTTAAAGGTTCAAAACCCTAGAAAGTAGGTACAAGTTTAAATTATAGTATTATGTGATAATGACCAAATACTGCCCATAATTAAGAGACTAACATATATTATCATGCTGCAGTGGCATGGTATCTAACTGCAAATGTGACAATTGTGGGTTTGATTCTTATGGGACAAGGAATTATAAAACTTGGTGGAAAGTGAAAAACGGAGTGTCTTAACACTTATGTTGTTTTTTTTAATTGTATGAAACTATTTACTTATGAATTACAGTTTCTGTGGCTCTGTTGGTGTTTTTTCTAAACATTTCAAATATGCAAAAGATTATTGAATTGAATATAAGATCCACTGTCAACTCGATGATCCCATGAGGGGAGAAAGATTTATGTCATTGCTTCAGCGACTCAACACACACATTGTCTAAAATTGTGTGGAAAGTGTTTATGGAGTGTCTTAACACTGGATTTTAATAATTTTACTAACTATAATTTCATATGTATCTAAAATGCAAAAATAATGCAATTTTAATTATATTTTTATTGTTTTTTTTGAGTTTTTTATGTATTTATTTATTTAAGGTGCCACAAGCAGGACCACCAAGTACAGAGATAATGTCAGATTTGAGTAATTTTCGTGTTGAAATTGACGGTTCTAATACTCATAAGAAAAAGTTTTTGGTAAGTAATCACTTTTATTACTTTTGAAAATTAGAATATTTCACTGATAGAGGCAATGTCTTTAATTCAGGCTGAAGGTGTAAAACAAAATATATTGATAGTAATGGTAAGCAGGCTTAAAAATAAATATGATTAGTTTTATTTGATGTAGAGTGGTGAGCACTCAATGCTAAGTTGTTTTGTGACCAGAATAAGATCAAGTTAGAAAATATTTTTTTCAAATATCTGAAATAAATGTTTAAAAAACATATTCAAAATAAATTATATTAATATAAGCAACAAGCATATAAGAATTTTGAATTAACTTGAATGATTGCAGCTTCAAACTCCGCTTGTTAAAAAAATTTATACAATTTGTAAACATTTTTTTTAATATTTATTTTCAGTACTCATATAAACTGAACTGTTTGTACGTGAATTCTTTGCACAATTTCTCCGTGGGTTTCGTATGGGACACGTCACGTGTACGGCCGCCTACATATGTGCGTACTACAGTAGTGTTCGCAGATCCCTCCGATGCGGAGAAGAGAGTTCAGACTTGCTTGCAGCATGTTAAAGATGATAAAGGTAGGTGTTTTTGGATCAATATTATTATTATTATTATTGTGATATATTTAGGCAGGAGACTAGTGGGACTTAGTGTTAAAACTCTCCGTTTATTGCGCGTTCCGTAAATTTAACATCGCGTTTGCTTGTTGTTAGGGCAGTGAAAAGAAAAATAATTTGTTTTCAAATTTCACCTCATGGGAATTGAACTCGTAAACTGCAGCGATGCATATAAACAGAGACACACGTCTCGGTTCGTGGATTGATTTTTAGTTTAAGATCATTTATTTAAATTACAATTGGCACTCTTACAAATAAAGATAACCATTCAAAATGGTTGGTTACATAAATTCTTAGGAGTATTTTTTTTTTTTATTTGAAAATTTTATTTAATTTTTTAAGTTGAAAAGCTTGAGTTGTTATTAATAATTATTAAGTTTTTTTAAATTATGGTTTGTTAACAATGTTTGTGTGATTTAAAAATTGAATTGTTTTTTCCTCAATCTGAAAACAAAGCGTTTTATTTTGCCACTCAACATGTAATGTGACGAAATTTATATATTTAATTGACAAAGAAAGTCTAGCCCAAGGCTTTTTTTAACCTTACATTTCTGATAATTACTTTGGATAGATATGATAAAATTTAGAAAAAGGACCATATAACCGCAAGAACCTAGAGTTAAAACACTTCACTCTTTGAGCAATTTGTGTTGAGTGGCGGAACTCAACGCCGCGCTTGCCCAGTTACCAGAGCGAAGAAAATGGAAATGAAATAATCCATCCATAATAATATATAATATCTAACATCATTAATTATTAGCGGGGACGGAGAAAGCTAGGACTAAGCAACGGAGAGTTTTAACACTAGGTTCATATAGTTCCTGCAGTTGCCTCTGCCTACCCTGCAATATGCGGGATAAAGCGTGAAGCTAAAAAAAAACATCGTTAATATTTTTAGACATCCTCAGTGTCAACGTCTTACTATTAATAAAATTAATTAATAAAAAATATATTTATATACATATATAATGACCTTTCCAGTAACATCAGAAGCTGTAAACTGCAACGTGTTGCGTTCCAGTCGTGAATTAAACGATCCCAACGTTTTTTATTCTGGCAACCCCAACAGTAACGACTGGTACTCCGTCGTAGTGCACCTCCCGGCGCCATCTTCCCACGCATATTATTTTGTATGCAAGAACAGTTGCAGTAGCGGTATTAATAGGCGGCCGTTGAATTTAATATTCACACTGGAAAATGATTTGTGAGTGGATGTTTTCTATATATATATATTTATGTCGATTTTTATTGAAGCGGCGTTGTGTTTATAGAAATATATTTAGGTGGCATATTAGGAACGGAGTCTAATATAATGGGGTAGCCGTTTCTTTTTTTTTAAACAGGCTGTATTTGACAACGCGGCCTTTGTCAAAACTACCTATATGGTAAAATGTTTTGAAGCTATATACAAAAAACTAGTTAATAATTATGAATAGTTTAGGCACAGGATCATTTTTCCCGTTTCACGATATTTATACGTGCTGTGTAACGCGTGAGGTAGTCATTATTAAATACGAATCACGTATAAATCTCATACTACAAAAAAAAACTATTAAACATTGTTAATCTGTCGCATTTTATTCGAAAAAAATAACTAAATGAGAAAGAGATATATCTCTGTCCCGCTCTAACAGTACAGTGTACGCTTGCGTCATACTTGACAAATGGCGTTTTATTTTGGAACAATAATCTATTTATTTGTTCTCCATTCAACGTGACATTGGCGAAGTGAATTGTGCTCAACTGGCACGCTCGAAACGCCATAAATTAAAAGAAGAAGAAGAAGAAGAATCTATTTATTTTTTTTGTTTGAAAATACATTTGTTTTTATTTTTAAAAATTTTACCATATTTATAAAGGTTAGTTAATACTATGCTTTAAATTAGGATGCGGTATTTTATGGGAAGAGCGAGTCCTTCTGACACAGGTTTTAAACTTAAAAGAAGGTCTCTGCCTTATGATTGTTAAAGAAATTTGTGAACCAATAAATAAATTTTATTTTTTTTATCATCCACACCTGTATATAGAAAAAATCAGTTATGTACACTGTAACAGTTGGTTAGGGTACTTTCATCTTAGATATGCTATAGAATAACTTGTAATATAGTTCCATTTAAGTGCCTTTCTGTATGCAAGGTATAGAGTTAACTGGTTTTTTGAATCTATACTAATTAATATTATACTAATTAATATAATCTATTGATCAATTTAAAAAGATCTTTCGTGACGCTACTGTTATGAGTTCTATTTTCATTGAAAGCTTTTTCCTCTCATAAAATCTTAAATATCTCAAAATCATATATTGGGCGAAAAGAGCAAGAAATAGAATATAAAATGTACTAAAACAAATGATATGTTCAACAGAGGCGACATATATGGCCGCCAAGTAGTAGGGGTTCGAGTTTGCTCGTGTCCAAAACGTGATATGTGCAGAGCCGAGTCCACAGAGAAACCTAAACCGGGCAAAAGACCTATCAAAATTGAAACTCCTGATGCTACCAACATTACAAATGGTACCAATGCTGCCAACATCACCAATGGCACCAATGCTGGCAACCTTACGAACACTGTCAATGCTGCCAACCCCGCGATTACAGCCAATGCTACCAACACACCACGTCGTAAACGGATGAAAGTGGAGGCTGATGCGTGCGATACTATAATCACTGTGCCTACAGTAAGTTTTTTTAATATTATTTTTTTTAATGATTTTCCTTTCATTGTCGTGGCGCAGAGGCGTAGTGTCTGCCTGTAAACGCGACGGTTTGTAGATTCGATTCCCACATGGGGAAGATGGATTTTTCTATTCCCATTTTTTTCGCTCTGGAAACTGGGCAAAGCGCGGTGTTGAGTTCCGCCACTCAACACGAAATGCTTCGGAAAAGGCGGAAAGCAGGGATTATGCAACGGAGTGTCTTAACACTAGATTCATATGGTTCCCGCAGTTTCCTCTGCCTACCCTGCAATATGCGGAAGAAAGTGCGAAAACAAAAACGTATTTGATATTTGTTAATGTAATAATATTTTAGAATATTTTAATTTTTCTTCGACTTTCATAACTTAAAAATAAATGGATTCTTTAATATTTATTTCATCTTCATTTCAGTTCCAAGTAGTTGGTCCTAGAGTGGCTTTAGCTGGTCTAGAAGTGATGCTCAGTATGATGAAGCAGGCGAAGGACATAAAAACTAAAAGCTACCAAAACATAGACGATATTAGCGCTAAAATTACAGAAATTGAAAAAGTCATAGACAATATACAGAGTAATAATTGTAATTAGCAAAAATGTGTTTTTTTTTAATTATACATTCAATATTGACGTTTTGCTGACATTGAGATGGAGTATGTTTTTGATTTTTAATACAAATTACAGTCTAATAGTAATTTTGAATTACGGTCTGTCGTTTAAACGTTTATTAATTATTAATTATATGTGTAAAATAATCTAAGTGAATCTACTTATTGGCAGGTGTCAGTGACTTTGAATCCCAGCTGAGGCAATTTTTCTATATAACATAGTTTTATTTAGTAATAATATTTTTTAAATATTTTATTATTATAAAGATAGTAAAGTATGAATAGTATGGTTATTATTGACAAAATAGAATGTAACAATAAAACAATAATGTTTTATTTTTTTTTAGTTTTATATACTTTTGTAAGTAGAATATAAGTTCTTTAAATATGATTAATTAGGGTGTTACGTACATATTGTCAATTACTTTATCATAAAGTTTTTTTTTTAATTTTCTTAATACATTTAATTGTTCATTATGAATCACATTTTGTGATGTGATTAAATTTTGACTTAACAGTACTTTTTTTCAATTATTTCAATTATATTTTGATTTAAAAATAGTAAAAACAAAATTAAAAAGATTATAGAGTATACCTAATACTTAAAATTCCGCCTAAATAATAAATATATGACTACAGCTAATTTTAGTATATGGGTTTATGTTAATCGGCAAGCCAGTGTAATATTTGTATTGTAATTTTATTTGTAAAGAATCATGCTTATTCGTATTTTTAACATAACATTTTCTATAATATTTTATATTCATATTAAATAAATATACTTTAGTTATATGTCACATTGTATCCCATATATCGCAAGATAGATAAAGAACCTAACCTAGAGTTAAGTCACTGTTCTCCATTCAAGTATTGAGTAGCGGAACTCAACGCCGCGCTTTGTCTAGTTGCCAGAGCAAGGAAAATTCATATTAGACATTTTTCTCCAGTGGGATTGAATCCACAACTGTCGCGCTTACATTCCAATCTCTGTTGTAAGTGTAACCTTTACCGAACTTTGTATAACAAAATATTTTAATAAACATTTTAATGTAATTGAATCTGCAATCACCTCGAATGAACCATGCTGTGGCTAATTAAGGTCTTCGTTTTATTTTATGTCAAAATTAATATAATAATAAGAAAATATTAAATAATCTGAGCTTTAAATTTACTTTTGTTAAAAAGTTTTTATAATTTTGAATGTAAACGTTGACATTCCAATATTGTGCTATATTATGTTTTATTGTTTAAATATGTATCATGTTTAGAGAAGGTGCCTTGTACGTTTAGAATTTTTAGAAATTCTAGAACTTTCTATTTATAATAAGAGTACATATTACTCTTAAGGCCAAATTATAATACCAAAATGAATACATATACATAGTAAATATATCAGATCTCTCATATACATAACATTGCAGTGTTGTGCCTCCATTATTTCATATATATATATATATATATATATATATATATATATATATATATATATATATATATATATATATATATATATATATATATATATATATATATATATATATATATATATATATATATATATATATATATATATATATATATATATATATATATATATATATATATATATATATATATATATATATATATATATATATATATATATATATATATATATATATATATATATATATATATATATATATATATATATATATATATATATATATATATATATATATATATATATATATATATATATATATATATATATATATATATATATATATATATATATATATATATATATATATATATATATATATATATATATATATATATATATATATATATATATATATATATATATATATATATATATATATATATATATATATATATATATATATATATATATATATATATATATATATATATATATATATATATATATATATATATATATATATATATATATATATATATATATATATATATATATATATATATATATATATATATATATATATATATATACATAATGTATATATATCGCCATAACTTTGTAGTAATTGATCCACAACATCATTAAGTATTTAAATATCTTCTTTTTTTAGAAAGAGATTTTACTCTCTAATTTTTCTTTTTTATCGCTATGAATGTGTTCATGCATTTTCTTTTCATTTTAAGTACATTTTGAATAAGTAATTATTATTATAATGATTACTGGAATTTTTTAAATACTTAAATTACAATTAGAAATAAGTCAATTACCTATAGATATGTAATTTTTAGGAAGATTGCTGTGTTTCTTTGAGAATTTCTGTCATTCAAAAATGCTAAAATTATTTGCAATGATATCATTCTAACGACTTTTTGTAGTATTCAAAAAATATTATTTGCTATTTGTCAAGATAATTAACAGTTTAAGTAAACATATATGAAAATTTGAATGCGGGATATGAACTCGCACCCTCCTGAGAACTGTGACCCATGACTAAACGGAGAGAGTGCAGGCTCACATGCTTCATTCAGATTGTTATTTGTTTATCTTTAAGCATTGTGTCTATAAAAATATTTACAAGAAATAAGTTTTCTTAATTTGGCTCATTAATTAACTTAATGCACATTCAATTGTTTATATTAATATTTTCAATTGAAGAATTGTTAGTGTTGATAGTATTAATTAAAATGTATACAAATTATTTGTATATGGCATTTAAGGTGACTACCATTGTCTACTATTGGTTTTTTTTTATCTATTTTTTAGTTAATTCATATTATATTATAATTATGAATATTTTTATAACCAATTTGATTGTTCTTCCAAAATTGTGCCTTTAAAAAGAAAATAAATTTTATTTCTTCTAACATATATTTCTTTTATTATTCCCCTTTCATTCTTTGGTTTTTTATTTTAAAATTTATGGGGCTTTCATTTAAATGTGAACAATTCAAGTTTGAAATAATGAAATTATAATATAAATTTATTTATTCTCATTAAAATAAACATAAATGCATTACTAAGATACAAATGCTTAAGCAAAATATGTTTAATAGATCACTATTACTTTAGATTTATAACAATTTCAAGTGTCCTGTCACTTTATCTATAACACTCTTAGGCGCTGGTCCGATGCCTAGCACTGTTATGGAATTAGCAGCGATCTGAGTTCTTCCAGCGTCTCTAATGAGGGAAGTAACAAGGCCTAATTTCTTTGCATTGTCTGCTAACTGCTTGATTTCCTCCACTGAGTCAGTTTTTACCGCCACTTTTGCTTGTCCCGTCATTTGCCATATTTTCAAACTTTCCGGGTCTCTCTTTAGAGCCTTTTCGTAAGCTCCGACGGCAGCATGACTGCATTGAGCTGCTATTTTGCCTTTGCCCATGCCTAGGTCTGTTCTTACCACTAATATTAATTTGTATTCTGAATCTGTAGCTATCTGTAAGGAAAGATATTATACATTACTATATTATTTAAAATAAATTATAAAAAAAATAGGTCGACTTTAATTGATATTACAACTTATGAGTATGACATTTCATGCAATGATGAATTTGTTGTGATAATGGTTGTATATTTTTCTTACCTTTTTAGCTGCTTTAACAGTTTTGGAAACTGATCCAAAGTGCTTGATTAATGCATATAAAGATATACCGATGCATATGCCGCATCCTAGCCCCGAAAAAAACGATACGTCTAACTGCATCTTTCTTTTCTCCAGAATGATTTTTTATAAAGAGGAAAAACAATAATAAGTCCACAAAGTTTAAGATTCTCTCATAGAAATTTGTTTATTTAACAAAGATGTTAAATACATAACCTAAACACAGTACTTTTGATTTGTTTCTTGTCATTTCATTTTGAACCCTAAAACTTGACAGCGTATGTCAAATAACCGTATTTTCGTTACGAACTGAACTATAGTATATAAAAAAGTATAATTTGTATATATATCGATTAAAAAATATTTTTATAGCGTAATTATATTGTAAATTTACATTTTACTATTAGTATAGTTGCAATAAATCTATTTTTTTTTTAATTCGGTACTTATTTAGAACTTTTCTTAATTATTTAGTACTAGGCAGAGTTATTTAGTGTTACCATGTCTCTATAGAAACCGTTTGTTATTTCGATTTACAGAAATTGTTAGATAATTTTTCAGATAAACATATTTTTTTGTAAAATGAAGAAAACAATGAAAGATTTGGCGCCCATAGCCATCCCGCATGGACCTCCAGTGGAGTCCACTGCAGAATATTATAAATCTTTAATGGAAACCTCACAGATGGTTAAGTATGTTAAGCATATATAATAATATGTTATATATAATAATACATTTATAATAATACACTTTAAATTTGTCTACGATATCTAAGATCTAAGATATCATTGGACTGAAAATAAATTCAAGGCTAAATCAAAAAAATTAAGTACAATTCTGTACAATGTAAGATCCCTTCTCTCTTCTCACCTTTCAATGATTCTTGACTAATCTAAAAAGAATGATCAGATTAGTTCTAGATTAAAATGAAATAAAATGAATTTTACATACTCATTATTTTAATGAATATATCAAATGGAATTGGAATATCGAATGTATTTACTTTTAGTATTGTACTATAACGTACATATTGTCCAGTTAACGCGTAATACTTTTAATAATGAGTAATAATGATAGTTGACAATGTTTTTGTCATATATTATATGACAAAAACCGTTTGAAGACCGTCGTGGCGCTGAGGCAGACAGTCTACCTGTAAGCGCGGCGGCTTGTGGGTTCGATTATCACTCGGGGAAGATAGATTTTTTCATTGCCATTTCTTTGCTCTAGAATTTAGGCAAACGCGGTGTTGAGTTCCGCCACTTAACACCTATGCCTCGAAAAGGTGGAAAGCATGGAACGGAGTGACTTTTGCACCAGGTACCCGTGGTACGTGCAGTTCTCTCTGCCTACCCTGCTAAGAGCGAGCTAAAGCGCGAAGCTAAATAAATGATTGCAAAATACTTTTTTATTATATTAGAACATTTTAATACATAAAAAGTATTGCGTTTATAATAATAAACTAAATATGACAGAAAATATCCAGTATGGGACGTTGCTCGTCCTACACCACAAGTCCTAATGGAACAAGCCAGGAGAGATCTCATGGAGGCTGACGAGAAGCTCATGCTGAAGAGGGAGGAGGAAAAACAAAATAGGGAAGCGATGAACGCCAAGTGGCAAGATCTTCGCGAGAAGGAGATGCTGTTGAAGGAATCGTTTATTAGTTTTAATAAAGTATGAATTCATTTACAATATATTATTTATAATATATCCTAATTAAGTCAAAAACCTCCATCAAAAGTAAAAATTAAGTAAGAAAAGCTTGATAAAATGTTTTACTTCTTTCTTTCAAACCTTCATCGTCGAAAAATTAGAGAAGTAGTCATGGCCTAATGGTACACGTCCGTCTACAAGCGCGAAGACTTTGGGTTTGATTCCAAAGCCGTGAAAGTTAATTATTTTTATTTTCTTCATTCCAGTGTCAAGGTAAAGCGTGGCGGCAATTGGAGAACAGAGTGTCTTATCATTTATCTTCTCTTTATTTTAAAAGCTATTTATTTTGATTTTAGTTCATCAGAGAGAACCAAGAAAAACGAGATCGTGCTGAACGCAAAATGAACGCTGACAACGAAGTTTTGGAGCGAAAGACAAAAGAAACTGAGGCGATGAGACAAAGGGTGGTGGAAATGGAGGAAGTCAAGGCTCTCATGGAGAAACAAGTGAAAGACTACACGATATATGAGGTAAGTTCCTAAGTTTATGGTAATTACTTCTTGTTACAATTTAACTATTTTTCTTTATAATATATATCCGTTCTTACAATTTTCAATATTTTTCCTTAAAGGATTATCTGATGTCGGTTGTGCACAAGTTTCCAGAGTTCAAACAACCTTTGGACGTCCTCAATCGATACGAAGCCTTAGGTAAATGTTGCCGTGGTTTTTACTGACTTACTAGTACATATCGTAAATACAAAAGGCCTATAAATAAAAAAATGTTAAATCTTTTATATTTATAAAATTAACAAGGACTGGAGTACCGTAATAACGTAAAGGCGCATCTGCCTGTAAACGTGACGGTTTTTTGTGGGTTCGATTCGCACTCGAGGCGCTATGACAACTAAGCGAAGAGTAGAATTGAGTTTCACCACAAAACTTCAAACCACGCAATACTTTGAAAGGTAAGCAGGGAACAGAGTGTCTAAGAACTAGATTCCAACGGTTCCTGCGATTCCCTCTGCTTATCCTACTATGGGCAGGATAAAGCGTGAAGTTAAAAAAATATAAAATCCACTTAAATTAAAAGGAACAAAACACTTCACCGTCGGAATTCAACAAAATATATGAAAGTGATGACGCTTTCGTCCACTTCATCATACATGCTCTCCGGGGAGTCCTCATGCTTTTTACGTCACCTACCTCCAGTATCTTCGATACCGTGTTTACGAAAGTCAACCAACGTGTCTCATTATAATTCTGTACTTAGTAAAATGCAATATAAGCATTAATATTATGTTGCAAAGACAGCTTCTGAAGAAGCCGGAAGTCGCTTCTGTTTGTTAGCGTGACGGTTCTGAGTTTGATTTCTTTGAACTAAGTACGTAAATTAATATAGACTACATTAAAATCTATTGTGTAATTTTATATAGTGTTAATAATAATAAAGACATTTAATTTAATAAGTTTATTTTAGCTGCAGCAAAAAACACTCTAGCCGATCGTCAAGAAAGAGATTTGGAAATGTTAGAGAACGCGCGACAAGAGATAGCCGCTTTGACCGAGGAGAAGAAACTCTTTATAATGGGACTGAACAATACGCTCGCGGATTTGAGAGTAAGCTAAATTATTTCTATACAAAAAATGTATTTATGTATATGTGAGTTGGCAGAAGGAACCTAGTGTTAAGACACTCCGTTCCTCACTTTTTGCCTTCTGAGATATTGCGTGTGTGCGCTTTGCCTAAATCCTTTGCAAAAATGCACCTTCCAAGTGGAAATTGAACTCACAAATCGTCGAGTATACAGGCAGATGCTGCGCCGCTGCGTCACGTGCGCAATGAGGACCGCCTCATTTATTCGTTATAGTATATTATATGGACATATGGTAGAATAGGTGAAGAGAATCCAGTGAGAATATACTCGGTTCTCCGGTGTCCATACAAATCTGAGACATTGCCTAGTGGCGGAACTCAACGCCGCACTTGTCTTACAAAAAATTTTAAAACTGTAAAAGTCTTCAAACGTGTCATTGTCAAAAATGAATAACTGTAAAATAATACGACCATTTAAAAAAAATTGTCCCGTGAGTTTCTTGCGCCGGTTCTTCTCCGAGGCATTAACTTTAGTGAACCGTTGATAATGTTTTTACATTCAAAAAATGAATCAAGCATTCTTTATTTAAAATAAAATTATTTGAATTTGAAAGCGGGGGAATAAATTTTATCACAAACAAAAAAGAGCAATATATTATCTGTTTGTATTAATTTTATTATAATATTTTTCTTATATTTCAGTGGCGCTACGACCAAATAAGGAATCGCGTTATAAAATGGGAACTAGCGTTGAACCGTTTGAAGGAGACGGCGGCGAACCGACATGTGGAGCTCTGCCACGTACAAGCGGCGATATGGAGTCTATACGTGAAGATATGCAAGCAGAAGGGACTCTCCGTCGACATAAAGCAGAGTGACTTCGAGCAGCAGCTCGTCGTCATAATGCGGGCGCTGCTGGAGTTGAAGAGGATTTACAAGATTGCGCAACGACGGTCTAGGGATAAGTGAGTTTTATTTTGTTTTGTCGTTTGGAATAGGTGAGGGATGTAACCTGGATGGAATTTAACTTTAGTTAATGTACTATATGAAGTGCAAGTGATTTTTATCCAAATTGATGGATATGGGGAAGTTTAAATGATTTTATATTGTATGTGGTACAGTCAAGTATTTAGAGGAACAGATGACGGAGAAACAGATGACAAATAGAGAGAAAAATGGATGAAATAATGGATGATGAGTGAAGAATGATATTGCATGGTTAACATGGTGATGAATGATGAATTCTTATGATGGATGACACACGAAGGAGTGGTTTATGACAGAAGTTTAATGATTGGCGATTAATAGATAAACACGGCTGATGACGGATGCTGGTTGACGGATGACGGAAAAAGGATGACGGGTGACGGATGTCGATTTATATTGAACTTGGAGGAATATTTTTAATTTATTTATTTTGCAGGGACAAGGAGTCTACGCAAACGTCGTAAATTGAAAACAGCAAACAGACACTTTTTTTAATATTGTTGACATAGCAATGAATAAATTAATTTAATATATCAACAAATGATTTTTTTCATATCTCTTACTACTTTACCACTTCATTGAATGACTTTATTTATTTATTTATTTAAGTCGCCAGCACAGCGTACACTTACAATACATATAGGACTGGATGTTTTGGACGACGGCAAGCGTTTCTTACACCTACAATACAAACATATATATAATATTAAACTAAAAACTTTCCTTTACTGTATCAGAAAGTCGATGCGCAACGCGGCGTTGAGTTACGTCACTAATCTATTTATGTAATTCGAGTGTTTTTTGAAATATATAATATGTTATCGCTGATCCTATGTCTTTTTAGGTCATTTTTTTTTTAATTTGTATAAGAAGTTGTTGAAGTGGTACAAAGTACATTCGTGGAAGTAGACTCAATGAAATTTCTTTCTCATCCGCTCTGAGATATTGTTTTGATGTGGAAAATAAAAATAATGTAAAAAGATACTAACATAATGTTTAACACCATTAACACTTTATCCCTAGCGGGGTAGTCAGAGAGATCAGAGTGTCAAACGATGTGGTTCCTGCATACCTTTTTCGCCTCGTCCACTGTTATTAACCTATTCATACTTGCCTTAACGCGTCGTCTTGCTTTTTACCTGACATGTCTTCAGTATCTTTGACCCTATATTGTAGAAATTCAACCAAATCTTCACTCTAATTCCCTCAAGTGGTAATCGAATCGATATCATCTAGCTCTAAAGTTATACACATATATGTGTCCCAGTAAGTTGTAAAGAGGCTTTCCAACGATCTAAATTATAAGGTACTTAACGAAATAATTTGCAACGATTAACAAAACTTTATAATTGTTTGTAATTAGAAGAGTTTTTAACAAGAAAGAGTTGGTACTATTAGGTTTAAGATCTATATACACTTGATGAAAAAAATATATATATATATATATATATATATATATATATATATATATATATATATATATATATATATATATATATATATATATATATATATATATATATATATATATATATATATATATATATATATATATATATATATATATATATATATATATATATATATATATATGTATATATATATATATATATATATATATATATATATATATATATATATATATATATATATATATATATATATATATATATATATATATATATATATATATATATATATATATATATATATATATATATATATATATATATATATATATATATATATATATATATATATAACTCGTACGTCAAATACATTTGTAATCTATAGTAGATCTTAGTTCTAAAACCTAAGTTCTTGTTGGCGCCGCTAGAAGAGTCTGATGAGAGCCTGTCAAAGCTTTTTATGAGCCAATACTGACGCAGTATTATCTTTGGTATAAGTATAATTGTGAAACTTTATCATTAAATTATTATTATTAGAATTATGAATAGCTACAAGTATTAGACACAATTTATTTTTTTGGCTCCACAGTTTATTTTAGTACCGAAAAAAACAATTAGGCATTTACTTCTTTAAAGTAAATAAGGAACTAGACTACCTATCTTATTAGTTTCTTTATACCTTAGCGTATCTTTAGACTATTTTACATTTATAATAGTATATATTTCTGTATTTATATATGTATGTATATATGTATTTATGAGCGCGTGAATATGTTCCTTTATAGTTAAAAATACAATCAATAACTCAAATAAATATAAAAGTATAAAATTTACAATAAACGTTTAATACATCTTACTTATCGTTCACAAGTTGATATTATTATTCTTGTAATAATACTTGGTCTTAATTAAATATTTTAACTATTATTATAAAAAAATGACAAATATATTTAAATTATCTGAAAAAAAGTCAACGATAAATAATAATCGAATCACCAACTACGTCCATTATATGGAAATCCCGCTAAGATGCGTGGGATGCTGGGGCTGGTTCACAGAGCCTAAAGATGAATTTCAGATATTTATTAATAATATTTATTTGTGTTTAGTACTATTCGTTCTTTTGAATATGCCTATTTCTTTAGTAGTACATTTGTATACAGTTTGGACGGACGTTATGTCCAGTTTAGACAACTTAGCTGATGGTCTACCGTTACTGGCGTCTGTCTTCATTGTTGCATACTTTGCTGCGAACAAAAAAGACTTATACGAATTAGTTATATATATGAATGAGAATTTTAAGTTTCATTCCGCTAGAGGCCTTACTAATATGACTATGTTGAAGAGTTACCAGACGGCTAAGAGCTTCGCGTACTGGTATACAGGGTGTACGTTGTTCAGTGTGACAATGTATGTGATTATGCCGATTTTTGGGCATTGTAAGTAGTTTTTGAATTATATATTGATTATGTAAGGACTAAATTGAATTTTATTCAGTTTTCTTTTGATTATGTTTAGAGATATAGATAAATTTTGAAATTTTTTTTTTAATAATAACTCTGTAATTCTAACGTGATATTTTAACATTATAAGCTTCACATTTACTATATAATAGGTGTAATATGTGCATATGGACCGTCGTAAACGCGACGGTTTGATAAGTTCGATTCCCACTCGGAAAAGATGGATTTTTCATTTTTATTTATTTCGCTCTGGCAACTAGGCGAAGCGCGTTGAGTTTCGCCACTCAACACGCAATGCCTCGAAAAAGCGGAAAACGGAGGACATAGTGTCTTAACACTAGGTTGTCACGGTTCTCAAAGTTCCCTCTGCCTACCTTGCAATGTGCAGGATGAAGCGTGAAGATATAGAAATAAATTTGCATAATAATTTGTTCCATCAGTGTGGACAAACAATTCGCTGCAGCCGTGGATTTATAAGGACATGACGAGTGTACCAGTAATCGCCCTCGTCTTCTTGCGACAGTGCTTGGCGCAGGCGTTCGTTGGTCTAGCTGTGGGACAACTTGGTACAATATATTAGAATATTTTCAAATCATAGGCGTAACGTTTGCCTGTAAACGTGACAGTTTGTGGATTCGATCCCCACTCGGGGAAGATGGATTTTTCTATTTTCCATTTTCTTCGCTCTGCAAACTAGGCAAAGCGCGGCGTTGAGTTTCTCCACTCAACACACAATTCCTCGATAAAGGCAGAAAGTGGGGACAGAGAAAGCAGGAACTAAGGAACGGAGTGTCTTAACACTAGGCTTATATAGTTCCTGCAGTTCCCTCTGCCTACCCTGCAATAAGCGGGACAAAAAAAAAATTGTAGGCAAAAAATGTAATAATTTTAATGTTGAGTTAAATGGTTTTCATATTATGTTCTTATTTAATTTTTGAGCTGTGAACTATATACATAATAGTATGGGAAATTATACAAGCGTGTTACGATTTTTACTAAATATATTGAGATTTCAGGAGTTTTCTTTGCCTGTAATTCTATATTACTGTGCGGCCAACTAGACTTGCTTTGCTGTTCCCTCCGCAATATACGATATACGGCGCTCTTACAGCGCGGTGTGACACACGGCGCTATAGTGAAACTATATAGCGATATATCGCTGGACGAGAGGCATAGTTATTTGTATAATATTAGTGAAATGAGTGACTCAGTTTATCATTACGATGAGAAAGTTGTAAGTTTGTAATTTATAAGATTAAAATTATAATAGGTGGTTAACCCATTTTTTTGTATTTTCTTCTTCTTCTCTTTATTTATGGCGTTCCGAGCGTGCCAGTTGAGCACAATTCACTTCGCCAATGTCACGTTGAATGGAGAACATATAAAAGAGAATGTACGTTTTTGAACTGAACGGTCCTGATAGAATGCTGTGGTCCCGATGTCCAACCACTATAGTATCGATAATGTTGGAAGAATGTTATATGAAAAGCATAAGGACCCTGAAGGGCTTGGTATAGCAGATGAGGCGAAAGAGTATATGAGGACGGTAGACTTTGCCGTTTCATATTATTTGGCTACCCTGAAAATACCAAGCTGGCTATAATATAAATACTCTGGCTAGTTATAGATATAATAACATCTTTATGTAATTTATCCTTATAAAGCTGTAAGTATTCTAACTGCACGATATAAACTGAAATTTCATGCCCACCATCTGGACACTTCGGACTTTAGTATGCGCTACTTGTCTCCATGAACCATACAATTGTGGTATAGCCTACTTGCGGCAGTGTTACCAAGGCAAAAACCTACATTTTAAACACCTGTACCACCTCTTGTGTTACACGGAGGGCTGATAATCACCTACGATCATGACATAGATGATTAATCACCATTAAGTGGCTCGATCACTTTGTTCATCTGTTTACCTTATCCCATAAACAACATTTAAGTTCTCTTAAAGTGTTAGAAGCTCAAGGAGCCAGTGTTATATGATATATATACATATATATATATATATATACAAATATATATATATATATATACATATATATATATATATATACAAATAAACGTTCTTATTTGACTTTAGTTATGTTGAATTTTATGGGAAATTTTATATATTTCAGTGTAAGAATTTCAAAGGCATCTCGCAATTTGGTAAGTTTTTTTTATTATACAGCAATTAATACCAACTTATGTGTTTAAGACACACATTTACTTGTGTTATCATTTCCTCTTTAAAAATATAATTTGGAATCCTTTCCATATTGAAATAAAGTTGATTTAGTTTTTAGGCATGTCTAATAAAGTGTATTTTTTGTATATCAAAAATATATCTTTTAATTTTAGTTCAGTTCTTTAATGGCGCACCAAACTGAATTTGAATAGGTTGTTGTAAACGTATATAGATGTATGCTTTTCCAATTTTTTTGTATATTTACAGACATCTACAGTTCACAATACGACGAGGCTACGAGTGAAGCTCTAAGAGAATGTGTTCGCGTTTGTCAAACTATAAACGAGTTTAAAGGCAAATTTGAAAAGTTCGTCTCTCCGCTGCTAGTGTTGCGCGTAGTGCAGGTCACCTTGTACCTCTGCACATTATTGTACGCAGCTACTTTGGTAAGTTTTACGGAAGACTATTTAAATGGAGATGAAGCTTCTTTTATTAGAAACTACAAGTGATTAGAGTTTAAAGAAAAACATCGAAACTCACGTAGACCATACGTTTGAGAGGATTCGCACAGAGATTATGCATTAAATTACATAAGCATTATTGCATTAAATTACATAAGCAACTTAATAACAATATTTCAGAGAAGTTCCCTTCCAATACAGACCGTTGTCTGCTTGCAACAGCCCCGGTTAACATAATTTCATCGCTTTTGTAGTCTTTGATATCTAAAACTACCCTTTTTGAAAGAGATTCCTAACTATTTATTATTTACTATTATTTCGTTTTACTGAATGACGCAATTTTTCACAATTGTACAAATTTTTAAATACGTAATGTTTAACTTTACCCTGCGTCCATCATAGAGCAGGGTAGATAGTGGAAACCTGGCGAGGAAGGAATTATTATTACATACTTCTTTATCTTTTTTCTTCTTCTATGTTGGTCATAGCATAGTCAGATGTTTGGCGATTGTCACTGTTGCTTATAATTCGAGCTATATTACACGTGCGATAGACTGCCCAGAGCCCATTTTCGTCAGTTTAATCCATCTTTGATCGTATGTACTTCTCTCTCTATCTTTACGTAATTATATAGGACCGTTAATTATTTAGAGGACCGTCGTGGCGTAGAGGCGCAACGTCTGCTTACCGCGACGGTTTCTTGGTTCGGTTCCCAGTCGGAGAAGATGGATTTTTCTATTTCCATTTTCTTCGCTCTGGCAAACTAGGCAAAGCGCGGCGTTGAGTTCCGCCACTCAACACGCAATGCCTTGAAAATGTCGGAAAGCGGGGACGGAGAAAGCAGGGACTAAGCAACGGAGTGTCTTAACACTAGGTTCCCACGGTTCCTGCGGTCCCCTCTGCCTACCCTGCCATGTGCGGGATAAAGCGTGAAACTACAAAAAAAATTATTTATAAAATCTTTCAAGTCATTCTCCTGTTTTGTCCATCCAGAAACTAAGCGCATTTAATTATTTTGTAAGTCATTTAGCTGTTTTTATTGCGTAGCAAACACCTATCTAAGTATATTTATTAAAATGCGGATTGGAACTTGATACTCGTCACTTAAAATAATAAAATATTTTTAAGTAATTTCTGGGTATTTGAACAAAAATTATTTTTACTTTAAATTTTTTTTACAGATTTTCACGATAAAGTAATATTGATTTGTTCTGATTTTAGAAATTCGATATGATAACAGTGGAGTACCTCGGCGCGGTCGCTTTTGATATATTTGTGTACTGTTACTTTGGGAATCAGATCATTTTGCAGGTAACTTTATAAAACAAAAGTAGACAAATTCAAAATAAAAATAGGTGAGACAAAGGTGCTTTTATTTGTAGTGTGCGTTAAAGAGTACTAGAGAGAATACATGAAGACTATCGTGGTGCAGAGGCGTAGCGTATACCTGTAAACACAACGGCTTGTGGATTCAATTTCCCCTTGAGGAAGATGGATTTTTTATTTCCACTTCCTTCGCTCTGGACCTAGGCAAAGTGCGGAGTTGAGTTCCGCCACTCAACACGAAATGCCTCGAAAAAGACGGAAACCGGGGACGGAGAAAGCAGGGACTAAGTAACGGAGTGTCTTAACACTAGGTTCCTATGGTTTTCTGCAGTTCCCACTGCCTACCCTAAGCGAGACGACGTAAAAGAAGACTAAAAAATTTTAACATAAAATTAAAAAAAAATCTTTCTACAATTTTTCAACTTTAATATTGTAATATATAAGCATTTTAAACATCACAAAACATTGTTAAGAGCTTCAATTTCCATTTTCCCGCACGTTTATTGTTGTCCAGGCAGATCGTGTATCGACAGCGGTGTACCAGAGTTCGTGGCCGACTATGGGAGTGCGGCCGAGGCGTCTCTTACTAAATATGCTATTATCAAATTTGCGTCCCACAGTAGTGCGCGCGGGCAGGTTCTTACCTATGAATCTACATACATTTGTTGTGGTATTTTTTTTTCTTTTAGTAGATAAAACGTAGTGTTAGGACACATTTTTCTCCGTTTTCAGCCTATTGAAAAGTTATTGGACGTTGTGGAAGGCAACGGAAAGTTTTGATTGATTTTTAGTATTATATTTATTTATACGTTTAAAGATTACGTCACAATATTCGATAAAAATACACAATCAAGGCTTAGGCTTCATAAAATAATATTTAAATAAAAGGTCATTAGGTTAACATAAATTAAACTGTAAAAAAAACAAAAAAAATAACGCAGCAGGACTGGAACCCGCACCTCTTGTTGTAAACACTCCAATTTAAATTTTTATATTTTTTTAAGTATTTTTTCTATCCTCAGCGTGGGCCAAAACCACGCTGAATACATTCGAACGAAAATTCAACCAAAATACTGGAATTCCTTTTATAGCTCTGCTATAGTAGTTTTCATTAGGGATATTTCGTATTAATTGCCATAGTTAAATGGCTTTCTTTATTTGTCTCCAAGAATGTACTGAGGTATGTACGCCACGACGGTTTTAGGTTCGATTCCCATGAAGAGAAATAAAATATTTTCATTTCCTTGTTCTACTAGAACAATAAAAGTATAAGGTAATTGTTTTTTATTTTTATGATTTTTAAGTGTTACCCTACACTGAAGATAAAAAAATTACTTAAAGAAAATATAGAAAAAATTGAATGCGTTGAATTCCAGCAGCGTTGAGTTCCGCCGCTCGACGCGCAACGTCTTTAAAGTCAATATGGCATATTTTTGCATGCTCAAGGTCTCATATTATTATTATATATATATATATATATATATATATATATATATATATATATATATATATATATATATATATATATATATATATATATATATATATATATATATATATATATATATATATATATATATATATATATATATATATATATATATATATATATATATATATATATATATATATATATATATATATATATATATATATATATATATATATATATATATATATATATATATATATATATATATATAAATTTATACTCTGTTGCAGATAATCAAGACTTCTTTTTCGTACTACACTCTTTTAGTGAATGTTAATGAAGAAAAATAATTTATAATAGTGTTAATTAGTAGGCATTGGTAGGGAATAGTGTATAGTTTAGGTGAACGTTAAATGAAATAAAATAGAATTAAAAAATAGCCAAAACACCTTGTTTTATTTATAAATATGTCCCAGTCTTAGAAACAGATTAAATTCAAAATAAAATGAATAATGAATAGTCATTAATAATAATTACATTAATCATAATAATTCATAGTTTCATTTTTAATCACACTGGGAAACATAACCTAAATAACTACTTACCCGTTATATTTCAAAACATTGCAGGTAGATTGGCGGAACTCAACGCCGCCCTTTGTCGTTACAGCAAACAATTAAAAATATTTTATTT
The DNA here is from genome assembly GCA_037178615.1 of Dione vanillae. NCBI lineage: Eukaryota > Metazoa > Arthropoda > Insecta > Lepidoptera > Nymphalidae > Dione > Dione vanillae. The sequence goes on along the minus strand of JAZFAU010000231.1, from coordinate 1,261,172 downwards.
TCCCCGGAGATAATATTCGAACTCCCGACGACTTCACTTCACTTTTCTATCAAACGTTATTTATTATACAAATATAAAATATTCACTAATGAGGTACGGCTTGAGGGCCGTCGTGGCGCAGAGGCGTAAGCGTCTGCCTGTAAACGCGCCGGTTTGTGGTTCGATTCCCGCTCGGGGAAGATGGATTTTTCTATTTTCATTTTCTTCGCTTTGGAAACTAGGCAAAGCACAGCATTGAGTTCCGCTACTCAACACGCAATGCCTCGAAAAAGGCGGAAACTGGGGACGGAGAAAGCAGGAACTAAGCAACGGAGTGTCTTAACACTAGGTTCATATAGTTCCTGCAGTTCCGTATGCCTACCCTGCAATATGCGGGATAAAGCGTGAAGCTAAAATGACAATAAGGTAAAGGAAAAAGACAATAAGGTAAATAAAATCAAACTTTTACAAATATTCAGAAAGTATTTTTATTTATGAAATTAATATACAATTCTCTTGTTCATACATCGATAGAACATTGACAATCGGTTCAGTCTGATTTGTGGAGAAAATAAATAAATGAAGTTTTCCCGCGTTTTTTTGACATATGCGGCTTGTGTGGATACACGGACCATAATCTCAAAGGATATTTTTTTTTAATAAAAAAAAACAATATCTATAGTTTTAAGTTTTAAGTGTATATTTATTTCTTATTAAAACAAAATTACTCATTCGACATATATATTTTTATTGGAAAGTTAATATTCACTTTCGTCGTTTGTTTCAGACTTTATGAGAACAAAAAAAGCGATATTTTTATTGATTGAATCTGTTAAAAACACTTAAGATTCGTGTTTCAGTACAAAATAATAATAATTTTAATATAAAATAAAGCGGTTCTGCTGTGACACAAAGTATGCGAAGCTCTACACCACTTCCTACAAAGCGTCCAACCATAAAGGACGGTCGACTCAATTTTGTTTACCGAATCTCTATTCACGATACGCTTACTACTTAATTATAAATGTTTACTTTATTTTATTTAAATTTTAATTATTACATTATCAATGTCAATTAACCTCCGTCACGTAATTCCAGTGCGAGTATCCGATTTTTCACATTTTTCAAGGAATAGATTAATAAAAAAAATACGTTTAAAAGCACTGAAATCGCGCAACGCTTACATTATGGGGTATTGAGTACGACACAAGCGTAAACGGACATACGAACATACATACAATACATACTAGCATTCACACCTTACACGCTCTACTTGGACTCCCCGGAGCCATTGTGAATTAAAAAATAAAAAAAAAAATAATTTAAAACGCACTGGCAGCTTACAAATCACCCACTTGACATTTGACATTAAATAGACAAAGGCTTCACGCTGTACAGCCTAGGCTTATTTTTTTTTATATTTTGACATTTCAACAGTGTCCAAATGCTCATGTCTACTGAACACAATTGTCCAGCAATTGTTGATGTGCGAGCGGAAATGAACTTAAAACTATATACTATTGAAAATATTACAATATTACATTTTATACAAAACATACAAAAACGAATGCAGAAGAGTTGGGATTTTTTTACTTAAAAAACACATATTTTGAACTTCAAATTCCAAATTCCGCTTCGAATTCATGATTTTCGTTAATATAAATTTCATATTCATTATTTAGATTTTGAAATTCATCCTTATGGAAAAATCATAGAAAAGGATAGAAAAAAAAATCACAAAATTGAAGTTCAAAACCCATAACATTAGGTTATTACGAAATAAAATTAATATATTTGTGGCGAGATAGGGGAAAATAGGTTGATTTTTACAAGGGAAGCTGTCAAAATGTAGGCAATGTGTTGCAGCGCGGGGGTCCATGCAAGACGGCGACTTCGATGCGGCGGCGCGCGGGGGCTAGCTGCGGGGCACACACACGTATTATATATATATATATATATATATATATATAGATATAGATATAGATATAGATATAGATATAGATATAGATATAGATATAGGATATCTGTTAAAACTATCAACCCCTAATAATAATACTACTGATATAAAATTGATATTGTGAGGTTCGGAACGCCGTAATTAAAGAGAAGAAAAAGAAGATACGGTGGGGAATAAACTTGAATTTCAAACAAAATATGGTAATGGGAAAAACCTTGACAAGAACAAACATGCGTGTTATATTCACACATTCATACAGATATTAGTATTGGTTTCGCACTCTAGTATACCTTTAACAAGTGACGGCATCATATATCTCTGAATTAAATAAAAATATCAATTACAATCGAAAAATGCTACTGAGTGTACTTTATGAAATGGAAGATATATTACAAAAAACCATTTAACAATAGAATTCCTAATTAACATAACAATTAATAAATAAACTATTTTTGAACAATAATTATATACAATATATAATAAATGTTTCTGTAGAAAATTCATATTCATAAAAAAAAAGTACAGAAACGGTTAAAAAAAACTGTAACAGCGATGTAAGAGTATATTATCCAAAATACATATCTGATTTCAACGCAGTTTTCACTAATCTTATATATGTTATATATGTATGTATATACATATACACTTACTTTTTCTTGTTCTTGGGCTGCGCGCGCGGCGGCGTGTTGGGTCGCCCCACGTTGAGGCCGGAGTACAGCTTGCGTTTGTCGGCGGGCTTCAATATTTGGAACGAGCACATGAGTGTCTCGTCTACTGACATGAGGGCGCCTGGAAATATATTTTAATATTGAAAATTGGATATAACATAGTCTCGAGTGTATAAGGTGTTGCCAAAATGTTAACCTAAGTGAGCTTTTCTTTTTTCTAAGAATTAGATATTTAGTACTATATCGTGTGATATAGTAGGGTATGCAGAAAAAACCTATTTGTGATATACTACAACCTCAATTTAAGATGCCGCCTGTCGGGTGGCGGAACTCAACGTCGCAGCATTTCATCATATTACCATTAACACAAATCGTGTGACTGTACAGTATACACGCGTCGTTGCGATGTGTCACTGCGATACAGTGTCGATAGACTTGGTTTTATTAATAAGACAATAAAAAGAAACTCTTTTCAAAAACATATCCAAAAAACCATAAGTGATTCACACTTATCTTTCCTCACACGGTAACAATATAGTAATCTAGAAATAAAACCTTAAAATTATAAATTCCACCAACACAAGTCATATTAAAATACACACGACATTATCGGTACTCCAATAGATAAAGCTAAAGTGCATGACTGATACCGTCATTTGTATTGACAATCGTTTGTATCAAAATTTAAGCATACAAAAAAGATTTTTTGCAAATTTATGCAAATATATGTTAATTTATAGAGCTGAAGACATAAATAGTATGTATGTATGTAGTATATTTATATATAACTTCACACTCATCCCTAACGGGGTAGTCAGGGAAAACGGAGCGCCAAACGCAGCGGTCCCTGCATACCTCTTCCGCCTTGTCCACTGTCATTAGCCTCTTCATACATGCTCTCCAACTCCTCATGCCTTTTTCGTCACCTTCCTCCAGTATTTTGAACGTGTTTTCGAAAGTCAACCGAGGTGTCCCCTTACCTTTCTTACCACTCATTTTTGCTTCATGATCTTTCTTATAATTCTTTCATAACACATTCTTTCAACATATCCTATCCTAAGAGTTTATTTGGTTCAACAAACTTATATGTTTAATAAGACAAAACCCACCAGCATTATCAAACTCTCCGCAATAGTTGGGCGCAGAGAAGAGAGTGACAAGTTGTCGTTTCGCGAAGAACTCGTAGCCGTCCTCGACCACCTGGTGCGCGCGGCAGATCAGGTCGAACTCGTGTTTTGAGAGGAACTTGCCTACGACCTGGGGAAAATGGTAAATAGTATATAGTTTTTTTATACCTTCACGCTTTATCCCGCATATAGCAGTGTAGGCAGAGGGAACCGTAGGAATCTAGTGTTGAGACACTCTGTTCCCTGCTTTCCACTTGTCTTTTATTTAGTTTTAACATCAAAAGAACAAGCTGATATAATAATCCACTGTAATCATTCGTTGATATAGCATACATAGCATACGTAGTTAAATCGAACGATTTTGGCAATTTAAAAAAAAAGGTCTTTCTCAGATCTAAGGCCTAAGTAAACCAGTTAGCGAGCTATTATTTGCCGTTCAAAAATCAAATATCCGATTCTTCAATTACGGATTTAAATCAAATTATTACAATTTCACTTTATAATTGTCTTATTCTATTCATTTATTTACCTAAGTAGTTTAATCTGTCAGATGCTAGTGCATCGGTTGCATCACGATGGCTTCATAAAACCAAATCAATATTACATTAGAATAATGTGCATTAACACTTTCTTTATAACTAGCACACGATTCTTCCGCAAACGTCTTTCCAGCTACACAAATAAATAATAGTCAACAAGTAAATGTCATGGCGTGTTGACACTTGTTTGCCTATACTACACACGATATGCAGATGTTGTTTTATATGTACGATGGGCACGATTTTGTACTGAAATTATGATAATAACCCTTATATAATATATTTATGTCCTAAATGATTAAAACGAACCACGTCAAAGCAAAGACTCAAACATTAGAATATATATATATATATATATATATATATATATATATATATATATATATATATATATATATATATATATATATATATATATATATATATATATATATATATATATATATATATATATATATATATATATATATATATATATATATATATATATATATATATATATATATATATATATATATATATATATATATATATATATATATATATATATATATATATATATATATATATATATATATATATATATATATATATATATATATATATATATATATATAATACTACTATAATACACCGTGCTACAAAACAAATAACCTATATAACCTATCGCAAAACAGCAATAAACGAAATACCGCAGTCAGAACTTCCACACGGGTCACGCAGCAATCACGACTTTAATTAGTTATGGATTAAAGCAGAGAACAAACAATATATAGCGCTCAACGAGTTTTCAAGGTATAATTACTATGTAATATCCGTATCTAGAAGGCGTGGAGATGTATACATTATACGTATACTCTAAAGCACAACGGACATGCGTCGAAGGTTCGAAAGAGGGTACGGGTTGAAGTCCCTCTACGTTCAAAATTATTATATATTATCTTTAAGTATTTTTTCTATATACAGTGTGGATTAACACTTTCAAACCAAAAAAACATTTAATAAAAATAACGTCTAAATTACTTTTTTTCACCCTTATTGCTTCAGTGTCAAAGAACCTATAAAGAACCTAGCTTAAGCCATAGAAATTCAAGATTTTGTCAGCTAGTTAAATTTCAATTTTTATATATATAAAAAAGCCTCTAGTGATTAATCTTGCTACTACATACCTCTGTGCCAAAAGTAAAGCTGACACCACGATCGTTCTCTCCCCAGCCGGCCGTGTCCTTATCCGGGTCCGACCAGAGCAAGTCGCAGAGCAGACCCTGGTCGGGCACGTCGGTGGGTCGCATGATCCTGCGTATCTGTTCCATTGCTTGCAAGTCAGGGGAGAGACCGCCATGGCAGCAGAAAATTTTCTCATCAACTGTGAACAATGATAATTAATAAATTAATTAAAATAGAACCATCATGACGTAGAACCCTAGTGTCTCATTCGGAGGAGATGGATTTTTCTATTTCTATTTTCTCCGCTCTGGTATGTAGGCAAAGCGCGGTATCGAGTTCCGCCACTCAACATACAAAGCCTCGAAAAAGGCGGGACGGAATGTAGGAACGAAGCAACGGAGTGTCTTAACACTAGGTTACTACGGTTCCCTCTGACTTACCCTGCCATGTGTGGAATAAAGCGTGAAGCTATGAATAAAATATAATATTGATAATTTTAAACAATTCAAACACAGTGTGTTATTTGCTTGATGCGTAATAATTTCTGTTATATTATTAAATAGCCCGCAGCACGGGTAAGTCACGTGACTAATTAAACATACGATGTCAGCTGTTTACAAATAAATGTTACATAAAATAATAATCGTGAAAGAAACCGCCGTAACCATGAGAACCTAGTGTTAAGGCACTACGTTTACCGCTTCCTATCTTATAATTAGCGTATGTAAATACACAAATTTACGTAGATTAAAGATTTATCTAAAAAAGTGCATAATATTTACATATTGCAACAAATAATGTATTCCTTTTCTCCAAACACATCATAAAACACTGTTATCAATCCAATGATATCTTGCTGATAACACAACAAGTAGTAAACAAGTGCATGGACGCATCATACTGTGTTCTAGTCGATGGCGTCCGGACGTGCATGTATGTATGTATATGCATGTCGTTGCATTCTAAGCGTGTGTCACGTCGAACCAGACCGGCGCCGTTGATAACCTAATATGTCAATTGTCTAGGACCGTAAGATAATGAGATGTTTAGAACTTTCTATAGAATGTTTAGGAATCTAAAATATATGCTTATTATATAAATATCATGAGTGACTGTTATTTCAAAGATTATTAAATGAGTAATCTTGAACAATAATGGTAGAAATAGCAATAATTATATCATCAATGTTGATACTTCTTATAACAATTTAACGCCTGGTTGAGCGTTTAATACCTTAGTGTAGAGAATAGCCTAATTAGAATGTGCCCTATTTCCACCACCACCCTTACTCCTCATCATAAATAAAAACTATTTCATTACCATTGGGCTTATGCGATAACAAAATATACATAAACGATGTAGTTTTACGACCTGGTACAACATTTAACAACGTTACAACATTACCATAAATAACACATAAAATGGCCTTTTAAGGATAGTTTCATAGATCATTAGTTAAGTCGTTCAGAATAACTATATTACTTGTAGGAACATACAATTTATCCATTTATAAAGACAGGCAGAGAATGTAGTGATAAAACTCTCTATTAAAAGACAGACAAATAAAAAAAAAATAAATATTCTCTAGAGTATGGATCTACACTCTCTCTACACACGATCTGACTTTAGGCACACATCTTAAATTCACCAAGATAACGTCGATCAACTTTAATCTTTTGAGACAAATAAATCGATATTCGCGACGTGAAGCAAAGTTCAATGATCGATTGAAATAAAACCAATTGCGCAAAACCATATTACTTCTGTCCGTTCTCCGCAGCTTCAGTTCGTTATACGAGTTTATTTTAAGAATCTATCTAACATGTTTGACTTTGGACTTTAATTGATGTTATTTTACGCGTTTCGTTTTCTTGAAACGTACTTATAAATTATATAAATAATTATTTTAAAGCTTTAAGTCAGTTTTATCTTATCAGTATTCTTTAGAAATATATTTTATAAACCTACAATATTAAACTTTTGCGTTGTTTTACAATGGGGTCATTGAGAAAGCATTGTCTGAGAGGCCCACACATAAAATATACAATCGAAATATTTCACTTATACGATACGATTTCACGTGCATATATAAGGTGCCAATCAGCGGCAAAATGTAGGAAATGCATGGGAATCAGAAATTTACATCAAAACAATATACTTCACAAGTTCACATTAAATAAGTGCAATAATTAAATCTAAAAACATATCAGTTTACAAATTATAAAACAACAGTAGTAAACGATGAAAACACGAATATAATATCTCGTAAAATGAATTGATATATTAAAAACTAATGAGTATGTCAATATCTGTATATCATTTATAGAATCGTAAACTATGGATTTGATTAATAGTCCAATAATAAATTGTATAATTAATAATAATTAATATTTCTTCTATTTCTATTGTTATAGTAAGTAGTGGATAACGGTGTCATTTGTACATACATTAAGTTTATTACATTGTATAAGGTATATTTTCACATATTTACAAATGTTGGTTGTCCCAAATAAATAAAATAAAATAAATGGCTTAAAACAATATAAATACTTGTATAATTGCTTTCTTTCAAATTTACTTCACTAATTTACATAGAAATGGAGTACACATTGAAAAAGATCATAATAATTGTACTTTGATAGATTAGCATTATAGTTGCAGTATACAAAACATTCTTGATTGGATCTCGTAGGTAACTAATACACTCATTCGTAAATAAATTACGTAAACGAGTTACTGAACCGTAACAGAGCACAAGGTCGGAGAAGTGGGTAAATATTTACAATCAAGAGGCAGCTCGGAAACTGAATTCCTAAGAAAATATATATAGTTAGGAAATTTACAATATATCGCTTAAAAATTTCCTTTAAAATCTGACAGAAAACATAATATAATTATTACATATTAATTATAATTATTTTACTATACTTGCTTTTAATTGGCAATGGTTTATGCTTACATGGAATTACTATTAGTTATTGTAATATATGACACATTCAAATAGCTCGAGGTAATTCTTCAGAATCCATTAACTTTTGATCCAATTATAGCTTAGGAGGATGAGTGGACTATAAAATATTTTTTTCCAATTCAAGCACTAGTTTCTGAGAATTATAATCTCAATTACACTACAGCATATAAGATCCAGCACATTATTGCTTTGTCATAAAATTATTTTGCAATGATTATTAACGAGAAGAAGAGAAAAAACAACATAGCGTTCCATGGATTCACCGAGCGGGTGCCCATCGCGTTGTAGGAAGAGGAGCTTCGAGCAGCGCTTGGGACTTGCGACTAAGTGTAGGTTTAAAGAGCCCTTTTAAAATGTATTAACGCTCACCTTCACTGTCCGAGCTCCTCCCACTACCTAACCAAATTTTAAATTATACTACCAAAGCCGCTTTCGAAGTGCGTTCTAGAAATGCATTTGTGATAGTTCTAGATAGGCCTAGGTCTTTTGGTAAACTATTGAGAGATTTCGTTGTTATACCTCTCGCTCCTACTTCAACCGCATATAAACTAGCTCTAAACCTATTTCCTGGTCAGTCGTTTGTAACATATATTTCGTTTGTAAGGTATATAGCTCTTATAAGTAAGTAGAACATGTATGCATTCAAAGATATTAATAAATACTAAAAATAATTCCAATAGGCGTATAGGTAGGTCTAAATTACAATATTACATTCTACTTGATTTAATGCTGTCAAATATTTGATTTTAAACGATAAAAATGTGAGACTGACAACATAAGTATTTACAGAACAATTGTACCAGGAAATACATGTCCAAAGACTCTTCAAAGTAAACGAGATAAATACGACAGGTGTTATCAGACGACAAACTATATCAAATATATTTAGAATATGAATGAACTATTTAAATATTTATAAAAGTGATAACGATAAAACCAAACACTGTCGAGGATTGATGACTTTTGTTTTACACAGCTTCACCGTGACCGTCAAATCTTAGAAAATCAGAATGTACTAATAATGTATGTATAGTATAAAAATGTAATATATAATGTATTACATGAAACATATTATATATTATCATAACTGACTAAGTTCAATATATTTAATATATCATAGCTGTACCTAGAAGTATGTTAAAAATAATATATTTTCGTATTTTACTTTCTTTTTCGTTGTGTTAAAAATAATTTAATTTTTTTTCTACTAACATTATAATGCTGAAAAATTGTGCGCTACTCTCGATTGTATTCATTCTAATTAATAATAGATAGAATTTAATTCAATTAATAATTGAATCGTGATTAAAAAACAAAATATAGTGTAAAAACCAAGGACACATTTGTATACATGGGCGCAAATTATTTTATTAAAAGTTTATCATATTAAAAATATTGAATATTGTAGTTAAAATTAAAACAATTATTTATTATTGAAATAAAATCTAATTTGTATTGTAAGGTCTTTATAATGTAGTTTTTGAATAATGAATATAAGTGTCACTTGTAAACGAAATAAAGTGGACTGAATGATGTAACGGTCCTTTCTCGTGTACTTTCCTATTGTCCAAGAATAACCCATTTGATATTGTGTTATTTTATTATGAAAAATGGACTTCTAACAGCGAAGCTCTGGCCTACCGCTGATACATAAATATTTAATGACAATCATATGTCATCAACGTTTCTGAGTGTGACAAGCTATATATAAACAAAAGACGATATACCGCGAAAGCTTTCGTCAACAAAAGTTCGCTACATAACCAAAATGGTTTCATAATAAAGAGGGAGGAGGACCAACAAATGTTTGTGTGACGTCAATACGTATTGAGGCTAACTTTAGCCGCTTCCGTAACAGCTTGCGCCAAACGTGATCCACACGTGCACGGGAAGCTTAATTTGTAAGAGAAAATATTTATTTCTGAAACAAATACTTGCCTAAATGGTAAAGAAATTATTTTAATTTTTTTTATTTGTCTTGTGAATGGGCAAATGTAAATATAAATTATTACCAAAAATACAAAATATATAAACTTCAAATGCAGTTAATCATTAACTGATGATGAAACAATAACAATCACTGTGCCTGTCATGTGTACAAAGTACCATGCAACAAGTATATAACATTGCGTACAAGTTATATAAATACAAGTATTTTTTTTAAATACAGAGGTTGTCAGTTACTGGAAAATTTTAATTTAAAAATAACATCATATTGCTTGATTCGATTAATTTAAATATTAAAATATTATTCTGAGAATAGATAGATAGAAAAGAATTTAAATATTAAAATATTATTCTGAGAATAGATAGAAAGATATATATCATAAATGATCGCCGCAAAAACTTTCCAAGTAAATAAAACTGTCTTTTAAACAGGACGTAAACAACGCCGATATGGACGCGAATGAGTGATATGAAAGTGGATATATATATATATATATATATATATATATATATATATATATATATATATATATATATATATATATATATATATATATATATATATATATATATATATATATATATATATATATATATATATATATATATATATATATATATATATATATATATATATATATATATATATATATATATATATATATATATATATATATATATATATATATATATATATATATATATATATATATATATATATATATATATATAGGGAATCCACTGTTAAGACACTTTGTATGTCACTCTCCGTAATGAGCGACAAAATTCCACACTTATATCTATTAGAGCTTGTACATTAAAATTATCCAAATAGTCTATGAGCGGGACTCAAACCTACAACAAACGCGTAAAAGCGAGAACGGTGTCAATTGCCCTACGACAACATAATTTTTATATACAAATACTACTGTTTTAGTTATATTGATGATTAAACTCCATTTTTTACAGACAAATCCACGAGCAAAAACTACCATATTTTGTATGACAACATGAAAACATGGCCGCGGTAAAAAATAAACAGACAACATCACGTCATGTACATAATAAATAACCATTAAGCTTGTAATATCCGCAGAGCGAAGGGAGATATCGAATCAGGATGTTTCGGAGATGGCGGCAAGACGATTGTTTACTTGTTGAGACGGATATATACATCGCTATTAGATTAGAACAATGTATGAATATTATAATATCAGTCGTAGTTGTAATGAAAGTGTTGTGTTTAAATAAGATAATATAAAAAAAGTAAACAAGAGTATGCATGCTTTACTTTTTTTTTTTTTTAAATATTCAAAGTGGAATTTGTACAGAGTCAGACTGGTGTTTCGCTAGTGAATGTGTCAAAATAACATTAAAAAAAGATAATCCCGTCCTGTAAAACAAACGGTTATGAGTAGATATATCTTCATGAAGAGAATCTATTGATTTTCATGCATGACGATAAAATTTTTATATTTTTTAAAATTTTTAATAGCTTTACGTTTAATCCCGCGCATAGCAGGGTAGGCAGAGGGGATCCCAGGAGCATTAGAGCTTTCTCTGAGCTTTCTCAAGATATTCAGTGTCATTCGGAACTCAACGCCGCGTTTTGTCAAGTAGCTAAAGAGAATAATTAAAGAAAAGAAGACGAAATAGAGTGAAGAAGATGCAGACGGCAAAATTCATCTTTTCCAAGTGGGAATCGAAACCCAAAACCGTCTCATTTACAGGCAGACGCTATTGCCTCCGCGCCACGATGGTTGGCGGCTTATATAGATATAACGCAATAATGACACAAACGATATGGGACGCGTTGCTGTCGTGAAGGTACCTTTTGCAAACTACATTAATAATTATGCTAGAACAAAAAAATATATATATTTATTTTATTATTTTTCAAAATGTATTATTTAATTGTATTTAATTTAAATAAATTCTTAACGAATATTTCTTTTCCCCTGTATCCTGGATATATAAAAGATTAGTATAAATATAATCAAGGTCTAAAAATGAACATTAACCACTTCTGACATATCTACCGCAATATTATTAAAAACATCTACCATATTTAAAGTATAATAATTTCAAAATTGAAACAGTTCGTAACTTTATTTGGAAAAGAACAAATTGCCGCAAGCCAAGTAATTAATTCCCAAAAAATCAAAACAATACTGAATAACAAAGCTATCACAAATATTATTACCATATGTAACTTATAAACTTTACAAAGCGTTCTTTTATCGAAATTAATGTAAAAATTATATTTTAACCTAGCATAAACACGATGTTTAGCCAGTGGCTAATTTATTTTTGTATAAATAAAAACATGGATAATATTTATGCTATAGTTGCTACAACTGCGCGTGACAGACTAAGAAGAAGTTAATGAAAACAGGAATTGTAGCAAATTTAAGAGGTAAAAAGAGAAAACGTTCCACAACGACCTAATTATGAGACATATGATGAAAAATCCTACAATAACGTGTCGAGAAATCATAGATGAACTAAAGAGGAGTGTATCTGAAAAGAAATTAAGCTTTGTATACATGAAAATAAACTTAGGTCCCATGTGCCTATATTAGTAAGGACAATAAAAGAAAAGCCTTGAATTTGCAAAAAAATATGTAAATATGCCTTTATCTTTTTGGAATTAGATAATTTGGAGTGGTGAGAGTAAGTTTGAGCTGTTTAGTAATAAACAATGAAAAAATCATGGAAAATGTGAGGTGAAGCTTTGCACGACAAATTCATAGCCAAAACAAAAGCATCCATTTAAAGCATGGAGGTGGGTCTATCATGGTGTGGGGCTGCTTTTCATGGTAGAGGGTGGGCAACGTACTTGAAGTAAAGAATGGAATGACTGCTAATTCTTACATTGAGATCTGCAATGAAATTTTAGAGGTGTCCTGACTTAAAATGGATAGTTGAGATACTTTATATTTGAACAGGATAACTATCCTAAACATACAACTAAATAAACTATAAAAAATTCAACGATTGTGGTATAAAAGTTTTGGAATGGCCGCCACAATCTCAAAACGGCGATTATAAATTTTCTGTTATAAAAATTACTATTTCTCTATCGTGTTTTCTTATTTTTATCGTAGACTGTATATATCAATATTTCATATTGTCAATTTAAACCACAGCAAATAACAACAGGCCGGAGGGAGGAGGCAGTTAAAACATATTCACATTGTGTGTGCACGGAAGTGTTCCTGCCTACAATCGCTTTCCTACTCAAGACAATGGCGCTCTTTAGTCAACGAGCCAACAATCGAACCGAGAACTATGGAGTATAATAAATGAGACTTTTATAAAGAATATAGGCCCAACAAATAACACGTTAAAGTGGAAAATATGTACACAAGTTGTAGCAAAATAAAAGATGTACATGACTTACTTAAGAAAAATTGGAATAGACGACGCTATCATATAGATGCCACTTGAAATTTCTAAAAAGTAAATAATTTATAGTTTTAAGAAATGCATTCAGTTTTCTTTACTGTATGAATGTCTTTTAGTATGGCACGTGTATTTTACTGGACAGATTTTTTATGACATCTTCAAAAGTTAAAAACTATGTCTATGCCAACATATACACATATATAGATATATAATATGTTAAAGCGTATTGATTACACGATACCTTCACAAGCTAACCGCATTCAGGTAAAAATAAAACCGCAGGGCATGTCTACGTTTCAAGGCAAGTTGTGTTTCTTGGGAAACGGTAATAGATATATACATGATATAAAATAATTACACTGAAATAATAAGGAAGTCTGCGGAATGTTAACCTTTATTGATGTTCTTTAGAAGCCTTCAGTACCATTAATAAATTCTAATGATTATATATATTTATTGCCAAACATATTTATATAAAACTATTATTGTTCCTGCAGTTTGTTCAGAATAGGGCGGAGAGTGGAGATCAGAGTGTCTTAACTCTTGGTTCGTTAGTCTATCGTACTATATGCGGGATAAATAACGAAGCTATTTATTTATTTGTTTTTATTAACACGCAGCTCCAATTGTATAACAAAGTGAAAAAAAAAAGGTGTATGATTCATAACACATATTTAGTGCCTGGGAACAGCTCGTAGGTACAGGAGATAAAATTGTCTAAAAAAGGAGAAAAGGTACATTTTTCCCGAATATGAACATATTATCTAGAAAATCAAAAAAAAAACAATTCAACGACATTTTATGTAGCATTATATATATTAAAAAAAATTAATAAGTAAATATACATACAAAACATATTAAGGTACATCTTATAAAACAATTTACATAAGTGTTTAAAAAGTGTAAGAAAGGAAACAAAACAAGTAGAGCAGATAGTTACAGGACAGTCACACATCACATATCTTGGCAACCTTAGACCAACCTTGTGTTGCACTTAGCGAATGTTTGACTAACCTTGAAGGAGTAAGGCTTTTAAATGTTTTTCGGGTAGTAAATGTATGGGAGATAATTACAAGATTCATTTTGATAACTGCTTTAAGGTTATCACGGAATATTTTAAAGTCAAGTGCGAGTCCTAATTGCACATCTGGGGTTCTGTACCAATTTCATGGCTGTAGGCCGAAGAAAAATGCAATGGAAAATTATAAAATTTGCTTAAAAATTACGTTTCTTGTATAGGACCCCTTTAATATACTATATACTTTATTTTCGTTGTTGAATTCTTTATTTTGAAAGGTAATATACAAGTCAATCAGTCACACAGCGGCTTAGTAATAGGGTCCTGTTGTACCCTTTGGATACGGAATCCTTAAAAATGCAATTTTCCATTTTTTTGTCATATAATACATGGTTTGTTAAAATAAAATAAAATCTTACGCGCACAATTAAAAAAAAAACTTAAAGTTGATATTTATAAATGTTTTTTCCATATTATAGAAAAGGCAAAGGAAACTTTAGGTCACCTGATGACAAGTAATCATCGCCACCTACGAGCCTGTGTAACGCGTTACCGCCTTCATTATTGAGGATATAGGTATTTAGATACGGTTAAATAAAACTATGAGTTCCTCCACTAGCATGAAACTGAAGTAATCAATTGTAAAATGCGGAGAACAGAGAGATTTTATTACTTATGTGCCTATATTTTAAAAACACAAGATATACTATATCTTTACATATCATATTATATATAAATGAATGTATAAGATATATAAAACAAAATCTCAGTTATGTAAGAACACTGTCATATTATAAATAACGTTTCACTTTGAATGATTTGTGAATACAAATCGTGCAAGGTGAACGACGCTCCTCTACTTATCTGAATAATGAATACTAATTTGGCGAAAGTTTTGCTTCGTTGTCAAATAGATAATAACGTGAAATTATGACAGAGTAATCATATAATAATACAATATGTTAAGCTGGCATATAGCATACGTAGACGTATTATATAGTGTAGTACAGGGGAACAGGGTTGGCCACACGTTCAGGCGGGATTCCCAACATATCCCGGGAACTGTCCTGGACCTTCTGGACTGGGATCCGTAAAAATTTGAACGCAGCGGGACTCGAACCCTCCCAAACTCTTTAGTACAACAAAAAATATATATGGCATAGGATATGTTATACATTAAAGAGGATGTGTTCTTTCAAGAACATTAAAACGTCTCCTGTCTGGTATACAACGAGCGGCGTTAAGTTCTAACACTCCTAGTGTCTGATACTCAGACATGAGGCAGAGAACATTGAGTTTTCTCTGCTTTTCCTGGTATATGCGGAATACATAAGTCAATACTCAAACCATTTAACTTAATATCAGATGAAAATTTAACGAAATATAATAAGTTATAACGGAATCTATTTAAAATGTGAAGTAACAATGATTGAATACATTATGATTGTTGCTCAATCATGCAGAAACAACAAATCGGAACTAGATGAAATTATACGTACAAATTGTTCATAAGCTCGATAAACATAATAATATCTTATCTCGATATATAAGTTATCAAATTATTACTATTAAACACAAAACAAAAAACCCAACATAGCATATAATACAAAAACATAGTAATGTATATACATCTTAAACAATCAGAAGAGTTTGTTTGGTTCAATGCTTATACCTATTACCGGAACTATTATACAAGAACTGTAATAGGCATATAGTTCCTTACTGTCCATTTCTTCGAGTCATTATATTTATAAGCAAAAAGTAGTATATTTTATAGTAAAAAGTAAATTTTATAACTTAAATAATTAAATAATAATAATACCTGTAGTACTTCATTAGATTGCCGCCCGTCCTGCGAATCTTAATATTCTCACTTATGAATTTTGGTAAACTCTGAAAGGTCGCCTTACTCTTAATACCTGACCCAATTTGCTCACCAAGACTTCTGAACTTGTACTAAATTAGGATTGTTTTCAGTGCGTAGGCGTAACGTATACATATAAATAGATGTTGTAACGAAAATATTCAAGAAATCAACGCTACATTTATTTTTAAATTAAACATAGTATACCTATATGTTTATATTTGTTATATATTACGACTATACATGTTTTTTGTGGAGATATTCATATAAAAGCCAAGACTAAAGAAAAGATGACTTTACATTGCAGCGTATACTGAGTACCCGAACGCCATTCATTCATTCATTCATACATACATACATTCTTCATTCGACTGAACAATTATCGTGTGTGAACGATGAATGATAAATACAAAGACGACTTACTTGCGTTTGACAACGTCTTTTTATATTTGACATCTATAAATATTCTATATACTATTAATAATAATTCTTTAATATAGTATAAAAACTATGTAATTAAAGAGAACGCATTCATTTTAAGAGCGAAGATCTTATGGTCTCATCCAGATGCGGCGTCCCTAATAAATTTACTCATAAATTGATTCATTTAATTTAATTTTTAATAATTTAATATATTAAATTGTATAGTTGTAAAAAGCAAAACTTGTTAGCAAAGGTTATTATTATAGGGTTGATAGGGTTGATGAGTATATCAATGACAAAAACGCTTACTTGTTCAGTTCTGCAACCAAATTCGCTCAGGTTAGACAATACTTGTAATACTTTCAATGTATGTAAAATTATTATTTTATTTAAAAGAAGTGCTGAGGAGTTTCTTTCGCCATTTCTTTTCCTCCATGACAAAGCACTTCCGAAATGGTAGTAGATAAAAAATTGATAGCATAAGCGTGTGAGATATCTACATGAATAACAGATTGATACTGATTTTACGCCTAACAACATACAAACTACGTATAATTTTCCAAATTAGTAATATTTAAAACATTATCCTCCAACCTTCACCTTCTAAGATGATTTATAAAATAAGCTCTCAAAAGTGCCTTATTTAATTATACAAGGGCCGGAGTTCAGGCCCAACTTCGCCCGAGTGGTAACATAATTTTCCTATATAAACCAAGAAACCCTGGGTTAAGTACAGAAACTAAGTGTACTAAAAGGTAGCAATTACTACTTATGTAATTTATTATATTAAATACAACACAGAATTTATATTCATAGTATTTTTTAGTATATTTAATCATGAAATATATATAAAAAGTTTTCTAAAAGGAATTTCAAATTTTACATAATTTTACAAATGTAAAGCAAGCAAGTACTGCCATAACTTAAAATAAAATACCATAACATGTATTACTGTCATACCAATCATTAAATATAAACTATGCAAGCGTCAAACAATATATAGTCTGCTGTAGCAGACGCCTAATGTATACACACACGTATATATATTTATAAATAAATTGAGAATACAGGAAAACAACAACTTGCATCTGCAATACAAATAGTATATGTACTCATAATTTATAATCATGCATGCGCATTAATCATTTCTTAGGTCGCGATTACCACGGTTACCAAAAATAATACAAGCTAGAGTTAAGCTAAGCATTGAAATAAAAATAATTAAAGTTGTGTACATATGACACATTCTCAGAGTCCGAGGCTAATCTGACCGCAGATATAGTGGGTGGCGTCGTAATAGTTAACGTCATGCCATGCACACTATGTATAGCCTTAATATGATAACTCAAAACAAAAATATTTTTTCAATTCTAGTCAGTAATTCAGTAAAAGTAAAGAATATATACATAGACTTAACATAGCTTTTTAGTTTTACACTTTATCCCGCTCATAATAGTGGGAACTTAGTCTCGAAGACACATCGTTCCCCGCACACCGCCTTTTGAAGCATTGCAGGTTGAGAGGCGAAACTCAACGTCACGCTTAAGCGAAGAAAATGAAAATAAAATAAACCATCCTGCCCTCATGGGAATTTAACCCATCAACTGTCGCGCTTACAGGCAAATGCTGCCTCTGCGCCACGATGACGACGGTCCTCAAAGATATAAGTAATATGATAAACTTTTCATTTCATAATAAATAATATACAATTTTCACTTAGTGTCATAACATAAAGCAAAACGGCAATAGTGAATTATAATTTGAGAAGCCTTGAATTTTCATGACTAGATCTGGACGACCGCCAAACTTCGCGACGATCCCATTAACATGATTGGCTGCTGTTGTCTTTACACTTTACAGTTGGTCTTTTAAAGTCAAACACGAGGTTGTTTAAAAAAGGAGAAATTTTGGTCCACTTTCGTATTTTGCAATAAAATTAGTACTATTATAATATTTCATAAGTTTTTATATATTTCCGTTATATCATACGTACCTACAAAAGAGATATAGTTGTAACTTCAAGTATTTTTTGTTTATATATAATGCTAAAACAAGGTAGCGTAGAAAAATATTTATATATTTAGTTTCAGTCTAAGCCTGCCTTCTGAAAACATCTCCTTGGAAACCTTCTTCTTCTACTAATATAAATTAGTTATCAATATCTTATTTAGTGTACGTTATTAGTGAGGTACGTCAATAATAATCTTTATGTGTATTTCTACACAAAGAGAAAATGTTTCATTTGTTGTAGCCAAATGATAATTCTTAGAAATAATCTAAAATTAGGTGTAAAATTCTCTACAAAAACTAAAAAAAAAAACTAGAAAAAAGCTTCCAGCGAAAATAAATCGCAACAAGCGTCCTCCTTCAAACATATTAGGGGAGGGGAGAGGATTATCATTAGTGTTTAAATTAAATAAAAAAAACTTTAAAACAATACCTACCAGCTAATATATGGCAATAATGTTGTTATCAATATATATAGACAATTTAATTAAAATATAATTAAAATCTTCTTTGTAGAACATACAAATGTTCAAAATTAAACTAATTCGACTCAAAATAAGGCTAAGAAAATAAAACATTAATAAAAATGAAAGCTTAAATTATATTAGACTAAAAAGTAAGCGAAATGTATAAACTTTTTGATATTCGCAAGAAAGACCAATTACTTTGTACCATTATTATATTACTACTGTTACTTTTGAGATTGAAATACAATACGATTAAGAGGAAACCTTTTAACTGTAATAACCCTAAGCTTTTTCTGCTTAGTAATAATATATTTTAGAGCTTTTCCCCAGTATGTATTCCTGTAAATGTGACGACAACATATTTCAAAAAGTGTTTTATATTATATAATACATATTTCGTAACACAACTCCGTATTTTATTCACTAGAGCGAGGATAAAAAAGAATTTTAAAACCCAAAACTATTAAGTTAAAAAAAAACTTTAAAGCGGTAAAAGTTTAAGGCGGTTCGTCGTTCGCATAACGTACATACCTCTCTTATCGTACAACCATCACGGTATAATTGTTATTTCAAGGAGTTCCTTCATTAGAGAGAATGGAACAAATTTATTAATATCTGCCCGAGCAACAACTGTTTCACATAAAAGCTAGGGACAAACTATTTTGTTTGACGATTGTTTTGAGTCTATATTGTAATAAGTTAAAGAGTAGATTGCTGTTTTATTACAATAATAAATCAACATCTGTTAATATATAACTACGAACGAACCCAGAAACCGTCGCGTTAGCCGCGTTACAGGCAGACGTTGCGCCTCTGCGCCACGACGGTTCTATATAGTACAATAATTTACCAGAGTAGGAATCGAACACAAATCTGTCGCCATTGAAGTCTAGGTTATAGTCCATCCATCTCTCAAAACAGAGGCTGGAGAACGAAGTGTTTTGGCACTAGTAACATATTGCAATAATACTTTACAACAAGAATCGCCAGAGACATCGATTCCACCTTGTACAAAGCGTTCACCGGTCTCGTGTTAGCTCACACTTTAGACACGTGAGTATTACAAATAGAATGTCAGTCAACATAAAAGAGCCTTGAACTGTTCAGATTTTGCGATATCCAGTAAACCTATAAGTCGTTTCGTTCTTTTACGAGAACATTGCTGTTTTATTACAGCACTCACAGATGTTGATTTACGTTTAAATGCCTTTATTTTTTATTAATCGCTAGTTAAATTTACAGGTATCAGGCTATAAGGTATTTTTTTTATAACTAATGCGTTTAAGATTGTTGAAACAAATATTTTTCAAATCATTAAGAATATGGCAACTATAATTCGCTTAATGCCATATAACAGAATACTCATTCTTCTCACTATGTCAAAGTAAATAATCTATTTCCGACGTATCGTAAAGCGATTACGCCCTTAAATCGTCCCGAGCACGCCCTGTAACAAATCATCCAGGTTTGACCCAGAAAATTAGGCCTTGAAGCGAAATGTAAGACCGAGAGCGAGTACTTTCAAGATATTAAATTAAATGGTAGTAGAGTCGCTCAATTGTAAGCACTTGTATATTGAAATGATTTTTTATAGCTTCACGTTTTATCCCGCATTTAGCAGGGTAGGCAAAGGGAACCGAAGGGACAGTGGAAACCTAGTGTCAAGACACTCAGTTCCATGCTTTCCGGCGTTTTTTTATTTATTTTATTTATTAAAATGTTAATTTTGGAAAAATTTATTATTAGCTACATAGCCAACATAACTAAGTTGTAAAAGCTATGTTGGTGTAACCACATCCCCTCCCCACCTCACTTGAGTTGGTATCAAAAGGGTTTCCCTAAAAAAGCGCGGTCCTTTTACTGAGGCGTACTATAATGTACACGAGTGATCATGAAAAGACAAGACACAGAAGAAATATATAATTAAATCTCTTTCATTTACTAGGCCAGTATAATTAGGCAGTGAAGGACAGTCATTAAAAAAAATACCACGCATCTTCACCGACATACAAATATTTATATTCTACATTAAAAAGTAATTAAAAACATTCCTAAATACACGATAGCAGATAAAAAGCAACCGGAAAGGAAACGGAAGGTTACTTATATCTAAACTAATATGACCTTGATCTGGTTAATCGGTGTTTGATTTACTGATAACATTATCTCATTTGAGAACAAGGGGCAAAACAGGATAGTGTATTCAAAAATAAACATATTAAAATAATACATAAAGCTTTAGTTAAAACTAACAACTTAGATATTAAATTTCTGTATGAATTAGAATAAGAGTTGCGATGAGAGTCGCGGAACTCAACGCCGCGTTTCTTCTTACCAGACATATAATATCAGTAAAATATATAAATAATAGCCTAAAAATACCAATATTAGATATTACTTAGTCTTATAAGTAGTTAGTAGTTAAAGAGTAGTATTTAGATTTTACAAGTAGCTTTTACATAAAGGACTCAGTTTTTTAAACCACGAAAAATAGTGTAAAAAATAAAAACAACACGAAATATGAGAATGGAACAATGGATAGTGTTACTATTGTACTGTAGACCTTCGTTTTAATTAACTGCAGATACCGAGCCGGCAGGCTTTGATTAAACGTGAGTATATGAAATTTCAAGCTTTTCGAGAGGAGTGTCTGATAATGAAAATTTTCCTTGAACCGAAAATCAAAGAAAACGATGAATAATAAACCAACGTATAATGAATTAGATTAGATTTAAATTAAATTTACCGAATTATATTAGAAAATACAATGTTAGACTTTAATAAGTAAAATAAACATTCATCTACCTTTTTACTCGTACTTATAAAGACGTGATACACAATTTAAAATAATATCTAGTAGAAGAATTGATACTGCTGCTAAGAACATAAACTAGTTGAAACAAGCGTCTAAATGTCGAAGTAGATTCGACGACAGAAACCTGAAAGTTTACCTTGTTTTTACTTTATTCACATGTTTTTACCAATATTCGTGTGTTACCAATTTTTATTAGTAAAAGGTTATCATTTTGGCTATTTGTTATGTGAAGGCGTTTTAAAGATGATTAAGAGGTTAAGTTTATAACAGTTCAATGCACACATTAATATATAATACCTTGATTGTACTGTCGAATCCTTGAAAGTATTTTTAAAAAACAAATTTCTAAGAACCCATTAACTGCACTATTGTTATAAATTTAAACAAATTGCCCAATCGCTAGTATTCGTCGGCCATTCTTCATTATTTTTGAACATTTCATCGAATTCAATTACCTAACCTTACAAAAGCAAAAGATTTTTTAAATACACCTACAAATGCCATGCTTCTCCACTAAATCAACCATCACTTGTATTTAAAGTTTATAAGACGATAATGTATGACTACGTTACTTTAAAATGCTAAAATAAAAAAAAAAAACATATTGAGATCAGTAAAAAATTACAATATTTTTTTACATTGTGACATTGGGATGACACAAAACTGTGGAAAAGACCCTTACATTCGTCGTGACAAATCAAAATTTACTATTAGTCACTGCTATCTAACGTGCCTCGTACGAGTATGATCACAAAATAGATATATGTTATCAATAATACGTGCAATAAATTCTAAGCCTATTATTATTAGAACAACTTTCCTCCATGTATATTTGTACTAGACGGAAATCGAACCCTAGACTCATTTATTGCATTAATATAAATATAATTTCATCTCAAGCAAAGGGTATATTTATAAGAATAAATAAGATGTGATATTTGTGTACATTCGGCCTCGATCTATAAATTAAGTGAAGCGCGTTTAATTAGATAATATAGATAAGACCTTTCTTGGCCCTGAGCCGTAAGCAGTGAGCTGACTGACTGTAAGTCTAAGTGCATTCACAATAAAAAACATACTTCTTAAAACTATATATATATTTATTATTACTTTTTATTTACACATATTTGTATTTTTATTATAATATATCATTATACTATGTATTATTATATTTTTTAAAACTAGGCACAGACAACCTAAGACAATAATGTGCTAATAAATCATTTAGCGGAAATTTTAAGTCAGTTATTTCAAATGGCAACAATATTTGTAATATTATGAGTCCTATATATAAAAATTATAAGTAAATCTTACAACAAATATTTTTCACATTGTATAGTGCATATAGCTCTGCTATAAGCTCTGCTAAGCATAGATAAACAACATTTCAAATTTTTCGGATCTCAACACTGCACTTTGTTTTATATATATATATATATATATATATATATATATATATATATATATATATATATATATATATATATATATATATATATATATATATATATATATATATATATATATATATATATATATATATATAATATATATATATATATATATATATATATATATATATATATATATATATATATATATATATATATATATATATATATATATATATAAGAGGAAATATAATAAATTCTGTCCACGACTTTCTCTAAAACTAAGCCGATAGGATACAGCCGCCCAAACTTCTAATTACATCCTGAGGCCTTGTGAAAGTAATAATCGTTATGACATAACATAACATTAAGCTGCCATTAAGGAAACGTTACATTTTTTCGTAGTGTTAATGGATTAATAGTGTAAGGCAGTAATTATTTATAGGAAATGAAATATACACTTTATTAGACGCCCTCAAGGTGATCAATTATTTATTGAAATTTAAATGATTGCAAGCAAACGCCTAAAAAAATGCAATGTTGTGGAAATAAATGATAATGATGATGGAAATAGTCTATAAAGACCTTATAAGAGTTGGAGTACTTTGCAAAAGATGTGAAAAATTCTTTATAAAATCTTAAATTGACAAAGGCAAACTTTTACGTAAGCTTTCATAGAACTTGCAGTACATGTCTCGCGTGAATAGTCCAAGACTTGGCAAGTCGACCCTATCAGTGCCCTAGGGAGGGAGTCATCGACCGCCCTTTTGTGCATAGCAGTATTAAATACACTGCAGTGCTTTCTGCATGTTCGAAAAGGTCACCTAAATAACTTCACTAATAAATCGCTTTGTTGCAAATTCTTTCAAATATTGTAACGTTCGAAATAGTATTTGTAGTGTTGAATATTTTATTATGTCTTATATAACATTGTAATAAAAATACGAAAACTACCAAACAAACATGGATAACTTTTAAATTTATAATATAAAAATAATAATTGTACTGAAATTCACGTCATACTCTTAAATATATTTTGAAATTTATTTAAATCTATTCTTTATATATAATCGATTTAACCGACTATCGATTAACTATAAACAAGTGTAAGTTATTTCATTTTCAAAGAAAAATCTTCGAGGAATGTTATTTCGATCTACATGTAGTAAACAAGAGGAAGCAACATACGTATAAGTATGTTAAATATTTTTGTTCAACATACATTTTCAGCTAAAAATAAAAATCTTTTGACATTAAAACATTGTACGCCTATAAAAGTTACGCCTTTAAGTCTACGTCAAATTTAAACTATATTATATAATATATATTGAGGATAAATATGAATAATAAAAATAATAATATCTCATATAAAATATATATAAACCATATACCGCATACAACGTCTCCTATAATTTCAGTCGTAAAGTCTAGACAGCGCCTTGCAGGTTACGATGACAATGGATGGTGACACTGTACTCAAGCGTTATCTGTACTAAAGCATTGGTCAAGAGCTTATATGTTGCTTAAAAGCTTTGAACCGGCTATTACTTGTATAACATATATTTTTTAATAACTCAAAGCTATGATTGTATTTAAATTCATTTAAATTGTATGAAATTTCTACATTTTAATTATAAAGAATCTAAATTCTGTTCAATGAAAATACTTTAAATTTTCAAAGTAATTGTGACTGAAGTGATGAACATGATGAACTTGATACCATCATATCCATTGCATATGGAAAAATTTTCAATATCAACTAATAGGGCCTGAGATAGAACTTTTTAACAAACAAATTTTCTTAGTTTTATACTAAAAAGCAAATTACATAATATTCCCTCAAATAAATTTTAATAAATAACTGTCTAGGTCCCATCTATAAGGCACCGAATAAATAAAAATAAATAAATATAAAACAATTTTAAATTTTAAATAAAACAATTTTCAATTTTTTCGCTCTAAAACTAGGCAAAGCGGTGCGTTGAGTGTGGAAAAGCGGGGAACGGAGTGTTTTAAATCTAGATAAAGAAGACTAAGTGATAAAGTGTGAAGTTACAAAAAAAAACAGGTTATCAACCCCGGTTAATGTTTATATGGACATGTATGGCCAACAGTTTACACCCAACTGAGCAGTTAATCAGACGTGGCTGAATTAACGCTAATGAACCAAAAAGTTTGTAACAATCTCACTCGAGAGCTTTTAATAATCAAGTTTTCATTTATGTTTACTCCGAAAGTTTATATTGTAAAGTTGCTACGTGTAATTATGTTGAAGTAATTATTTGACTTATTTTTAAAAATTGTAAAAAAATGCTTTATTATATACAAATATATACTTTTAATATTTTATGTTACTTTTGCTTCATGTGCGCTTTTCCGCTAAAACGGGTGACAGCGGAAGTGCCCAGGCTGGCCTGAACAATTTCGAGGGACACACGTTGTAACACAATAGCCTACTAAATCCTCGTTTGTATTGTAACACTCGACAACGACAACAAAACTTTCACAAAATGAATAACGAGAGCTTTATGAAAAGCTTTCTATTATTAAGTATCTAATTAAATCCCAAATAAATTGCTAGTAATTTAAATATAATTAATACTTAAATATATTTAGTTAATTCAACAGTGTTATTGTGTATATTTCAGCTATAGTATACCTTCAGTTATACGAAAAAAATAAAGAAAAGGAAATATCTGTCACTATCATAAGTGTCTGAAAACCTCTCCATTAATTTACACATTGATATTATTTTCCATGTCTTTTAATAGAAATAGTGAATTAGAAGAAATCACTCACCTATCGCAGCTACCGGCAAGCAGTTAAAGCAGTCCGTGAAAGTTTTCCATAACTTGATGTTGTACCTCCTTTTGCACTCGTCATAGAAACTACGAACAAAATGTTAATATATAAATAAATTATACGGTGTTACTTATACTTAATTAAACTAATGCATAGTAGTAGTATTGGTAATTTTGGACTAATTCTTTGTATATAGTACTGAAATATTTTAGCCTGTAGGCTAAATAATAATAATTCTCGATACTCGAGAAAAGCCTTTTTTATACTCCACGCTTTATCTCGCATAAAACTAAGTAGGTGATGAGAAGTGTTAAGACACTTTGGTTTCCGTTTTTCACTTTAATGTCGCACTTTTGGAAACGAGTAAACCTATCAAGATTGAGACAAAACATACCTGCTATTGATATATCGTATCTATACCACTGTTATTGATAAACTCGACTTAGATTAGATTTTCTATTTAAAATTTTTTTTTAGAAGTACGAAGAAAAAGTAAAGTAGAAAATAACAAGTAACTAACTTAAGCTTCTTTATTAAGCTTTTCTAATACTCTGCAATAGATATTACGGATATAGTTCTGATAGAAACTATTAGAAAGCGACGGTCTCGAGGATTTCCTATAACAGCGTTATCGTTTTATACGAGAATCTCTAATAAAGATATACATAATTTATGTTTTACACGTTAATCCACTTAAGTATAAAAATTTTGATTTCCATGAGGCGCGGGTTTAAATCCCGATGCGTTTAAAATTTTTAATGCTTTCTTTAAATATTTTTTAAAGATATACATTACTTAGTCTGGCCATAAATACTGTTACTATTCAAAAAAAGAAAATATTACGTTTGAATTTGGAATCTGTCATTTTTATATGATTGCTTGATGTGTTTTCTTATTTTCGCGCCATTATATTGTTAAATATTTTGTTATATTAAAATGGAGTGGGGTGATAAAGAGGACCGAATCGCTGTGATTGCCTTACATAAAGTAGGTATGGAGAAAAGTGCAATTTTTAAAACCCTCCACCCGCTTGGTATTAGTCAAATGTTTGTTTACCGGGCTATTGATAGGTACAATGATACCTCCTCTGTTTGTGACAGAAAAAGATCTGGCCGTCCACGTACCGTTCGTGTGAAAAAGGTGATTAAAGCAGTTAGGGAAAGAATTCGAAGAAATCCTGTCCGTAAGCAAAAGATTTTATCTCGGGAGATGAAGATAGCTCCTAGAACCATGTCGCGTATATTAAAAGATGACTTAGGACTTGCAGCCTATAAGAGACGTACTGGTCACTTCTTAACTGATAATTTAAAGAAGAATAGGGTGGTAAAATCCAAACAACTACTTAAGCGGTACGCAAAGGGAGGTCACAAAAAAATTTTGTTTACGGATGAGAAAATTTTTACAACTGAGCAGTATTTTAATAAACAAAATGACCGTATTTATGCTGGAAGCTCTAAAGAAGCTTCGCAATTAGTAAACAGAGTACAACGTGGGCATTATCCCACTTCAGTGATGGTTTGGTGGGGTGTTAGCTATGAAGGGGTGACTGAGCCATATTTTTGTGAAAAAGGTATTAAAACGTCGGCACAAGTTTATCAAAATACCATTCTTGAGACGGTAGTTAAGTCTTTAACTAACACCATGTTCAATAACAAAGAATGGTGCTTTCAACAAGACTCGGCACCGGGTCATAGAGCTCGATCCACCCAATCTTGGTTGAAAACTAACGTTCCGGACTTTATCAGCACTGAAAACTGGCCGTCGTCAAGTCCTGACCTAAATCCATTGGATTATGATTTATGGTCAGTTTTAGAGAGTAAGGCTTGCTCTAAACGCCATGATAATTTGGAGTCCCTAAAACGATCCATTCGGTTGGCAGTGAAGAATTTTCCTCTAGAAAGAGTTCGTGCTGCTATTGATAACTGGCCTCAACGTTTAAAAGACTGTATTGCAGCCAATGGGGACCACTTCGAATAAACATTGTATATTTTTAATAGTTATATATTGATGTATTAAACTAACTCACTATGAAAGGAATAAATGTTACGTATAAAAAAAAAATCGTGCTTTTCTTTATAACAATATTTATGGCAAGACTAAGTATATATACATGTGCACATAGTTAAATAATAAAAGTGTTAACTTTATGAACGAGATCGCGTTCATTTTATTATAGCGTTTGATATGAAAAATGATCGTACGTCTTTATCTTTAACGATCCATTACACTGTTTGTTTACAAAATATGTTATTTATGAAGCAATTGCTTATAAATGGAACTAGTAAGCCGCTCGCGGCTTTGCCTGCATTGACTATATATATTTCTTATGTTTTATGTTCTAGTAAGAAGAATTGCAGCGTCGAGTTCATCAGGTTCTACTCTCTACACTTAGCCTGCGACGTAGAGAACATAGTGGAACGTGAATCTAAAAATGTTTGCTTTTTTTTCGAAAATCAGCATTTTATTTTTTTCCCATATGTACATAAATATAGATAATCATATAGAGAATTTAATATATAAAAGTCGTGTCTTCTGGCAAGCTGCGCCCGCACCTTAGTTTAAATTTGAAATTTCTACCACATCAATAATAGTTATTTTGCAGCAGTTTTGTCACCCAAAATCCTAAAAAATCATATTTTTTCAGCGTCCACAAACGCATTGACAAAATGACAAATTTTTTTAATAAGTATTTTTTATATATCCTCCATGTACAGACAGCGGTCCGTTACATTCTTATTATATATACAGATAACGATAATAATCCTAAATCAAATAATCAGCATTTTTATAACGTAATGGAATTTTCCATTTTAAAAATCTAATTTTTCCCAAACACTTGTGTTGCACGATATCGCTCGTTCGATAAGATTTTTTTGGTAGTTTTTAGTTACACAGATTTTAATAAAGCAATTCATGTATTTGAATTATATTAAACATTATATATTTTTATACAGGGTGTGGAGGTAACGGCGACCTTAATATCAAGCATAGTATTAACTAGCCTTTATAAACGTGGTAAAAGTATAAAAGAAGTAAATTTTTCAAAAATAAAAAAAAGGTTTTTCTCAAGCAAAATAAATAATTAAATTATTATTCCAAATTAAAACACCAATAGTCAAGTATAACGCAAGCGTACACTGTACTGTCAGAGTGGTACGGAGATATATCTATTTTTCTTTTTGTTATTTTATTGAATGAAAAGTGACAGATTGAGTATTTTTGTAGTACGTAATTCGTATTTAATGATGTCTCCCTCACGCGTTACACAGCACGTATAAATATCGTAAAATGAAAAAATGATGCTGTACGCAAACTATTAATAATTATTAAATAATTTTTTGAATATGGTCTCGAAATATTTTCCTCTATAAGTAGTTTTGATAGTGGCCGCCGTATCAGATACACCCTATATATTTTATAGATTATTATTATTCCACAGATATAACAGAAAAATACTTTACATAACGTATAAAAACTGAACGTAGCCGTCTAAACCCCTCTGATAACTAAGCCATTACGATGCGTTCTAATCAAGCATCAACGATTTTTATACACTGTAGAGGTGTTACTACAAAATATTCTTATACAATGTTATATGTTTATAATTTATTTTAAATATTTAAATAAATGTAGCTAAACTTTAAAACTTTATTGTTAAGTTTAGTTCTTACAAATACATTAAACATTTGTCACATTTTGTTTTTTAAATAGGATATAAATCGACGACCATCGTTACTGTTCAAAACGTACAAAACGCACTACTGAACAATATAAATTTTACCTCTTGGTAAAATACATAAAACTTCCTGTAGACATGTGTTATTCAGTCGTTGTATCGATCGTTTTCCTTCTAATTAAATTAACAAGTGTATATTCCTAGCGATAAAAACAAAGTTAATTAAATTGCTGTAGCGGTAAAAGCTGTTTCATATGCAACATATATATATATATATATATATATATATATATATATATATATATATATATATATATATATATATATATATATATATATATATATATATATATATATATATATATATATATAAATGTATAATGTTGTACGAGTAATGTATACTGAAGGTCTTAGTCCTAAAATCTTTTGATGGCGCTAATATATAAACGTTATTAACTATATGACCCAGTTTCGCTTATCAATATTTATAGTCTGGATATTTAGTTTATTTTAGTAAGGACGTTGTCATAGTGACAAAGTTGTGAGGTACCTTATACGATGGTACAGCATTCGAATCCTACATGAGGTAATGTTTTAACTTTAAATATTACCTTTTCTTTTTTAAAAATGAATTTTGTTTTCATGTGAAAATAAGTAACTGAGCAACTCGTAACATATTCTTTTTAGTATATATACAATTAAGTGTATAAATATGTATAACAAGAACTAGTAATAAAGAAATCAAGGGACTGTCGTGGCGCAATGCGTAGCGCTTGCTTGTAAGTGACATAGTCAGTAGGTTCGAGTGCCAATCAGAAAAGATGAATTTTTCAGCTCGCTCGCTCTGGTAATTAGAGATAAACGTGACGTTGCGTTCCGCAATTTAACAACGCCTTGGAAAACAGAGAACGGAATGTCCTAACACTAAGTTGCTACGGTTCAGTACGGTAGGAAACCCAGGAACCGTAAGTGCGGGATAAAGCGCAAAAAAGCAAGCTTTCACCAATTAACTTAATTAATTATTTAAATAAATAACATACTACTTCTGAAGTTCAAATAATTTATTAGTCTAGACGTAAATATATTCCCAGACCGACGTATAAGTAAAATAATCGAATAGTAAAAATAATAACATTAAAAGCGTTTGAATCGGGTGAAGCTCGCAAATCATGCCTAACCTGAGTCATGGCAGGCGTCGGCGAAATTACTGGCTCGCTTCCAAACGGCAATGCGTATGTGAAACTTAGTTATATTTCTATATTGATTGTGAATAGTGTGAAATATTTTAGTTACACAATGTTTTGAGTTTTATATATATATATATATATATAATATATATATATATATATATATATATATATATATATATATATATATATATATATATATATATATATATATATATATATATATATATATATATATATATATATATATATATATATATATATATATATATATATATATATATATATATATATATAAATAGGATTCTTATTTTAAAATTTGACTTTGGCTTTAAAAAGATTTTCCTATCATACTGTTATCGTAGTTCCTGAGATTAGCGCGTTCAAACAAACAAAAAAGATCGATTTTCGATATTTTGATATGGGCATTTAAATCACCCCTTCCAACATCTAAGCGCTTTCAAACAACTAGGCTATATATTATAAAAACTATAATAAAAAAACGATTTGCCTGTAACACCTGTTCTTGAACTTCCCATACTACTTGAATAGACTATATCTTATCTTAACAAATACAAACAGTGAAGTCATCGCTCGACTGCGCTGTATTAGTAATGCAAAGTAGTTTTATTGTACTATAATTAAAATAAAATATACGTTAATTGCTTTACTTAAAGCGTCAATAACAATTGCTACCCGGCGTCGACCAAGGGTGGTTGAAGGTTCTATTCTCACTTGTAAGACAGTGGGTTCTTGCTATTAAATCAAAACGAAAACGATGTGATGAGATGTGTTAGTGCAGTTAGTGCAGTGTGTTAGCGTACAATTAAGTATTTTTAAAACAGAGATTACTATATAATAATATAATAATGTCCCTCTAAAAATTATTATTTTAAACAATATATAAGTCAAAACTTAGAAACGTTGAATTTCGTTTCGAACCTTAAACTAAAGTAAAAAAAATTGTTTTCACATAACATTTTATTTTAAGGTCAGTCGGGTCAAAAGTCTAAGGTTAAAGGTCTCAGTGGTCCCGACAGACGCATATACAGGACGTTCACCACAGACTGAAGTTAGCACAAACTATAATTACTGAATAAAATAATATAACGAAACATACGTTTCTAGTAACAGCTTAATAAGTAACATTCCAACATCTCCAGAGGTCATTGCTTAGAAGAAACGATGACGATCAGGAGCACTGTAGTTATGACCTGGGTCTTTATAATGTATCTAAATCTAATATATCTTATATACTTAATATGAAGATATTTAAGTTTTTTTTATGACAATGTACACTATATTACATACATACATATATATATATAAGATTAATATAAAATTAATTTCATTTTACCCCGTATCAATGTACACACTCAATTTCCTATATCATTTTCTGACATTACGTGGGGAGAAAATAAATAAATTTTTCACATTGGAATTGAACCCGCGACCGTCTATTTATATACAGTCACCGTGCCGTTGCGATACGACGGCGTCAAATTCTAAATTTAGAAAACTGTATTAGCATATATGTCCGATATAGTATTGGTATATTTTACAAATTAATAAACCAATAAATATACAAAAGAGGTTTTAAATATATAAAAAAAACTATAGACGTTGCTAATTTTCAATAGTAACATATAATTTTGATATATTTCAGCTAATTACGAATATTTTACATATTACACCACGATTGCATTATCAAAAGTTAACATGTTATAAGATAAGCAACGTGCTCCATCATTTCGAACACGTTGCCTTTGTAAAAATATATGAAAAATAAACATGCCTGTACTGTTACAGGTTTAATATTAATAACATACTACTAATCTTAGCATTTTGAATGATTTTCAAGAGACGCAGGTTCAAATCCCGATAAATATACATTTTTAACACTAGTATTTGTCTAGAACTGTATATATAAAAGTTTTTTTTTATTAATTATGTCTTTTTCGAACAAAAAAAGAGTATCGTAATTCAAGCCAGTAGTTCCCGAGATTAGAACGTTCAAACA
Source organism: Dione vanillae (assembly GCA_037178615.1). NCBI lineage: Eukaryota > Metazoa > Arthropoda > Insecta > Lepidoptera > Nymphalidae > Dione > Dione vanillae. Next base: position 1,227,739 of record JAZFAU010000231.1, on the reverse strand, counting down.
AACAAACTCTTAAAAATTATAATATATAAAAAAAGTACAGATATAGATAATCACAATATTATCTTTAAAAACGGAAGAGGTGAAAAATAATTAAATATTTGGACATACATTAAAACAACAACGAGTCATAACAATGTGATTGGATTGATAATGTATCGGCTTTATCCATACTGATGACCTCACCACCACCATTTGCAAACACCTTTGTTCAAAATTTTGCTTTGAAATTTTTACTTGGACACTTTAATTAAAAAAACATGTTTTTTAGCTCCACGCTTTATCCCGCACGTAGCAGGGTAGGCAGAGAGAACTGCAGGAACCGTGGGTACCTTGTGTTAAGACACTTCGTTCTCCGCGCACCGATATCGAAGCATTGCGTGTTAAGTGACAGAACTGAACGCCGCTCTTTGCCTGGTTTGCCGGAACAAAACGGTTGGTAAAGAAAAAAATCATCTTCCTCAAGTGGGAATCGAACCCATAAACCTCCTCAAAAACCTACTCAAAAACGTAATAGTATCAATTAAGTAAATATATTTTTTATTTACAATTAATCATTACTTATCGATAAGATGGATTCGTTTTATCAATAATGGAATTGCAAAAAAGATAAATGTATAGCAAAAGACAGGTTAATAAAGGAAGAATTTGGCCTCCAAAACAACCTTTTTTACCTTTCAATGTGCGAATGCGACGATTTCGGCAACCAATTTTATGACCAAACCAGTAGTAGTTAGCAAATTTATTTACGTGGACTGTGAAACGTTGAATTCTGGTATTATTTTCTCCATTAATGGTTCAAATTCTATAAACCCTTACCAACTCCCCTATATATTCTAAGAACTCCATACGTTTAAGCAACTACGCGTCATCTATCACCTATCTACTTAGTAATTGTCACAATAATACGTAAAGTTATGAATATTTACTTTATTTTTCGCTCATAATTAGTCAAATTAATCGAACCAAAACAAATATCCCACATTTCAGTACAAATATTTCCACATAGGATTAGAACCTACGACCCCTATTTGGATAAAAAGTAGGAAATGAGAGAAAAAACACTAATTACTGCCAAACAAAAAGTAACACGCAATACGAACTTGAAACATAACCGGCCTTCGAATGAATCAGTGTGACTCACGCGTTATTGGCGATCTTACAAGGGGTCACGAAACGCTGCGTGTGCTCGAGAGGATTTTTTATGCTATACTATGTTATGTTACTTAGGATTATTGCCAAGTAATAAAATGTAAATAATAATAAATCATAATATTGTATATATTTACAAAATTAACGCTATAAACAATGGAAAAGTCCTATAAATCTTTTTTATTTAATACAAATATTGGTTTGGAAAGTAAATAAAGTTGTTTTACAAGATGATCCGGCACAGCGTAGGACTTAAAGCGCGGTCGTAGATTCGATTTCTATTTGAGGGAATGTATTATCCCATATTCTAGTTCTAGTAAAAAGACAAGGGCGCGGTGTTGAGTTCCGCCAATCAACTCATAATGTCGCGAAAATTGGACTTAAAGTGAGGAAAAGAGTCGGGACATAGTGTGGAGATATTTTAGATGGCCACAAGTTTTCGCATGATTTTTCCTTAATTTGTGGACAATAGAATATAAAAATGAAATGTAAATGATTGAATATTTTAGCTTATATAAGATATTTTAAATATTAAAGTAAAGACACTAAAATGAGTGAGATTTGAGCCTAATATATCATATTTTGCGATCACATATAATATACAAAAAATAGTATCAATATCATAAAAATTAACACCAATAAAATTAAGTTTAAGTATATTTTCATACACACTTTAAAAAAACTATAGCCAAAATACTTGAAAATACTAATAATATTAATTAAAACTAAAAAAAACAACCTTCTAAATTATTAAACCAAAAGGTTTCCAATCTAAAAGTTAGAACTTCCTCATATATTGTGTACAAAAAGCAGAGCAAGGAAACCCACTGGCAAGTCCCTTATATATGGCAAAAGAAAGACAAAACAAAGTCACAGGGTGAGTATAAATTTAGTAATAACAGTGAAAGCATTACATACAGTCGATTCCCATGACAATTATTGCTTTAAAATAATAATAAAGATTACTGCTGCTGCTACTATGCAATTTTATCAAAATATGTTTATTGCTATCTTTAACTCACCAAATAAGTAAAAAAAATTAGACAAGTACAAATAAAAAGAAATAAAAAAAAATAAGAAATAAAAAAAATAAAAAAAAAATTGGTTTTTAATTTATTAATGGACTATGAATGAATATTTGGTATAAGAATATGATGAGAGAATGTTTCACTTTTATCACAAACTATCTAAGAATCAATATTTGTTTGTAAATGTGTATAAATTCTTTGGGTTTACAAATTAAATATTATTTCAAAAAAAATATGTTGTACATAAGAACTTTATAATGTGGCATTAAATAAAATTTTACAAGGCTTTTGTTTTCTAAAAAAGAAAAATAAAACAAAAACTCACCCATAAATCCTATTAATGCTGGCACACTCATGGTTTCCTCTCAATAAAAAGAAGTTTTCTGGATATTTAATCTTGTATGCAAGTAACAGGCATATCGTCTCTAGTGACTGCTTGCCGCGGTCTACATAATCTCCAAGGAACAAATAATTTGATTCGGGAGGAAAACCACCATATTCAAACAACCTCAACAAATCATAGTATTGTCCGTGTATGTCACCTGTTAACAAGTAAACAGTGCAAGTTGTATATTATAAAGAAAAGCTAAATTAAATATTTTATATATGCTTAATATATAACATAAATTAAAAATAAATATTAAAATAATATTAAGTTTTAATATAATAATTCTAAATCATATGTTGTTACTTAAAAACATTATTCTACAAAATATAATAGTTTTATTAAAAAAAAATAACAGGTCTAAAATAATTACATACAGCCAAAGTAAGAATATGTTTTAAGAATTTAATAATTTGTATTATTAATATATATTACATGTACATATAGTTCATTTAAATTTAATTTAAGTTGAGTAAAAAATACAAGTTGATCATATTAGTAAATACTTACAAAAATAATTATATGACATGTTTAAAAAATAAACATCAATTATCTGTTGAAACTGATATGTTTGATTAGTAAGTGTTATTTACGTTATTACTTTCTACTACTTTTAAAAATAATAATATATACAATGTTTAGTAAATCAAAATAATAAATATTTTTTAATAACTTTTATCTTTATAAATACTAAGTATGTATACCTTAAATAAAATGCATTTAGTTGTATATTGTATACCCATGTAGCACACTTTCTAGATAAAAATGTAATAACGCCTTTTTAGATTACAAGTGTGTTGCTTTCAATATTATGCGATAATTTATGATGATTTCACCAAGTTTCGAAAGAAATTAATGTTTTATTTTCCGATATTTTATAAAAAAAATGTGAGTAGTCGTAAATTTTTTATTATTATTCGTACATAGGGTAAATGTATAATTAATTTTTTATTGAAAATAGTGATAGTTTACACATAGAAAGTTCGAAATTAACTTTTTGTATATATTAATACGCTTTTCACAAACAAGTAACTTACCGCATATTTTTAACGGCGCCTCTAACTCAAGTAATATTGGTTGTGACAGAAATATTTCTCTGGATTTCAAGCATAGCCCTTTAATCTCAATTTCCGTTAACTGTACATTCATGCCAGGCTTCTCGCCTCTCACTGAAAATAAATATAAACATATCACCAACACTAAATTCACTTAAAACACACATTTTTGTATTACAAAAGTAAATACAAAATAAACTATCACAAATTAAACGGATAAACACTTTTTTAAAACTTCTTACATTATTTGTCCTTTACCTTTTAATAATTTTTTTATTACGTTATCGATGTTTAACTCATCTGTGTCTCTGTCTGCCATTGGATATAATGTTTGTGCACGAAATATGACTAAATGGAATAAGGATTAGAAAAAGGATTGTTTAGATTTTTGCCGATTACGAAAGGCACAACCTATTTCAATTCTCGGCAAAATGAAATTCAATGGCGGAGAGTCCAAGACATCACTCACACACACAAACAGATTACGGAATACATTAGGCAGTGTTTCCAGTTACAAAAAACTTATATCGAACAGATTATAAAGGTTAGTTAATCAAAAATGGTGAAATAAACAATAAAATTGAAATAATTATTTAGTAACAAAAAATAAAGCCGCTTTTTCTAATATGACTATAGAGCGTTATGAAATACTGTATACAAAAATAATATCATGAAAAATTTAAGTATAGTTATAGTATAATAATAAATTCACATTTATAAAATAAAACTATTATTTATCTATAATAATTATTAATATTATTTTAATTATTACATTACCAATTTATACATAACTGACCTTTTTTTAAAAAATGGCAGCTCAAACAATACATGACAATGTTGCCATACGTATATTTAAATAACTACTAAATATTACTAAAGCGCATTATTGAAAAGTCGTTATTTCAAAAAAATTAAACTCGTTTTTGTGTTTTCCAATAAATTTATTCTGTAAAAATTGTAAATTTAAATGGAATATATAAAATAATAGGCTAATCCTTTTTAGGTCCTCTATATGGATGTCTTTTACTGAAAATATTAAAAATAATTAATTATAAAGTACTCGTCATAAATTAATATAATAAAATTAAACAAAATTTAAATATACTTACGCAGGAATTGTTAGTGTGAAAATGCCGAATTTAGTGTTAACATCTTCCAACCTAAAGATGCCTTCGACGTACTCCTTATCAGCCGGGACTGCTGGGGTTTCGAACACCAAGTTCATAATGTAATCTTCGACACAACTATAAATAATTAAAAATATTAATAAATTTGTATTAGTAGTATATTATATATAATAGAAATTTATATATTTATTTTAATATACCACCATTTTTAAAATAATAATTTAAATAAGTGACATATCAGTTGTATCAGGTGCTATTGAATAATATGGCTGCGGCCTTGTAAATTAGTTATAGATTTCTGTTAGAATATTCAAAGATTAAGTTGATTATTGGAGAGGTGGCTACCACTGGGGGAGTAGTTCTACAGTATATTGCACGAGTAAAGTTCCGTGTAAAAGACTGTTCAGACGTACAAATGTGCTAATACATTTGTACGTTTGAACAGTCTTTTACATGGAAGTTAGATTAATTCTGTTATCCAGCGTATCTATTTAATAATATAATTTATATCACATCTTATGTCAGGAGAATGGAACAACTGGCCACAGAATGTGACGTAGTTTAAGACATCCAAAAGAAAAAAGTTTAACTTAAAGCTACTAGTAAATAGTTCTACTTACTAAGCACAAGGCTGATATGGTACGAGCTTTTCAATCCTATTTGGTACGGATTATTTCCACATACGGATCAGCGACGAGCTTCGTTGTGGGCGGAGCTGGGCCTTTTCTGGCTTTTGGTGTTGGAGCTGGCGGCTTTACATTAATATTTGAAGATTAATAATTAGATATGTGCAAAATGTTTTTTTTGCATAACACTACTATGGAAAAGCATTTAATAGGTATGACGTATACCTAACCTCTCCCCTTCCCTTTTTTTCTGTACCATCTTAAAAATAAAATTGCCAACATTAGAAATATTTATTTTTAAAGCCAAGTCAAGTCAATTAGCAGGATCACTTTTATTATATAAGACGATATTTATATTTTCTTGCTATATATAGCTATTCCTACAAATAACTGAACGATTGTTACATATTATAAATTAAATAATTAGTTTTCCACTCGAGGAAGATGTATTTTCTCATTCCCGTCTTTTCGCTTTGGCAACCAGACAAAGCGCGGCGTTGAGTTCCGCTGCTTAACACACCCGAAAAAAGGATAAGAAAACGAGTGTCGTAACACTAGGTTCTCACGGTTCCTGCGGTTCTCTCTTCCTACACTGCTATGAGCGGGATAAAGAAGTGAAGCTAAAAAACGAAATTAGTAATTACCTTCACCGCACCGTAAACAACTTCGATTAAGCTTTTGACTTCAGATTCGAGAATTTTAAGGAATTTACGTACATTCCATTTAGTAACTTCTTTATGATTGCCTAAAAGTGACAGTACTGGGGTGACATCGCATCTCGCCAGTCTAAGGACAAATGGGAAATATCTAGATCTTAATCAATGACAATATCTATGTAATTCTTATTATTGGACTTATTTATTGTATAATGATATTATTATAAAGAGATTTAATATACGAATTGTGTGAAAATGTATAGAATAATGTATAGACCAAATCTAAAGTTATAAATAGCGTCTTGCATGGTGTGCAACAGGCGTGGGCTCAAAACAGAAATAAATATTATTTTTAAATCAAATTCAGATAAAACATTTTAAATGTATGTTTAAAATAAGCAAAAAACAGAATAAGTAAATCTTTTTTTCGAATTACTTATTGACATTATTTTAGTTATTAAATAAATTTTCTACCTAAGTTTTGTGTTTTTGAATCGTAACGTTTTCTTTAACCACAATTTTTTTTAATACTAGATCTCATCAAAATTCAGATATTAATACAATGAAAAAAATAGTCATTTTTTAAAATAAATTTTTTTAGCTTCACGCTTTATACTGCATATTGCAGGGTAGGCAGAGGGACTGCAGGAACCATATGAATCTAATGTTAAGACACTCCTTTGCTTAGTCCCTGCTTTCTCCGTCCCCGCATTTCGCCTTTTTCGAGGCACTCCGTGTTGAGTGGAGGAACTCAACACTGCGCAAAAATTAGACATAATATTTATTATTCTATACCTCACTAGTTCATCTATCCCTCTTAAAACCTTCGCAATAGTAGCGTCAGCAAACTCGTTGTCATCGCGACAGTTTTGAGTTTTCGCACGTTGTTCTTCTACTTTATTCCGTAACTCTTCAAGCTTTCTGTCTTGGGTTTCTTCTTTGGCTTCATTCATCTCGCGCTGGTCCACTTCAGAGTAAATTTCAATATTTATTAACAATTTAACATATTAAACATAGAAAAGAGAGCGACATTACAACGTTATTACGTTGTGTAGCAAGACAGTATTGAATGGCGGAATTCAATAAATAATTATGATTGAGTCGTCGTGGCACAGTGGCACAGTGTAACGCAATAGTTGTGGGTTTGATGCTATTCGAGAAGCTTGGGTTATTACAATGTTGAGTTCGGCCACTCAACACTAAATGTCTCAATAGGCGGGATATGTAGAAAGGAGTGTCCTAATACTAGGTACCGTTCGCCCACCTTGCTCTGTTGGGAAAATTAGAATAAGAAAATAAAACTTGACACTGGACGTGATAAATGTGGCAATACGTAAAAAATTTGGTAATAATATAATCAAGCAATACGCTAAAGTACATATATCATTGACATAACTGTATACGTTTTTTATTTCAATCTTTTTTAAAGATTTATTATTGTATTTACGAATTTATAACAATGAATTTTAAGAATAAGAAAATTACTATGTAATACTAGCCTAACTTAAAATTCTATCCCAAAACGATTAAAAGCCTACAAGTATTCAAAGAACAGCGGACGAGGCGAAAGAGGTGTACAGGGATCGCAGCGTTTGGTGCTCCGTTCTCTCTAGCTACCACGCTAGAGATAAAGTTAGGAGATATGTACGTATGTATGTATATATGTATGTATGTATGTATGTATGTAGTATTAGAAATGACACGTCTATACGCTCTTACTAATTCTCTGCCGCAGTACTTCTAACTCCCGCCGCAGTATAATGGACTCTTGCAGTATTTCACAGAGCAATACAAACATTGAGAAGTTTTGAATTTCGCATGCGTTGAAATTATTAATTATTGTCGCCAATCTGTCCGAGCCGGCGTAGTTCTATAGAAAAGACAGTGAGATACAAAGAGATATACAATAAAAAAGAGGTATACAATAAAAAATACTTATGTATATACTTTAAGTTAATTTACGCCAAAATATATTATTTTGATATAAAATCTAAACAGTTTAAAGTTACTTATAAATAATATTATTTTAAATTAAACTCGGGAAAGATGAATTTTTCATTTCCATTTTCTTCGCTCTGGCAACTACAAAAAGCGCGACGTTGAGTTCCGCCACTCAACAGCCAGCGGCCCAGAAAAAGCGTAAAGCAGGGAACGGAGTGTCTTAACACTAAGTTCCTATGATTGCTGCGGTTCCCTCTGCCTACCCTGCTATGCTATGGATAAAGCGTGAAGGTAAAAGAAAGTTTAATTAATATATATAGGCATATATTAACTTACAAACACTTCTTCCAGCAACGCGTCATATCCAGCGATCTCTTGTTCGCACCGCTGAATCTCCTCTTGGCGTTTCATCTCTTCCTTTTCATCTGCTTCGCAGATCCTTCTAGAACCTTTAACTCGGAGAAACTCTTCAAGTTTTGCTAAGTGATTCAGTTCTCCTTCAAACGATTGCATTTCCTAAATAATTTAATATAGTACTGTCATAACTGTCCAAGATATTACTTGATTCAAATTAAATATATATGCTTCTATCATTATCATTTTTCAGATTTCGTCATTATCTCATGTAGTATGCAAAGATGTGATAAGTAAATATTTATTTTTATGATTCTTAAAGTATTCAGGGGTTGTCCATTAATCACGTGAGGCTTGAAAGGGGGGGGAGGGGATTTGATAAAAATCACGAAAATAACACAAGGGGGAGGGGGGGTGTAGTAAGATATCTCGTGTATTTATTTTTTCGTCTAACGCGCGATTTTTATTCTCTGCGTTGTGTGCGAAAATGATGACACCGAGTGGCTTGATGAAACCGATGTTGATTTTCAACAAAGCACATTGCCAACAACTGACCTGCAAAATGCTTATCCAGTTGTTAGTGTTGAATAATGTCTTGCTAATCCGTGGTCCGAGGACAATATACATTAAATTTCCTATGATCAAACTCTTCGTTTATTATTGTTATGACAATAAAAAAAAAACTTGTAACCTGGTGTAGACATTTTTATTATGGTCCTTAATTTCAGAATAAAATAAGATTATAGTTTATATCTGTATTTAAATTAAGATAATATTCAGAAAATTTTAAGATTCGTTGTAGGTACTAAAAATACACGTGATGTTGAGAAGGGGGAGGGGTGGTGGTCTTAAACCTCACTACGTATCACCAATGGGGGAGGGGGGGTTAAAAAATGCTAAAAAAAGATCACGTGATTAATGGACAACCCCTCAACACGAAGAATAAAAAAAATAATGAATAAAATTTTGAACGCAGCAGGATTTGTACGCGCGCGTCTTCCAAACCGCGCAAGTACTCTGACCCCTAAGCTATGTGTTTTCATCACCTTGCGCCTTAATTTTTAAATGTTTTGTACAGCGTATTTCATTGGTAGCATCTCATAAGTTAATATTTAATCCTCACAGACTACAATTTATCTTTGAATATGTCCTCTTGACAGGATGAGACATTGGACCTCTTTTATCTACTTTGTATTTGGTTTAGTCAATTTCTATCTAAATTACAATAACTTTTTGAAATAATAAATTATTAATAATAATTCCACCTAATTTAAGAGGCTATAACAACTATTCCAAGCATCTGATTGCTAAAATGCTTTATCTAACAACAAACATACGCAAAATATAAAGAATTTTATTAAATCAATTCCAACGATGTAGAAGAGGTCACGTAAAAATACAAGGACCCCCTAGGACATATTTTTAGGATTTTTAAAATCCATCCATACTCTCTCGCCAAACGGCTGTTATTTGTAATAATCTTAGGGTAGTAAAAATTTGTAATAATCTCGCTACAGAGTAACGAAATAAGTTGTATAAAACATATAAGAATTTCGACGCGGAGTAACGAAGAACGTATAGCTCAGTAGTCAAAGCGCTTGCAGGGTTCACAAGAGGGCGCGGGCTCAAATCCCGCTGCGTTTAAATGTTTATACGTTTTCTTTATGTACCCCCGAAGACATTCATCTACAATTATCACGCAAGAAATAAAACATAAACCTAAAGCTAAGAGAAAAATCCAAACCGATATATCCCTATTAAGTTGGAACAGCCCCTTCCATTTCAAAGCCTCCAACTTCCTGCAGCACTCGTCTCTGTCACCAAACGCGTTCGCGGCGATCTCAAATATATCCATCAAGTACTCCTTGCCTTTTACCAGCTTTCCGATTGTGCGGTTCCACTGGATGTTGAAGTCGTTTCTAGTTACGATAAATAGTTATAGTTTAAAAGCATACAGTAACTAATATCACTAGAATATATAAATATAAGTCTGCCTTATTTCGGCTGTTGCTTGACAAAGCTTCTAAAAAGCACCCGCTACAGTTGAAAGATACCGGATAGTGTTTGCGATTTTAGTGTTAAGACACTACGTTCACCACTTTCAGTTGAATTTTCAAAACAATTCAATGTTGTGTAGCAAAACTCAACGCTGCGCTTCGTCTGAATGCTTAAGTAGAAATTACTGAAATATAGCCATTGCTTTCCATTCAACGTGACGCGCCTTAACTAATGAGAAGATGAAAAAATATCAACAAATATAGAACCCACAATTGTGTTATATATAACAATTTAAACGGATTATTCGCGTATATTGACATTTGTTGAAAACCTGACGTTTCGAACACTGCATATTTCCATAGTTATGGGTAAGGTTTCCAAAAAATGTCGAAATACGCGATTAATCCGTTTAAATTGTTATTTAAAATGCAAACATTGCGAAATTCAAAGATCTTATTAACCCACGATTACTTCTCCGTCAGACATTGTTCCAGCTCTACTCTATAACCTGTTACTACTTCATTTATATTAATGTATTTATAGCTCTACGAACCTTTCAACAAGGAGCCGATCTATCTCTTCCCTTACTCTCTTATTGTCAGTATTCACTAAACAGAAGCGCTTGGTGGCGAGGTCGAGACGGTTCTCCATACGCCGGAGGCGGTTGTTCGCATTCTCGATCATTGCCAGTTCCTTTGCGAAGTAGAGAATATGTGTATGTTGTTATAAAGATAGATATAGATGAGCTATAAATATATTAAAAAAAGTGAAACTTTTTTTTAAATATTTACTATTAATTTTCAATTATTTTAATTATTATTAGAAAATAAAACATATTTTATTATATTGTTAGGTAAATCAGAATTGGTTAAAGTTAATTTTTAAAAGGAATACGTCGAAACGCACATACATCACATGTTTCGAGTACACTCGGACATAGATTCCTCGTAATTACATGAAATGACATAAATCACTTAATATCACTACTTCAGGGCAGTTGCCCGTTGCCTACGTGCAACTGCCACGATTGACTTTCGTCTTCGTCTTCGTTCTGATGGAAAGTATGCTGTTGGCCCTGCGGCCTCTACAGCGTCACCTTGGCGTGGGGAGGCCGAGCTAAAGGAGCTCCGACCTTGGCTTGGCTACCACGGAGTGGCACCAACAAATAAGAGCATAGTATCGCAAGGGCGTCTTCTGCGAGACTCGGACCATGCTTGCCTACACTGTTTGTAGTGCTAGCCACGATTGACATAAATTCAACGCTTTCATAGTCTTTATGATCTAAAACTACCCCCTTTTATAAAATGGTTTGGAATAATGACTAAATAAGGTAGGAGGAAGCTAACAATATTATTATTACATCGAGTGCAGATCTATCTGTTGGATCTTATTGTATATTCAAATTGAGTAGAGTGACAACAGAACAGAATTTACCAACATAGCGTACGGGTGCGCACCAAGTGTCTGTGGTGTTAATTATATTTCAAATAAAGCAAACCGCACTAAATATTTTTACATCTAAAATTACTTCCCATAGAGAATAGGTGACTATTGTAAAAGTAATAAATATTGTTACTATTCGTTGTTAAGTTTGTAAAATAATAAAATGTATTATTAGAAAGTTCAAACCTTTTTATTTAAAAAAAATATATACTCATTAAATATATATATATATATATATATATATATATATATATATATATATATATATATATATATATATATATATATATATATATATATATATATATATATATATATATATATATATATATATATATATATATATATATATATTTAAAAACTTAAATAAATTTAGGTTTCGGGTTCATAATCTCGTTTTTTTTTTCATTTTCGTTGAATTGCCGAAAAATCATAGGTGCAGAGTTATGAATTACGCCAATCTGTCCGTCACTGTACCTAACGGAAGAAAGACCCCACAAATCAATCGAGTTTCACTAATAACTTATTAATTAATGTGTATATTTTATTTCTATATAAAAAAATGAAAATAATATATGTACATCAGCCTCAGTAGGAACTTTCTTCAAGAGCTCGACGAGCTGCTTCTGCGCGAGATAGTTCAAACAGTTCAGCTCATCCTGCTGTGCTCTCTCATCTCGTAGTTCACTCTCCAGCTTCTCGTACTCGACGATGGACTTGCGTGTGCCTTGCTTGGTCAAGTTGTCGCGTAGTGCGTGTTGACCCTTTTTGGCAAGCTGTTGAAAATTATATAGAATATTATTATTTTTTTATATTCTCTTTTTTGTAGGTTCAAGCTTTATCCCTAGTACAAAGAGTACGCAAAAAGAGGTTAGTAATTGATTTGCCATCTCGACTGAATCAGAAATGAATCAACAACTTTAGTGGCGTTGAGTGACGCTGCGCCACAACTGTTTTCATACTTTATTATTTTATTACTATTACTATTACTATATTATTTTTCTAAATTGTGTAGAATTTTTTTTGCAAAGAAATCCCATTGTTAGGTGTCTAATATATTAAATGTATTATAGGAAGTTGTTTTTTGTATATAGTTCTTCATATATTTAAATAAGTTTTTATAATAATTACGAAATTCATTCAAGAAATTGTTATTTCCCTGTGAAGTAAAGATTTTGGTTGCTATATACCACACGACTATGGAAAAGCCTACTATTAGCAATGTTTCCAGATCGACACGATATGAGTACCTCTAAGGAGCGTGTCTACCTCCACCTTAGAGGCCAATAACGCAACCTGTAATTCAACACCCATGTTTTTCCCATAAAAAAGTTAGAACCTGCGCTCCTTGCAAATGATCCTTGTGAATACACTAAATAAAACATGTTATATTAGTTAATACGTGCTTGTAGAGCTAAGCTTAGCTTTACAAAATAGGCTATAGCTCACAAGTTAGCTTTTAAGATAGACTATAAGCTAACTACAATACATTGTTTTCAAAGAAAATTCCACTAACATTAATACATAGTAAAGTCTCTTTAAGCTCAGTGGCGAGTATCGCAAGCTGCTTCTCCTGCGGCGCGAGTTGCGGTTCACCTCCCGCGCGCTTCTCCACGCTGCACATGGGGGCGAGCTTTTGGAACTGAAATAATATTATATGTATGCATTAAATTGGAAATTTTATTAAAAAAAAGTATAATATCTCACTTTTTTAAGTACCTTTAACTTTTGTGTTTTTTTAATATTTTTGTATTTAAAGTAGAGAGGATGTAGTGATGTATAACTTTTATAATGTATCTGCGATACAAGTAATACAAGCAAGGAATACTATTATATTTATTAATTAGTGCACACATTTGGTACCACGGCTGTATCTGAAGATATTGTCCAGGCCGTTCCTCTAGCAGTTGAACAATATCTACGCGACTTTCACTACATCACGTAAAAAAACAAAATAAATATTTTTAGCTTCACGCTTTGTCCCGCTCAAAGTATGATAGCCAGGGAGAACCTAGTGTTAAAATATTCCGTCTCAGCTTTCCGTCGTTCGAGATATGGGTATTAAGTGGCGTTTCATCGCCACGATTTATATTAACATACACACACGATTATATCATGAATATCTACCTATCTATTATACTTAAGATGTACTCACAATGTACCATTCTTTGAACATTGCTGAGTTCGGCCTCAGCTTTGATCTAAGACTTTTATTAAATCACTTAAAAACTAAAATATTTTAGTTTCACGCTTTATTTACGCCCGCTCTATGCAGTCAGAGGGAACCTAGTGTTAAAGCACTCCGTTTCTCCCTAGCCGCCGCTCGAGGCATGTAAATTACGTGGCGGTTATTCTATTACCAGAGAAACGGAGAAAATAAAAGAATTTATATAGATTTAAACATTTATCTTTTATTTTTTTAGCTTCACGCTTTATCCCGCATATTGCAGAGTATGCAGATAGAATTACAGGAACCTAGTGTTAAGACACTCCGTTGCTATGTCCCAAGTGTTTTCTCCGTCCCCACTTTCCGCCTTTTTCGAGGCCTTTTTGCGTGTTAAGTGGCGGAACTCAACGTCGCGCTTTATCTTGATCTATCTTGTTGTATTTAAATATTTATCTATCTATTATACTTAGGATGTGTTCAGAATGTACCATTCTTTGAACATTGCTGAGCTCGGCCTCAGGGTCCACGGTCTTCTGTTCCGGTTGCGTCGGCATCGTGACAACGATACAAGTATATATAAATGTTATAAAGAAATAATAGAATACGAAGTTAGCAATACAATACAATAATTGTGACAAATTAGTGTTTGTAGTGACTGACAGAGGATTTACATTCTTTTTTTGTTAAAGATTAAATTTTAGATGAATGTAATAAGAACTTTTTGGTGATTTTGGAAATTCTTATTTACTTCTAGATTTTTTCTCCCTTTTTCACCCATTATTATTATATTTCTCTTTGTTTTCTCCACCCACTTGGTGTCAGATAATTTTTTGCAGGCGTAGTGTCTACATGTAAGCGCGACGGTTTGTGGGTTCGATTCCCATTCAGGGAAGATAGATTTTTTCATTTCCATTTTCTTGACTCTGGCAACTAAGCAAAGCAAGCGTTGAGCCACTCAACACAATGCCTCGAAAAAAGGCGGAAAGCGGGGAACAGAGTGTCAAAAAAATCGTCACTACAAAGAACAGTAAATAAATAAAAAAAACCATTAGAATTCTGACTTTATTTATTTCATTAATATTACAATTCCACATTATAATTATTTATAAGTAATTTAAATACAAACTAGTCATTATAACTAAAATTAAGTACTTATGTGAAGTGCGAGGCTCGTCTACATACAATGACACAATGCAACAAAACTTTATATATATATATATATATATATATATATATATATATATATATATATATATATATATATATATATATATATATATATATATATATATATATATATATATATATATATATATATATATATATATATATATATATATATATATATATATATATATATATATATATATATATATATATATATATATAATCTTGCATTAAGTAGTAATAGACGATCTCGCAATATTAAATAAAATCAGATTAAAAATTAGAATTTATTATTTAAATTAATAATTTCATAAAATCCAAACGATCTGTTATAATCAATTTGCTAAAATCGATTTTATAATTCAATAAAATTAATTATGTTATCGAATAAAAAATATTATAATCGATATTAATCTAATCGATTATAATCGATCGTATGCATTGTTTACTTTGAGATACAGTGTCGCATTATTTTACAAAGTGACAAAAGGAATGATAAAAAACATTATTATGTATTTAATTTAAAACATATATTTGTGCTGTTTTAGTATTTAATTTGCTTTTAGTATATTTATACATATTTGTGTTCAATGAAAAGGTGAAGGTATATCTTTTATTTTGCACATTATAAAATAATTATAACGAAAAATATATAATTTTAATTTGTTGGTTTAAAAATTAAAACTTTTTTGTTTCACAAATGTTCTCAGCCAAAAATTTAATACCGTTTCCATGGGATGCAGGTTCGAATCTCGCTTTGTTCAAAATATATTATGTTTATAATTTATATGAAGTGTATAACAGAGATTATTTTGGAAACTGAGTAAAATTTTTGAATATTATATTTTTTATTTATGGTACAAAAGTGTAAGCCAGAAAATCATATATAAAATAAAAATTAAAAAAAAATCTAAAAAAGTATTTTATGAAGATATACCTCTTATTCACTAGAACATAAACATGTTTAAATTTGAAATCTATTTTAAGTAGACAAAGACGGAGTCACATACAATTAAGGGATTACAATAATGTTAGCTTTTATAGGCCCTTTTACATTTGTATGGTGAAAACAGATTTGAACCTGTGATATGTAGCATACAATTGACAGTTCTAGATATTGTAATAATTAAAAACTTATTGACATTTCATTTACAGTCTCAATTTAAAAAAACATTTTATTTTATTTCAATATATAATAACAAAATAATACATTTAATTCTTTTATATATAGAATATTTCAAACTTAGCCACACTCAAAGACATTGATTAAGTGTTTAATAAACATTAAGTCTACCAATTAATTGCAATTAATGTTAAATGACGTTTTTGAGTGCCGTTTAATGAATGCTATACTTTTCGTTAAAAAATCCAATTCCATATAATCACCAACATACATTTTTGCTGACACAAAAACAGAGCGATATAAGTATTGACAATTTTTTAAAAAAAAAAAGCATTTCTATATAAATTTCAAATATTTCATAGAAATAGAACAAAATAGTTTATTTTTTTAATTATATATTTTATAATTAAATATTTTTGTAGTGTAAAATTATAATTGACAATTATTATTTTCATATATCTATAGATATGTTAGTATGTAAAACTGTTAATAATAGTGTTGTAAGTATTTATTTTTTTTATATAATTATTAAACTGTGTATGTGGCGATTTTGATTTAAATTTTGATTTTTTTTATTAAAATTGATTTTTAATAGTACAAGGCACTTTAGAAGGCTTTAATTAACTGGAATATATATTAAATTTAGAAATGGGTATACACAACAATAATATTTTTTTTTATAAAAAAAGAAAAAATATAAATAAAAACGGTTAAACGTTTTAGAAAATTAAGATAGCACTTTACCTCAAATCATTTTTATTTTTATTAAATGAAAACCTCCTTGCAAAGTCAAAAAAAAATTAAAAAAAAGAAATATTTATTTTTTAATTTCAATATTAAATTGCGAATTTAAGGCCATAAGTTGTTATTGTATTATATACTATAATATTTCATTATTAATTATTAAAAAATAATCTAAATTGCAGCAGATCGTTCTTAATTATATTAGTTTTATTGTTAATATTTTATTATTAATAATATATGGCTATTATTAATTATTGTATAACTATATCTAACGCGTGCACCATTCACTTCCAGTGAAAACTTCTTGATATATACAAATACATCAAAATTGACAGTTTCAGTTTGATTTAAAATATTATTTTTAATCTGTATTAGTATGTTAGTAGTTAAAAAATAGAACAGATTAAGTAAAGTTACAGATTATACAAGACCAAAGGCGCTGACAGTGAAAATATATTAAAAAATGTCTGTTATTAATTATTTATTTTATTATTTAATTGTTTTAGGCTTCTTTTAATGAGCAAAGTTTTTTAAAATTGTACAAAAAGCAAACATATTGGAGCATCTTCTACAATTTATCTATCTATCTATCTATATATATATATATATATATATATATATATATATATATATATATATATATATATATATATATATATATATATATATATATATATATATATATATATATATATATATATATATATATATATATATATATATATATATATATATATATATATATATATATATATATATATATATTAAATTGTATAAGGCCGCCTACAATTTTATATAACATTATTATTTTTA
Organism: Dione vanillae; assembly: GCA_037178615.1. Classification (NCBI taxonomy): domain Eukaryota; kingdom Metazoa; phylum Arthropoda; class Insecta; order Lepidoptera; family Nymphalidae; genus Dione; species Dione vanillae. The sequence continues at coordinate 1,209,963 of JAZFAU010000231.1, read as the reverse complement.
GTATATGTATATAATCTGTGCTAGAACAAAAAGGAGGATGTAATCTATATACTTAAATAAGTAATCGGATCGTTTCGTGATATACGTGTTATGTACATTCGTTTCGATTATTTGCGGCTTCCCAATACTCACTCTATGGAATGTGTGAATTTATTAATAATTTTGTACGGAATGCCCAAATCTATGATAAATTATAATGTATTCTTACTAATCGGCCGATTTATTGCACTATATATTGATATCGAGATAGTAAAAAATTCTATAATTTTCAATAAAAAATATTTTTATTCGATTAAACATTAAAATCGATTTGTTTAATCATAAATTACAATAAGACACTGTTAAAGACACTTGAATTAGACCAATTTTTAAGGCCTTTTTTAATTTAAAAATTACTAGGCAAATATCGGCCGACAAACGCTAAACTACACAAAAACCTAGTGCACTATCTTATATAAAATTCTGTAAAACATTAAAAATTACACGTAGAGTCACTAAAAATAATCTAATTAACACACTAACTATCACTGCAAGCGTGTATCGATCACACGGTTTAATATATAAAACTAAACTATAAATTACGAATGCCGCCATTTGCATTGCATTCGTGCACAAAATGGCCGCCATAAGGAGAGATGTTAAATATTTTTTGTACGTGAGAGCTACCAAAGCGAGAGGTACGATTTCGTCGTGACTTTTAATAATAAATAGATATATTATAAATGTTGTATTACTTATTACATCAAATTGTTTATTTGAATTTGCAACAAAATTATGGACCGCCATTTTGATATCTTGACAAAACAAGATGGCGGCCGCTATGACAGATGGATTTTTGTACGTAATTGCTATATGTGGATTGTTTTGAGTTTTAATAATAAATATTATGGCGGGATATACCAAAAAGGCGATCATCGTTGAAAAAATCCTAAAATTCTAGAGGTCCGGGTCGGAGGAGTAGGAGCTGGTAGCTTTCGTCGTTTCTCTTGAGTTGTGAGCTTGTGCTTCATCTGTTCATCGATCAGCTCTTGCATGTCCATCTGAAGTCACATACATTGATGTTTTAGTAAATAAATAAATAAAACAATAAATATTGCATTGATTGAATTTAGTTATAATTTTATATATAAGAAATTACATACAAAAGTTATAAAAAGGTTAAAGGCCCCTAGATTTAATTTATTTTCTACACCTTATATTATATCTAAAGAATAACGAGAATTATAATATTAGTGTAATATTTGAAAACACTTGAGGTGCTGTAATCTCATTAGACAGCAACTTAAGCTTGTGTTTAGGAAAAATACTTAAGTCATATTATTTGGCTTCGTTTTGGTCTCATAAAATATATATAACATAATGAAACAATATCAATATTTCAAATTTATTTTTAAATACTTAATATGTACCTAATTATATAAATATATATATATAGGCAGTGAATGTGATGGTTGTGGTCACTTAATAGTAATATTTAAAAAAGAGGCAAAGAGAAACTGATGTTAAATAGAAAAAAAGGTTAAACTTTAGGCTTTACAAATTCAGATAGCATTTGATTTCCCTTTTTTCGCCAAAATTAAAAAAGAAACAAAAGAAATATTTATTTAATTTAAAATAATGCACTGTACATTTAACTTCAATACTAAATTGCGATTAATTCAAGGAAGAAATAAGAAAAAAAATGAGATTTATTCCTAATGAATTACGTCACACACAAAAAAAATCACTTTCCCGCGTCTCTACTTTTGACGAAAACCATATAACGGAGTCCTTTAACTCAAGGTTCATATAAAAACTGACAGTTAAACCTGAAAATAAACCTAGTCACTACATACCTGCCACTGTTCCAGTTGCTGTCCCAGATCGATCTTTTGTCTCACAGCTTCATACAGCTGACTGTTAGCTTGCATTAGCTCGACCCTGGTCTTAGCTAGAGATACCTGTAAAATTATTTTATTACAATTATTATAATATTTGCCCATTCCACGTCATTATGGTGATTATATTGAAGAAAGCTAAAATTTAATTGATGTATTTTTTTTAAAAGGAGAACGTATAGCCAAAAGATATCGCTATGATTATTTCAGCATCAGCGTATCTTTTACTATTGTCCTCTGTTATCAACATATACGACCTCGGTGGATCGTCATGATTTTGTGTGACCTTAATTCAGTATAACTGGCAGTCTTCAAAGATCAACAAAAGCAAAAGTGAGTCGTAAGACAGGTAAGGGGAGAGCTCGGTTGACTTTCGAAAACACAGTATCGAAGATACTGGAGGAAGGTCACGTAAAAAGCATGAGGACTCCCCTGGAGAGCCGTAAGGTGAATAACAGTGGACGAGGACGAAAGAGGTATGCAGGGACCGCAGGGTTTGGCGCTCCGTTCTCTTTGACTACCCCGCTAGGGATAAAGCGTGAAGATGTGTGTGTGTGCTCAATAGTCAACAGACGTCGACTCCTATTTCTTATAACACTCGCTCTTGCATCATACATATACAACTGTGCTTTTATTATATATATATATATATATATATATATATATATATATATATATATATATATATATATATATATATATATATATATATATATATATATATATATATATATATATATATATATATATATATATATATATATATATATATATATATATATATATATATATATATATATATATATATGTATATGTATATGTATATGTATATGTATATGTATATATATATATATATATATATATATATATATATATATATATATATATATATATATATATATATATATATATATATATATATATATATATATATATATGTATATATATATGTATATATATATATATATATATATATATATATATATATATATATATATATATATATATATATATATATATATATATATATATATATATATATATATATATATATATATATATATATATATATATATATATATATATATATATATATATATATATATATATATATATATATATATATATATATATATATATATATATATATATATATATATATATATATATATATATATATATATATATATATATATATATATATATATATATTGCTTTTTTTAGCTTCACGTTTTATCCCGCTTATTGCAGGAAAGGCTGAGGTAACTGCAAGGACCATATAAACCTAGTGTTAAGACACTCCGTTGCTTAGTCCCTGCTTTCTCCGTCCCTCTTTCCGCCTTTTTCGAGGCATTGCGTGTTGTTATTAAATTATGCTTTTATTATATAATGAACCAACCTCAGCCGCTTTTTTCCTTTCAATAGCCTCGTCCCTCTCTTGCCGGGCCTTGGTCACGGCCTCATCGTTTTGCAAGCTGCTGTAGTTGACGTCGTTCATCAACTTCTCCTTCTCCTCGGCGGCCGCGCGAAGTTCTACCTCCGCTACTGATAACTGGAAAAGTTTACAAAATTTACATATTACATTTTGTTATTTTTTTGGGATATTTTATTTAGACAACTTAAAATTTGATGTTAAATTGCTTTTGACAATTTACTATTTAAGGCTGTTGTGGGTAACGGTGCAGTCTACTATTGATTTCCTTGCTATTACAAGATAGTGGGAACATCCCATACATATCCACACCCTGAGAGAATGTAGATGAGTTGCCAACTAAATATCCAGACCCACCCAAATATGGGCTTCCGGAACTCTCACGCCCTAGACGAAACACAGCAGCAACAATATGCTGCTGTTTCACGGCGATATTGTGTAAGAGCGCGGTAATTACCCGGTTCGAGCCTGGCCCTTTCGAGCTACTGGTGTTGATGTATCTTGGCTTTACCAATTCAAATGGAAACTGGGTAACGTAATTTTTTATACGTTAATGATAACGCCGTGGTATTGAAACTACTGTAAAGGTGCCGAAACATCTAAATTCTATTATTTATATAATATATATTATTTATATATTATATATTTAAAGGAATAATGGAAGATTTCTTCAATAAAAAATCCCATGGCATGTATCGAGCGGCAAACCGAACAAGAAATGTCCCAAATGCTGGTTCTCTCTTTATATCCTGCTTCATACACAATAAAGCTTGTAGTTAAATAACTTTCGTCACACAACCCACTACCTCTTGAAGTAAACTGAAAGTACAGAGTGACACGACACTTTCTAACAGTAAAAATGAATACAATAAGGGATTAAACGACCTCATAATTTTATTACAATAACTACAAGGTTGTGCGATCATCTTTGTAATAAAATATATTAATTTATATTATATAGGTACATATTATGATATTCATTTAAATACAATTTTAGCAACGATTAAGTCTTTATTCGATTTCGCATACATTTCCAAAGCTTAAAGACCGCTATTACCATTAAAGTGTAAGGCCATTTGCTTTTGGTATATGTTCCTTTCTTATTACGTACAAAATATTATAATAATTCAGTACATGTGCATAAAAGTGCAGTATTATGAACACACACGTGCATATTGCGGGAGATTGTAATTGCAATGTTTCAATGACAACTAGTTATTAAAATTATTGAGTTTACTGGAAACAGAAGAATTTCTTAACATAATACTTTACTTGTTATTTCTTTAAAGCAAGCTACACTAATTTCTATATAATAATAAAAATTAAGGACCGTTGTGGCGCAGCATTATATAGCATTGAATCTGAGAGTCAACGCGACGGTTATTGGTTCGATTCCCATACAAGACGAATGAATTGTTTCATAGTATTGACACAATATTTAAGAGCGCGGCGGTGAGTTCTGCAAATCAACACTCAATATCTCAAAAAGACGAAAGTAAGGAATAAATAAATGCGTCTTCCACCAAATTTTAATAGTATTAAGAAATTTTAAACAGCTTCGGAATAACTCCTTGCAGATGTTACTGATTAAACCTTTACACAAGGCATTGTACTGTGACTCAACGTGAATCTCTGCTTCGAATATCAATGAACACCGACTGAGCTACCGACTCAAACAGCTTCCTTTACAAAATATTGTATGTATCGCTTTAAAAGGAAACATAAGAAAAAATGTAATGTAATCGTTAATAATATTAATACATAGTTAAAAATATCGTGTTAAAAATTTCTTACTGTGTTTACGTATATTACGTTTTTGCTTATTTATATAATTATGTTACATATATATATATATATATATATATATATATATATATATATATATATATATATATATATATATATATATATATATATATATATATATATATATATATATATATATATATATATATATATATATATATATATATATATATATATATATATATATATATATATATATATATATATATATATATATATATATATATATATATATATATATATATATATATTAATGTGTTATATATTTACTAAAACGTGTATTTGTACACCGGCCAAAAGCTATTTATTTATCTATTCCATGGTAGGGGTTGCCTGGAAGAGATCACCTATGATGATTAGGCCGCCTTTACACCAAAGTTGTATCACACTCTTTATTTTGTCTTATTCATTTTCATTATATTGGTGTCATAAAGCATTAAATAAAAATATATAGTAGTATATATGTTTAGACCACTAGATACTTGTGACTTATATTGCATAACAATATGCCTGATGTGTTTTCTCATGCGTCTAAATCACTACTTTATTTAAGATTTATGCTGCCATGTATGTAGGTAAAAAGAAGAGAAATAGAGCTATAACACTCGCTTCTCCGTTCCCACCTCAATCCGACACTTGTATAAGATTGAAATACATTACCATCAGTTATCACATGTCACGAGTGCCATTACACATATTTCCCCATTAACCAAACATTCAGTTTCCCACACATTGCCATATAAATGAAATCTAAAACAGTATTGTCTCTATATGGGTAAAGTTAGCTATTTTACATATACATATATACATATATAGATTATACATATATATAGATTATAGATATAATATTAGCTTATCTTTGTATGTTACGTGGGACGAAATGACTCAGATACTTGTTCCAAATGAGTACATGTATCATTTTTAATATAAAACATTAAATATAATTATATAAAGACAATACAAATAAACGATATAAACACTTTTCTATATATATATATATATATATATATATATATATATATATATATATATATATATATATATATATATATATATATATATATATATATATATATATATATATATATATATATATATATATATATATATATATATATATATATATATATATATATATATATATATATATATATATATATATATATATATATATATATATATATATATATATATATATATATATATATATATATATATATATATATTTGTAATACATACATAAATATATACATACATTAGTAATAAAACAATTTTTATTACAGTAAGTATAATATACGAGTACATTTACGACTCGATCGAGCCAACAATAAGCGTGTTTCTTCACGATGAACGCTGCAATTATTTTATCATTAAAAACACACGTCTTTCTTAATATTTCACATTGTTTATGCAAAATTCACTCGCAATACACCAATTGTATGAAGAAAGGTATACCTAAACGATTTCTATTACATTATATTGATAATGTTCTTGCAAAATATCGTTTATATGTTATCTGTATGGTAATTTCCTTTTTTTTTTACTTTCATATACTTTTAGCACATTTCACAATAGATGGAGTCTAAAGGTAAATCTCTCCGTTCTGTACAAGCTTTTTAGTTATAAATGGAGTGGGTTAAGTTACTGTATTTAATTCCGCCATATGACATATCACAAAAAGGCATTACACACAGCTATTCGTTGAGATCTATCAAACTATTCAATGGATTTAAGTGCGGTTTTCTCTAATCGATAAAACGATTTAATAAGAGGATTTAAATGTACCTATACGGTATATATTGAGTAAGATAGGTAAGAAAAGACCACGGTTAACCTTGACCGGTTGAAATAGGGCATGAAGGGACTAGAGACGGGAGGGAAGGGAATAGAGACTTGACTAGGAATAAGCCGTGAAGCTAAAAAAAAAAGACAAGACGTATTATACAAGTATTATAGGATAAAATCGGGAGAGCATCACTAGTGTTCGTACAAAAATTATTTTACCACAAAATCGTTGAATAATAAAAAATAGTGTAAAAATTAAATCAACAGTTAGGATCCCAAATCAACTTAGTTCACGGCAATACGGTTATTGTTGTACCGTTCGCTTTCCGATACAAATTGAATAGCTTTTGGTGAAGCTTTACCGTAACATTGATCAATTGGAAAAAATCTGTTCGATTAAATTTTGACTAAAATTGAATTAGAACCTAATACTATTGGCGATTTGAAGTTTTTGGTATAAATGTTGTGACAATTATCTTCTTTAAACTTTTTAAGTAAGACAATGGAGGTAAGGGGAGGCCTTGGTTGACTTTCAAAATTCGAAAATACAGCTGGAGCAAAATCTAGTAAAAAGCATGAGAACTCCCTAGAGATCATGTATGAAGACGCCAGTGATAGTGGCGAAAGAGGTATGCAGGGACCGCAGTGTTTGGCGCTCCGTTCTCTCTGACTACCCCGGTAGGGATAGAGCGAGAAGCTATGTATGTATGTATACTTTATAAATATTTAAGAGTAGCAATTTAATAGTAAGTGAAGAAAAACATAGAAAAAATATATAAAAATTAGAACGTAAGTTTAAATATAAATAATATTTTAAAATTAACTACTTTTGCATCGGGACTCCTACGAAATCGAAATTTACTTGGGAAAAATCCCGTTTGACTTCCCACTCGGATGAAAATTGCATATAAAAAATTAAATAATTATTTATAAACATTCGTAAATATATACTGTAGTAAATACCAAATTTTGCCAACAAAAGGTCCATTCACATAAACTACATATATTATGTACAGTTGCCATATAACGATGACAATAGGCTGTGAGCATTAAATTAAAAGGATTAATGTATCGGCCTATTTGCCTCAATACCCAGTGACATAAATATCATTTATATTATAAAGGCACTTGTTTGTTCTAGATAATCGTGAATTCCTATATAAAAAAAAATGAAACAATTTTTCTTTATTGTATATTGCAGCTAGAACTTAGTGTCAAGACACTCCAACCAAAGAAACCATTTTTCCACATTAACTCAATTACACAACCCACTTAACAAGTCGTTAAAAACGATAAAGTAAAAACGGTTCGCGAGAGGACGCGGGTTCAAATCCTGGTGTTAAAATTTTTATATATTTTCTTTGCGTTTTTTTTTCTATCCTCAATATCGATTAACATAAATCAAAAAACCTTTGAAATTAATTCGTTTATCAACAAAAAAATACTTACTTTAGAAGACAAATCAGCTATAATCTCATTCTTCTCATCAATCTGCCGCTCTCTATCCATAGCGCGTCGGGCGTGCGCTGCTATAGAATCTCTGACCCTAGAGCCTTCTAGTGTGGCGTACGCTGCGACTGCATCCGCGCACGCAGCAGCTAGGGCGCCGCGACGGAGAGTCTCTCCTTCATCTCCGTCGAGGGAGGATATAGAGAAATCTGAGTGGAGACCTGTTGGGAGAAAGAATTTAATTTAATAATAAAGTAATCATGGTCAAATGTTACATTATTTTATTGATTAGTGAATTTGTAGATAAATTTTTATGTTTTCCTAGTGTCGTACAAGATATTTCTCTTAATAGAAGCTGTTATACAGTTTTTTATGCCTTCACGCTTCATTCAGCACACAGGCAGAGGGAACAGCAGGAACCGTCTAAATGCCCGAGCAAAGAAAATGTAAACTAAAAGTCCATCCCCGAGTGGGAATCGAACCCACAAACGGTCGCGTTTACAAGTAGACGCTACGCCTCTGCGTCATTTCAATTTCATTTTCTTCGTTCTTGCAACTAGGCAAAGTCGAGTTCCGCAACCACGCAATGCCTCAAAAAAAGGCAGTACACAGGAAACGGAATGTTTTAACTAGGTTCCCTCGGTGCGGGATAGGAATTGCACGTAGCAGGGTTGCTATATGCAGTCATCGACGCAAAAGAAATTCCTGGCAATAGTTTGCTTACACTAAATCTCCATTCCCCAACAATATAGTCAAAAATCTGTTATAAAGCAAGTAATTAGGCAGAAACAAGGTACAAAATCTTAAAAGATCTCCACATTAGTCTAATTTCCTTGCATATATATTTTTATTATTTGCACTGATAATCTCATCTTCCACCTTAAAGGTAATCCGAGCGTACAATGTGGACCGCAATCCCATTACCTCAATGAAGACGTTGATCCACTTTTAATTTAACAAGACAATCTAAGTTATAGTTCATCTTCTGCCGTATTTTGAGTTAATTTTATTATCTTTCGAAGAAATTCTTAAAAACTGATATTTTCTTTGTTGAAAATAAGTTTATATATATATATATATATATATATATATATATATATATATATATATATATATATATATATATATATATATATATATATATATATATATATATATATATATATATATATATATATATATATATATATATATATATATATATATATGTATATATATATATATATATATATATATATATATATTATAACAAATGTAATTCTAGGAAATGACCCCTTAAACCACATTTACTTTCAAATCTGACAGAGAGCCCTTCTCTGTTTAATAGAGTATCGAGTGTCGGTCTGTCGCACAGAAGCCACATCCTCCGCAGCTTGTAACTGGAGACGCGCAAGGCTGTGGCTGACCGATAAGGCCGATATGTATATTGATATTATAAAATTATAATTATTTTTAATTAATAGGTAATTCTTTATATACTGTTGTTACTTTGAATTATTTAAAAATATAATAAGTTCTGATATTTTAAACATATTTAGTTTTAGTAAATACATTTTAAGTTTTTAAATTATTTTCTTTAAAGGTTATTTCACAAATATACGTAAAAATTTCTACATATTTATATATAAATATATAATAACACATATTTCATATTTACATAAGAGGTAGGCATTGAGCACGTAGTGACTTTACACTTTGTTCTCCGCTTGCCACTAGAATTCAAGACACTGCGTATTTACTGACTTAACTCAACGCCCTTCATTCAATAAAGAAGAGGATGGAGATAATTTATCCTGACAATACTGACAATTAGATGCACTTATACTGCATTTATACCGATTAACGGTTAAACACAAAACTTACAAAAAAACAACCAAATTAATATAACATAAATACCAATTTCCACATGTATATTGTTATAATATAATATTTTTTTTAGCTTCACGCTTTATCCCGCATATTGCATGGTAGGCAGAAGGAACTGCAAGAACCATATGAACCTAGTGTTAAGTCACTCTGTTGCTTAATCCCTGCTTTCTCCTTCCCCGCTTTCCACCTTTTTCGAGGCATTGCGTGTTGAGTGGCGGAACTCAACGCCGCGCTTTGCCTAGCTTCCATAGCGACGAAAATGGAAATAGAAAAATCCATCTTCCCCGAGTGGGAATCGAACCCACAAACCGTCGCGTTTACACGCAGATGCTAACTGTAATATGTATAACATTATATATAATATAATATGTGTATAGAAATATAATAATAATAATATGTATTAAAAAATTGGAATTTATTTCCATCGGAAATTATGCTAATTTCCAAACCCATAAATTCTCATTACTTCACATCAAAGTACAAAACGTTAATTAGCATTTACCAACAACTTCTCTAACTACGGTGTAACATAAATGTCGTACACACGTTTTTAAGACACGATTAAGTAAAGCCACTCAGTTGTTACGCTATACGACTGTACGTATTATGAAACAGATTATGCACTGTCTTAAAACGATCTCGTTCAGATTGCGATGATAACTGACGTCGAGTGCAGTACAAACAATATTGCCTAACGACTTTTAATTTTTTTATGTCTTCACGCTTAATCATGTACATGGCAGGGTAGGCAGAGGGAACTGCAGGAACCACAGGAACCTAGTGTTAAGACACTCCGTTTCTTAGTCCCTGCTTTCTCCGTCCCCGCTTTCCGACATTTTCAAGGCATTGCGTGTTGAGTGGCGGAACTCAAAAATAGGTCACCGTGGCGCACTTCCTACTCGAAAAAAATGTAATTTTCTTTACCCTTTTATCTATCTCTTTTGTCTTTATTTTGTAAGCTCAAAGCTCAAGCATAAGCTATTAGATATGCTACAATAGCTTATATATATCCCTGGTAAGCTAATTTAAAGCTATTTCCTTATACCAAAGCTTATATACTTCAACAAAACAAAGGTATATGAAGCCAAAATACCAAAAATTTCCAAACAGTGGAAGGCCGCGTCGTGACGGCCGTGCCAGCCGCGCAGTCACAGCTATCATGACATCACGCTCGTTTTCGGTGAAAATGGCGTGGCGAAACGAAATATGAACGAATAAGCGGTCGTAAACATTTTGTCATTGCATCGAAATGTATCTGCAGTGTTTGAATATAATTTAGGAGAGAAACGGAGAAAATAAAAAACAATATCGATTGATAAAGTAAGTAAAAATAATGGATGACAGAGTGATTTGACACTCCTTTTTATTCCTTCAGTTTTTATAGCTATATGCTTTATCTATTATTTATGAACCAATTTTAAAATTTAGGTATTAAGCACTTGAAGTCTAAAATTCGAATAGTTTTATTGGCATATCGGGTATACATAGGTATATCGCGTTTTTGAGGAGTTTCTTTCGCCATTTCTTCTCCTCCACGACAAAGCACCCTTCCGAAATGGTAGTACATAAATATTGACATGCATAAGTGTATCTGTGATACCTATATTAATAAATAAATTTTGATTTTGATTTTGATTTTGGCAGAAACCCAAAAATACGTAACCCAAAAATACCTATAAATAACGGTATGTATGAGTAATCTAAGCCTATTATATTTGTATCAGGAAGTTCTATTCAAGTATTCGGTTAGTATTACAGTGCGAGTATAGTGCAGTATGAATGGTCGTGAGGGCAATGTATTGTTGCCGGTCTATAGGTTATTAACCAGCGATTGTAGTTTTACTCGCAACCTTTAAAATGGTGTGGTGGGCATCTTTAAATAAGTATTTATAGCATATGTGAAGGATTTTGAATTGAACATTGCAAATAAAAGTAAATCAATAGCTTTAAGTTATTTCTATTTCTCGTTTGTTGCGCAGTAATCGGAAATTTAGTGTTGAGACACTCCCGTTTCCCAATTTTCGCTCAATTTTTAGAGATTGCGCGTTTAATGGCGAAATCCAAAGGTGCGCTTTGTATTGTTACCCTTGAGTGGGAATCGAACACATAGAGGTTAGACACTATGTCTACTTGTTGAAAATTCTATACTTAAGAAATAAGTAAACAGAATATGTCAGTAGAAAAATTATAAACATAAAATCAATACCTCCTTTACTCCTCGTAGTCGGGTAAAAACTAAAGCGTGCCTGTAATCTAGAAACACATAATTTTTCTTGCCATCGTATTGTTTGTACGTTTGTCAGCGCCACGATTAATGTGCCCATTTATTCAAGCGTATCTTAGGAACTTACTTCGCTTGATAATGAATTTGACAAGATTTATTGGTAGTTTAACAGAACGATATTTTAAGATTATAAAACTTATATACTTTTTTCATGCTATCTTTGACTAGTTGTAGTCCGTGGTTTTGTTCGTGTGGACTAAGATTTGTAAAATCACATTTCATTCCATTTCGGTTTTAACGTCGAATCGAATCGAATCAGTAACGAAGTATATATTAAAAAATATTAAAAATTTAAATACAGTGGGATTTGAGCCTGTGCCTCTTGCGAGCCGCGCAAGCGCTGAGCTATGCGTTCTTCACGCTCGATATTCTTACATGTCATCATCTCTGTAGTAAGAATTTTATATGTGTATATAAATATATATTGTATATATTGATATTTATATACATTTTTCTCTTAAAGTTCAACTGCTCGTAAAAATAAATACAAAACATACTATTATAAAAGTAGAAACTAGTTCATTACACGCGTGTAAATATACAAGAATCGATTTGATCGCGTGACGTGAAAGAAATTACTAAAAACTCCTTAAGTCTATAAATTTAAAGGTCATTATTGTGTAAAATGTTATTGGCCAATAATAACTATGTAAGGAATAGATACGTATAGTTAATAAAATTTACAGCATTTTCACAATTTCATCAATTTTTTACTTGATGAAGAAGAAAACACCTTTAATAAATATAATGTTAAGATACAACATTCTCCATTCTCCACCCAGTCTGGAGAATAAATAACGTGTCAGTTGGCGGAAATAAACGCTGCACATTTTCCATTTCCCTCACTCACTACGCCGTTTACATTAAACATTTGATTACTAAATTTGCTATAAATACATTATGTAAGTCTAGATTATATTTTAAATAGAGGATTCGTCGAAACACTCGTTGCCATAGCAACGTGTATGTGACATTATATAAAAGTTCCATACTTTGTTAAAAATATGAATATTTGTGTAATGTTGTATTTCTTGACTTAATATATTTATATTTGCATTATTATTGAAAAAATCTATCTATCTATCGTTCTGCACTTGAACGCAAAGACTTCTAGGAAGCTAGTGTTAAGACACTCCGTTCCCCGCTCTCCCGATGCATTGCGTGTTGAGTGGCGGATCTCAACGCCGAGCTTTGTTTGGCATTATATAAATCAAAGATCAATTTAACTTAATTAATTTTTTTACAAGATTAAACTTCTATCAAGATAACTTGTATATTCTAATAATATGTACCTAATAGGTTTAATTACAAAGTTGCTGTCCAATAGTAAGATTTGGTGATAAGATCTAATTAAATTGCTTTCGTAACGAATTGTCAATTAATTAGGCGTCAAGGACTAAAAAGAAGTTGACACTGAACTACTTGTTTAGTTATATTACTAAATAAAAGTACCTTAGGCAAAGTATTTTTCAAAGTCATCCTGTTTGTGAGATGTTATCTAATGTAAATGTAAGAATTGTGGGTTTGAACCCTTTTCTGGGGAAAAATTCTATCAAAATTATTAAGTAAACAACAATTAAAGAAAACCTAAAAAAAATTAATAACAATATTTTCTGCCAAAACCTGCTGTGTTTAAAAAAAGAATATGTTTTCTTTAAGTACTGTTATTTCATTTCTTCTTTTCGGCGAGATAAAGCACAGGTTCGAATTCCGTCACTCTCTACACCATATTATAAACGCACCTAAAACGATTCGTATGTAGCTCTATTCTAAATTTTCCCCCTATTATATAATTTTACACATATATACATTATATATATATATATATATATATATATATATATATATATATATATATATATATATATATATATATATATATATATATATATATATATATATATATATATATATATATATATATATATATATATATATATATATATATATATATATATATATATATATATATATATATATATATATATATATATATATATATATATATATATATATATATATATATATATATATATATATATATATATATATATATATATATATATATATATATATATATATATATATATATATATATATATATATATATATATATATATATATATATATGTATTTTATTTATTCGACGTATACACATTATCTATGCAACGTAGTGATTTAGCTCAATTTCATATCGTGACTGAGAGTAAACCACTTTTACTATGATATGCATATATTTAACCGTAAATATCAAAATAATATATTTTGCTATATCATCATATTATTTATAAAATCATAATATATTAGAATTCTTTAATGTATTTATAATTTTTTTTATAGCTTCACGCTTTATCCCGCACATGGCAGGGTAGGCAGAAGAAACTGCAGAGACTATGGGAACCTAGTGTTAAGACACTCCGTTGCTTAGTCCCTGCTTTCTCCGTCCCCGCTTTCCGCCTTTTTCGAAGCATTGCGTGTTGAGTGGCGGGACTCAACGCCGCGCATTTGCCTAGTTTGCCAGAGCGAAGAAAATGGAAATAGAAAAATCCATCTTCTCCGACTGATGATCTAACCCAAAAACCGTCACGTTACAGGCAGACGTTGCGTCTCTGCGCTACGACGGTCCTCATAAATGTTTTTCTCAGTTACATTAATTTAGTAGGTCGAAACCATTCTAATTCAATTCAATTTTTAATTGCTATTTATAGATCATAAGGATATTTACTTATCTTAAGACCATTATAAAAAAACACTAGAGTTCTAACTGAACAAAAAAAAACATACATCTGAGTTGTAAACATAACTCTGAAAACAATAGAACAATTCGCTGACGTTGTGTACGGAGTCTACTAGAGCGTAACATCATAAAGTTATTTTTTTTTAGCTTCACGCTTTATCCCGCACTTAGCAGTGTAGGTAGAGGGAACCGCTGAACCGTGTGAACCTAGTGTTAAGACACTCTGTTCTCCAGGCACTGCCTTTCGAAGCATTCATGTGAAGTAGCGAAACTCAATGCTTCAATCCATCTTTTTCAAATGGGAATTGAACCCACAAACCATCGCATCAGGCAGAAGCTGTGCCTCAACGCAACGACGATCCTCAACTATTTAATACTCTTTTTGTTGTGAAAGGAAAAGAAGAGGGAATTTTTCTTTTCTCTCCGTTCTATTGACAGCCAACTAACCTGAATCATCATCGTGTCCAGTACTCAGTTGCAATGCCAACGCTCGTAATTGTTTAAACACTTGCACGGCCTCGTTCCTCAACCAGTTCTCATCTTCCTCGGGCTCGGACTCCATCTCCGCGTGGAGAGATCTCGCTATTTCCGTAGTTTCCACTGGATCAACACCTACGCGCTCTGCCAACGTGTCGTGCGATCTTTGCAGGCGTTCTAGCTCTTTAAGTGTGTTTTGGTATAGATGTTCCTAGAGGAAGAATTAATATCAAGCCTTAAGTTAGGTTGTAATCTACATTTAAACGTGTGTTTCCTTAAGAAAATGACAATTTTCTAATAAAAAAAGGTGACTGGCTTTTAGTCAGTGGCTTATGATCTAAATAATTTAACTATTTAATTGACCACATAAATACAAGTTCTGTTCTATACAGTCATATTAAAAAAATAAAGTGTAAAGTAACAAAAATAAATCAACTCTAAGTCAACGTACTAGAAAATAAAAAAATAATAGCTATAATAGCCCTGTTGTATGCGTCAGTACAAATTGCCTTCCGTTCTGTTTCACATTACTGTAGCACTATTTATTTCGTAAAACAAATGTCCTAAACACGAATAGTAAGTATATATAATATTTTAACTATGTTTATCATTTTTACAATTATATTATGGCTTATACTATAGTAAGAAAATTATATTTTTAGAAAAAGCAACAGAAGAGAAAGCGCAGTGTTAAGACACTACATTCTCCGCATATCCATCAAATTAGAGATAATATATGTTAATTCATATGCCATATGCATGTATATATTAAGCAAAAATATATATGGATAAAATTTGCTACTTAATAAATCCACAATCGTCTTAATCATAGTTAACTCGTAATTATTTGCAGCAGAAATCAAACCCACGACCTCAGGCTTGGTACTACTACACTAATATGTTAAGCAATATACCTAATAGTAACTAAATCTTATTTTTCTTAATGTTATTTATTTAATCTACTTTGGACATTTATGTAGGTATAATAAATTGAATACCTGTTCTTTCAACTGTCTCTCTAGCGCTGTAATCCTGTCGTTGGCTTCTTCCAGCTGTTGATGGAGGCTGTCCTTATCACGTAGGGAGGCTGAAAGTCTCCTTTCTAGCTCAGTTCGCTTATCACTCATTAAAGCTAACTCTGCTTTGAGCGATTCTAGACTGTGGACATGGTCCTAAAAATCAAAAATATATAAAAATATTGATTTTTTTAAATACATAGGACTAAGACCCTACACTTTCCGCCAAATTTAAAAGTATTGGGTGTAATTAAATTATACCACTTTGAATCTTATATCACGTTCGTTTATGCTTTGTGATAATATAAATTATTTATTCCCCATATAAACAATCCTTGATGCATATATCAAATTATATCCAAGTGGGGATTGAACCTACAACCACAGCATTCACACAGCGACTGCACGCAATAGGCTATATATATGGAGAAAAATACAACAATAAAAAAGAAAACCTACTTGTAAATCGGTTTTTCTCATAGAACATTGATCTTTTAGTGCTTCCAGCTGTTCCATGAGGTGTGCCTCAGTAGCCGACGATTGTTTCAGCTGGGTAGTGAGGCGGGAGTTCTGTGCTGTTAGTTCAGCGATCAAACTGGCTTTTTCTTCATCACGCTGCAACAATAATATTAATTAGTTACTTAATGTGGAATTAATATTTTGTCACGAAATCTTTCCTGTGCCCAGGAAATTTGGAATAGCCTATATATTGCTACATAAGCTACGCCATCTTACAGAGAAAGTTCGATAGAAATCAGTACAGCCGTTCGGAAGATTAGCCCGGACAAACGGATAGACAAAATTTTTTAAATATTTTTATATGGTTTCATAACATAACAATAATATCTATATAAATGGAATATTAGTTATTTTGAAATAAAGAACAAACCCTTCTACTTTACATATATGTATTATATTAGATATAATCTGTATTTTTTTTAGCTTCACGCTTTATGCCGCACATGGCAAGGTAGGCAAATAGAACTGAAAGAACCATATGTACCTAGTGTTAAGACACTCCGTTCCGTACCTGTTTTCTCCGTCCCCGCTTTCCGCCTTTTTCGAGGCATTGCGTATTGAGTGGCGGAACTCAATGCCGCGCTTTGCTTAGTTTTCCAAAGCGAAGAAAATGGAAATAGAAAAATCCATCTTCTGCGACTGGGGATCGAACCCAGAAAACGTCGCGTTACAGGCACACGTTGCGCCTCTGCGCCACGACGGTCTGTCTCTCCATATATTTGAAGCTTTATGCATTTTTAAAATATGTCACATAACCTATACCATAATAAAGGTAGATACAACTATTATAACTGTGTTTTGCGTCAACATTTTAACAAATAAAACTTTCTTATAATTAGAAATGTGCAACAACAACAATATGGCCATAATCACTACAAATCTATATTTCCATAATAATATTGTAAAGATGAAGATTTTGTATGTCTTTAGGCATACATCTCAAAAATTATTAGTTCAAATTGAATTTTATCAATTGATATTTTATTGTCAATTTTTATAATTTACTGTACCTGCGGCTGGAGCATAGTTGCCTAAATTATAATTTCTAGTAATATGAAATATATTATATGTACACTATATGCAAATATAATATTATAGAAATTATATGAAAGTGAGTATTTCACAACATATAAATACTTACATATATGTTAGTGATAAAAATCTTAATTAATGCAACGTACCAAAGGAAAGTTATACATGCATATATAACATATATATATAAAAGATAATATTTTTATGTGATTTTTTTTATTATATTTTATATAACTTATTGTAACTATTAATTTTAAATACAGGATCAACAAACTGGCGTCTGGATAGAAAGTGAGTCGAATTGATTGTTTATTCTAATTAGCATTGCTTTGTTTTAAGTCTGTAGTCTGTCTTACTTACTTCACTTATATATTCAATTTAGAAATAAAGTTTGCGTTGAGTCCTATCACTCCATACCAATTATTGATTAAAAATATACAGATTACTATCAAAAATGCAATGTCATGTAAAATAAATACAAAAATCTAGTAGGAGGGACCACTAGGTGAAGGATATTGACCCTAAGTGTAATGTCCGTTTAAGGCAAATAACAATTACTTATACTAAACCCTTCTTCTTTTATACATAACGCCTAATTTAGCTTAACAAAAAAAAAGTATTGACAAAAAATATATTCTCATAAATTGAAATGCTCAGTGACCATATAATTGTTTGTTAGAAAAAGCAACTTGGTCACTAGATGCGATCAGGCTGACTGACTGACTGATTAAGTAAATAAATGTAATTGTCCTCCAACAATTTTAGTACTATTTTGATTTTTACACATTTTAATGAAAAAATAAACTATAAATACTGAAGGAAGGTAAAATGCGTGAGGACTCCCCAGACAGCATGTATGAAAAAACTAATGACAGTGGACGAGGCGAAAGAGGTATGCAGAGTTTGGCGCTCCGTTCCCTCTACTTGCTCTCCGGGGAGTCCTCATGCTTTTCATGTGACCTTCCTCCAGTATCGTCGATATTGTCTTCACGTTTCAGTAGAATTTAAAACAATAAAAGAAAATATACTGCAACCAATTTTTCTTAAAAACAAGTATCATAATGGCAAGTATCAGTGCATAGACAATTTGCAATCGCTACGTTTTATAATACCTGTTTGTTAAAATTTTTATTACGCTATTAATTAAAAAGTTTCTACGACGACTTAATAAAAATGCAAATTATTACACATCTTATAATTCCCTCGGTTTAGTCATATGTGATAACAATTTAGAATTCGCCAACCATCGTGTGATAAACCAGTACGAAAATATACGGAAAGAAATAGAAAAAATATAGCTTTAAAAATTGACTGTCCTCTGTATAATGGATGGCCTTTATACCCTTTTAAAATTTCATTTAAGTAGGTCCAACAGTTGCTTCTAGTTATCATTTTCTATGTTTTTTTTTAGGTAACCTATTTAATTCATATTACTTACCAGTAATATATACAATTACGCCAAATATCGAACCCATAACCATCAAACAACTACGATTTCACTAAGCTTCCTGCCGCGAAGTATTTAAAAATCTTTATTCAAAAACTTTAAAAAGAAATATAAATACAGCCAAGCTTAACGAAGCCAGCAAAGAAGCTTTAATATACAATAGTTAAAAAAAATATAATAATCTTAAGTTAGTAAAAAACTGCGTGTATTAAATATTAATTGCACGTAAATATCAATTTTGGCAAATTCTTTTATATTTTTTTATTTTAAATAACAATTGAATTTCTAATTTTAAACTTTTAAACGAAGCTTAACAAAAATTTGGACCTTTTTGACAATATTTAAGAAAAACAGCTTCACGTCTATATATAATTTCATATTTCATAGAAAATTCACGCATCGTCCTCACGTCAAACCACTCATTACTGGCCGTGGCAGCTTCCTTGCTTCCCGCTAAAAAAACCTAATTGCGAAACGTTTCCGTTTTACGCTCGTCAAGCAAATTGGTCGGCGACAATAAGTAATTACTACTAGGCACTGTGAGCCAAGGCGATGTGTGACGGGAAGGGCGCAAGGGTATATACACGTTAAGTACATCCGCAGATGGTCCCTCCTTTCCCTTATGTATGCATCTCATATTATACTAGAAAAGATAGAACTAAAAAGGCGGAAAGGACTAGTTTCCCACGGCTTCTGCGGTTCCCTCTGCTTACCCTGCTACCGGGATTTTGCCTATAAGATAAGATAAGATGCTGACCGGGATTTTGCCTACAAGATAAGATTAAAAATCTTTATCGTACATAACATTTTACAAAGTAAAAGGTTAAAATATAAAGCTGTTAGTTTGATTGACTACGGTAATCTCATTAACTGTGATTCAAACTAAATAATTAATATTGTTACGCGTAGACCATTTATTGAGATAAGCTATAATTATATATCATGCTAATTCTATACATGATTTAGTTACTTCTATTATTCCACAGCGAAGAACCAGTTGCTTAGTAATAAAATAGTACATAAGCATTTCTAGAACAGAATTAAGATTTGGCCGGGGAAGTAATTGATATATAACTTATAACACTCAGGTTTAAATTATTAAGGATTTAAAAGATACCTAAATTGAGCTTCAACACTATAAGCTTTATATTAATTGAAAATAATGTAGGTCAAATATAGTAACATGTTTAATCTAGACTATTTTCAAATCTAGATCTAGATCTATCTTATTTTAATGATTATTAAGTATATTATATAGTATATATACAGTATAGTATATAGTATATATACAGCTAAGCATAATTACTTTGTAATAGTCTATTCATTGAAGTAGAATAGTATTTGTACAGCTTACGCAAATTGATAATTGATGAAGGGCGTGACCGACCTTGTAAAGGTTTCAGGAGTTATTACTAACTTCAGTACATTTCATGGAATTACCTACTTGTTGTGGGATTGACGTCATGACAACGGTTTATTATTTACGTACACTAACGTAACTTATATTTTATATCAGACAAGTTTGTGTTACGATAGAATATTTAAGGCATCTAAATGACCAATTTCAGGCATATAAATGAAAATAATACTGTTATAGTTCTATAGTAGTACATGTTTATATAAATGTATATATGTATGTATATGTGTATATATAATTATACTTATTTCCTTAAATTGCACTTGCTTCACCCGTTAGTTGCCACTCATCCACAACCACAGGTTGACTGGAACAGATCTCATGTAGAGATAAGTCCACCTTTGTATACTTAATTTACTGTAATAACCTTACCCATGTATATTAGTGCAATAAAGAATACTAATACCTATATAGAAACTCAACGCAATGAAGGCCTTATACTTGTAGTACATTGAAGAATTAAGATTATGCACATTGTAAATTTATATACGAAATACAAGTCGATTATTAGCAAACTGTACTATCATTAAAGTAATGGCTAATTAAAAGTTATGATACATATTTTGTAAACCACATAGTTTTTACAACTGTTTTAGTTGAGTTGTTGTTGTTGTTGTTGAGAGTAAGTACTATTACATCTGTTTATTTTTTAAGATTTTCATATAATAATATTATGTTGACAAATTTCCCTGTACATTGTTGAACTAGGCTATTAAAATAATAGAATATTTTTTTTATATAGCTTCACGCTTTATCCCGCACATGGCAGGGTAGGCAGAGGGAACTGCAGGAACCATACGAACCTAGTGTTAAGACACTCCGTTACTTAGTCCCTGCTTACTCCGTCCCCACTTTCCGCCGTTTTCGAGGCATTGCGTGTTGAGTGGCGGAACTCAACGCCGCGCTTTGCCTTAGATGCCAGAGCGAAGAAAATGGAAATAGAAAAATCCATCTTCTCCGACTGGGGATCGAACCCAGTAACCGTCGCGTTACAGGCAGACGTTGCGCCTCTGCGCCACGACGGTCCTCTATTCGTTCGGTCGGATTTCTATGACAAAATAATATTTCGACAGATATTATCAACTAATTGCACTTTATTTTGTCAATTCCTTTGTTTTCTTTTATTTCGTCTTTGCTTACTACAAGACATTTACGGTGTTCTAATAAGTCTTTGAATTTTTTTTCTGGTATTGTAACTATGGAAAAAATAGTTATTATTAGCACAAAAAAAACTCAGCATTCTAACTTTTCAGTATCATTTAAACGGCTAACTATATAACTACAGTAACATAATAAAAATCACCTCTCATTTCAGAATATCAAATATGCATTGGTTATATTCGTTGTTTACACTGGCACATCCGTGCATAGTTTCATAACAAACGGTAACAAAACGTACACGTAGTTTTCAGCTAACTGTAAATTTTCTTATTTCGAGTGAATGACCTTGAATAATGAATAGTTCCTGAGGACCGTCGTGGCGCAGAGGCGTAAGCGTCTGCCTGTAAACGCGACGGTTTGAGGGTTCGATTCCCACTCGGGGAAGATGGATTTTTCTATTTCCATTTTCTTCGCTCTGGCAACTAGGCAAAGCGCGGCGTTGAGTTCCACCACTCAACACGCAATGCCTCGAAAAAGGCGGAAAGCGGGGACGGAGAAAGCAGCTTAGCAGCAAATGACCTTTTTACTTTTTATATTTGTATGCTATAAAAGTTTGGTTGAACACACTAATCTCAGGAACTACTGGCTTAAATAGAAAGAAAGAAAGAAATCTGAATGAACGTACCAATATTTTGTCTGAATGTATAAAGTATAATAAGAGACAAAAAAAAATCTTAAATTATTCACCTTTTAAAAAAAAATAATCTTTTTACTGGTTCTTGTTACTTAATAACGAATTAGACCAGATCAACCTTAGTCTAGAAGCTACCTACAAGATCTTATGTAGGTACATCTAATAAACGTTAAATCCTTCGTTTTTGATTGACGTCTTTATTCACTTACAAGGCTATTACTGCCGCTTATTACAATAATTGAATTTTAATTGCTCTAATGCAAATGGTATTTAGACGGTTTCGAATCTGTGTTCACATGACCCTAAAATATCGTAAGATTGTTAATTATATAGAAATAAGAGTACTGTATACAAGATTTCTTTATTGTTTAGATTCACGCTTTATCCAGCACATGGCAGGGCACAAGTAACCGCAGGAACTTAGTTTTAAGACACTTCGTTCTGCGTGCTTTCCGCGTTGTGCTTTCCGCGTTTTTCAAGGCATTGAGTGTTGAGTGGCGGAACTCAACGCCGTGCTATGCCTAGTTGCCAGAGTAAATCTTCTCAGAGTTGGAATCGAACCTACAACCGGTCTTCATTTTTAATTGGATATGATAATATTTGTTTTATTTTTTATATTTGTTTCGGCAATACAATGCACTAGTAGAATCATTACGAATTTGGGTAGGTAACCTACCTAGTACTAAGAGCACGGGCAAAAGACGTAAGTGCAATATAGTAATGTATTTTAAAGGAGCCCCATTACACCTACACTTGGGTCGCAAGTCCCACGCAATGCTCAGAGCTCCTCCTACAACGCGATGGGCCATGCACCCGCTCGGCGAATCCAAAGATTGGAAGAAAGAGACGCATGTTCTCTTCTATGTTGTCAAAGAAGTGTAAATATACTCCAACTCAATCCTGGTTTCTTTAAAGTAATGTGCCCATAGTTTCCAAGTGCTTAACAGCTTAGATTTTATTTTCATTTTTAATAGGATCGCGTATATATAGTAAAAGTTAATTTTATATTTAGATTTGGTAATTGTACTGTAATGTACTCATTTACAAACCTAATACGATGCCTCATAATAAGCAAGTAAGTGTTATTTTTTGAATTTATTTGAACGGATAATATAACCTGTTATGAGCATCCTTTTTAATATAATTATTAAGTTAATTTGGAGCAGAAAGTCTAATTTTAATGTAGTTATGATATTTTAAAAATTAAATACAATATTATTTTTTTTAACATGCTAACATGCTGTTATGATGATAACAGACATGGATTGTGGCATTTCGGCATTTCGTATTTCGTACTATCTAGTTACTAGAGATAAAATGTAATGAGATGTGCAATTTTTAAACTACTTCATATATCAAATTATTTAGAGTCTATTTAAAAATTTAGTCTCATACAATTTAAATTTAACAAAAAGTGAAAATGCTATGCCAAAAAAACCTAATATAAAAAAAATGGTCTCTACTATGATTTAAGGTAACGAAAAACGTTAAATAAAACGTGCTTCAAATAAACCGATTAGCGTAAATCCTACTTTATAAAAGAGGATTGAGCGACGAAACGTATAAAGTTTTATATGGTTTCGATATTTGAGCTGGTCACAAAAAGGTAATTTTCACTTGGGTGTGCATAGACACGTGATCAGATTAATCGCAGGCTTACTACACACACATATATATATATATATATATATATATATATATATATATATATATATATATATATATATATATATATATATATATATATATATATATATATATATATATATATATATATATATATATATATATATATATATATATATATATATATATATATATATATATATATATATATATATATATATATATATATATATATATATATATATATATATATAATCGCTACATAAGCATAGATTATTGTGACAGCTGTAGGCTCTAACTCTAAATAAATATTCTAAAGTTCTTATTTTTTTTTGCACAATTCAATATACTTTTGAATTGTGACAAAAGAATAAAAAATATGTAATTTATTACATTTCTCTCTCTTTCTACTTATATAGAACTAAACGTATACGATCATTAATATCGCTATATACCACGCATATCTTTTTAGGGTTCCGTACTTCCTCTTACATGGGACCCTATTGTCAAAGTTCCACTGTCCGCTGTCACCATTCTGTGTATGTCATAAGCCGTGGTAGTTACACATAGGACTTATTCATATTGCCGCAATAACAACAAATACTAAAACTTCAATAGTATAATTAATTAGGTGAGGAAATATATAACGGTACAGAACTCTTTTTATTTGAATACAACTCGCACTTATTTAAAATGTATTTAAAGAAAGCATATAAAAATTTAAAGGCAGCGGGATTTGAACTCGCAACTCTTGCAGACTATCCAACAAAAACCGAGAGGCCCCTTTCAAATTTTTACATATTTTCGTAAATTCTTTAAGTATTTTTTCTAACCTTATTTGTACACTTCAAAAATCATAAAAATAAAGATATAATAACTAATAATGTATCCGAACTTAAAGAGGACTTTCGTGGCGCAGAGGCGTAAGCATCTGCCTGTAAACGCGACGGTTTGAGGGTTCGATTCCCACTCGGGGAAGATAAATTTTTCTATTTCCATTTTCTTCGCTCTGAAAACTAGGTAAAGCGCGGCGTTGAGTTCCGCCACTCAGCACGCAATGCCTCGAAAAATGCGAAAAGCGGGGACTGAGAAATCAAGGACGAAGCAACGGAGTGTCTTCACACTAGGTTCATATGGTTCCTGCGGTTCCCTCTGCCTACCCTGCAATATGCGGGATAAAGCGTGAAGTGAAACTTAAAGCTTATATTTTCATAAATAATTTCTTTCGTTTTCTGATGTCATAGTCATATTACTGACTTAATATTAAAATCGCTATACATCGCTGACAATACCTCGTCACCTTGACTCAATTTGGTGGCCGATACAAAATAATTAAATGTTTTACCCAACAATGCTGTAAGGCCGTTATACAGCGTTCTATAATAGGGGTATTCAATATTTACAATTGTATTTGTTTATTTTTTTAATATAACAAAACATAATCAAATCAATTTATGACGGAGTAAGCAAGGACTAAGTAACGGAGTGTCTTAACACTAGGTTCTTATGGTTCCTGCAGTTCCCTTTGCCTACCCTGCCGTGTGCGGGATAAAGCGTGAAGCTAAAAAAAAAAAAAAAAAAAAAAATTATGACGTTACAAATAAAAACATACTTCAAGCTTTTACTACATATTTTAGGGCAGATTTTCCGCGCCTTTTTTGGAAATGGAGTGTTGAGTGGCGAAATTCAACACCGCAGTTTGTCTTTCTAGAGCGAGAAAATGAAATATTACATTACCCCGAGTAGGCATCGAACCTCTTTTATTCATGTTTACAAACAGCTTCTGTCAACAATTTTTAATCTGCAGGATAATACTCTACGCAGATTTTACGCATACAATTTTGTATGTAATTATGCAAGGAATCTAGTGATATATAACTTTGTATTGTTGTTTCCGATCATTTTAGTCTTTAGGTGCTGGATAGCGTTGTGATAAGACAAATATTTTAATAATTTAAATATATTATGAATTTATGCTAATTTTTGATTGCACCAAAATATTCTTCAAGTCAAATTGAATCACAACTACTTCAACAAAAAGAAACCTAAATTTGTCCGTAGCAAAAGCAGTACTGTTTTTATATACAATAACAAGTACCTATAGATTAAGAAAATCTAAAAATAGTTGCAAGTATCAGAGATAGTCATCGTTTCATTAAAGTGCGAAAAAAAGAGCCAAGAGCCAAGTGCAAGCCGTTATAAGTTACCGTAAGTGTAAGTGTACTTTTACCAAAGATTGG
The DNA here is from genome assembly GCA_037178615.1 of Dione vanillae. NCBI lineage: Eukaryota > Metazoa > Arthropoda > Insecta > Lepidoptera > Nymphalidae > Dione > Dione vanillae. The sequence continues at coordinate 1,183,155 of JAZFAU010000231.1, read as the reverse complement.
AAAAACTTAAAAAATTAATATATAATATATAAAATAATATTTTTTTTTATAATTCACATCACACTCACAGCTTTGGACTAAAACCAAAAGCTGCGGATGACATTTAAAAAAGAACATAAAAAATAGTACATTAACTAAGTAAACAATATATACAACACATAATTACAACAACTTAAAAGCACCAACCTGTTTCACCGAAGTATCCTTCGAGTCTATCTTGGCGGTCAGCTCCTTGATGTCGTTCTGCAGCTCCAACAACCTCGCCTCATACTCCCCTTGCTCTGTGTCAAGCCGTCGTCGCAGAAGGTGCTTCTCTTGTTCCAATTCCTAATAAAATAGAAAAAAAGTTATATCACCTGTATGGAAATTTTATTTTTAATACACGTTTTATTGTATGCACGCATATACATATTTTCACGCTCTATCCCTAACGAGGTAGTCAGAGAGAACGCCAAACGCAGCGGTCCCTGCATACCTCTTCCGCCTCGTCCACCTGTCATTAGCCTTCTTCATACAGTGCTCTCCCCGGGATCCTCAGGCTTTTTACGTGACCTTCCTCCAGTATCTTCGATACTGTGTATTCGAAAGTCAACCGAAATTTTTTATTGTATTATTGCTAATTTATGTAATAAGGCCATCGCAGCGCATTGGTATAGCGTGTAAGTAGTTGTAAACGAGTGAACTATGATCGATACTTTCTCGGAGGTATAAATTATAAATTATTTTTATTTTCTCCCTTTTCACGTTTCCTTCGCCTACCCTGTTGTGTGCGGGTTACAGCGTAAAGGTAATATAACAGCGTGTTAAATTTACAGATCTTAGGAATATTGGTCTACACATTATCTTTACCTAATCATAAATTGTTGAAAATTGAGATACTGAGTATCAAAATTTAATACTTAATTTTGCATAATAAAATCCGCTAAACAAACATTACTGTCGTAACAAAGTTAGCACGAATGGAAATCGAACTAACAATTATCGTGTGCATTCATTCGTAAAGTAATAAATTGTAATATGCCGTATCCATATCATTCTTTATTTCTTGAAAATCAGACCAATTTCGATTCGTTAAAGCAAAAAGCGAAGTTCGGGGAAGCTTTAAAAAAGTTTCGTTCACTTTAGTTTTTAAAGTTTTAACCTCTTAAATAATATTCTATAATCTTTTAGCTATTTATGCTTAGATAATTCATATTTAATTACAAAATATATTTAAAAAAAAAATACTTATAAATAGCAAATGTGAGTGATAAAAGAAATAAGAGGAGACCTCAGTTGACTTTCAAAAGCAGAGTTTCAAAGATATTGGACGAAAATCACATAACAACATGAGGACTTCTCACAAAGCATGTATGAAAAGGTTAATGACAGTAAACGACGCGCAAGAGATATGCAGGAATAGCAGCGTTTGGCGCTCCATTGTCTCTGACTACCCCGCTAGAGATAAAGCGTGAAGCTATATATGTATGTAAGAATAATATATAATAAAATACACGTAAAACGGGAGTAAATCTCTAGTATATGTATAACAATTTCCTTACATCGCTCCAATTATTGATTTTCCACAGCAACTTGTGCAAATAGATCGCAGACAAACCAAACATTGTATATTGACATTATATAAAAGCAAATGTCCGTGCGTCATTGTCGATGGATCGATCAATGTATGGGAATGTTTTTTAAAATACCTGTATTATTATATTAATAAGATTGATATTCCATTATAAATTTTGGTCATTGTTTTTTTTATGACTGCAGTTGTGCAAATTTTTTGAGCAAACAAATTTGCAAATGAACCTACGTAACCGTACGTGGAATGATGATAAATTCATATCAATATATAATATTTAGTTATTTAAATGCCGTTGTAGCGTGGTAAAAAAATATTTTAAATTCGTCGCTTTAGTAATAAGCCAAGCCGCGGCGCTGAGTTCCGCCACTCTACATAAAACGTCTCATAATCTGGATGGAGCACGGAAGGTCTAATCACTAACTTCCCTCTGCTTACCGTACTGGTGAAAATTACATATAGATACTCGTATGAAGAGTTTTATAATTTTTTATTAAAGATATTTTAAAATCAAAATCTTATTAAATTTATATACGCTATTGAGAATTCAGTTAAATCATACGGCGCGTACACTGCAACAAGAATTTAATTTGCACATCAATCAATGCATGAACAATGAATTAATCTAACAAAACTCTATCTCTCCGATAAACATTCAAATCCGCTGTGCACGTCTTACTCAACACGACAAAGTAAAAAATAAAAGCTTTTTATATACCAAAATCAAAAATCATGCTTTCACAGATTTTTATAAATAAACCGTGTGATCTTTGACATACGAAAAGACAGCGAATTGTAACGAAAAAAAAATTCGAACCTTTCACAACATCATTGTCTTTCACAACAAGATGAAGAAAGCAAGTATTTCATGGAAAATGTATAGTTTTGCCATCATTGTAATATGTATAACCTAGAAACAGGTAAATCTCATGTAGACCATGGCGCGGCACCATGTGAACCATAAAGTCATCTCTTCAAGTGGGACGTTTTCACAACTCCTACATATTCAACAATGGTGACTTCCGATAAGCACTGCAATTCTTTTGTTTATATTTTGTCATTGATATGGGGAAACTTTAAAATTAGGCGACAGTCTGGCTTGTAATTTTATAATTTGGCATGTTTTTGATAGGAAGTTTTGTTTTCTTTTTAAGTAACTTACGCAACGATTCCTATGTCATAGGGATAAGGCTCACAGACAAAGATATCTATTATTATTATATAGAGAATAGAGTTTCATTTTAATTAAAATGAATTAAGTAGCGAAAGTTATCGCAGTTGCTTTACCATACTGGGAAGAGATCAAGACGTTTAATTTTTTAAATTAAACGTCTTGATCTCTTCCCAGTATATATATTCCCAGTCTACTTCCCAGTAGCTCCTTAAAAATGAACGCTTAAATCAACTATAAAAAGCAGTAATAAAGAATTGTTTAAGTAAATCAATTTGAATCGTCGAATTAACAGAGAAACATAACGCAAAGCAGCTCTGGTAAAAGGACGTAGCAGCTCAGCAAGGTCGTTTCGATATTAAAAAAATTGATTGAGTTGAGTTGAGTGATTGAGAAAGCAGGGACTAAGCTGGTTCAGTTCCCTTTGCCTACCCTGCCATGTGCGGGATAAAGCGTGAAGCTATAAAAAAAAATAATGACCGCACGCGCGCGCCATATCGCGTATTAGCTTAGCACTATTTAGGGAATGGTAAAGTTTAAAATCTTCTTTTTGTTCATCTCTTTATTTATGGCGTTCCGAGCTTGCCAGTTGAGCACAAAAGTTAGATATCTTTTTGTTCTTCTTCTTCTTCTTCTCTTTAATAATGGTGTTTCGAATCTTTTTGTTAAAACTCAAAATTATTTTGAGTATGACAGAAAGCGTGCATAAATGTCAAGTGTTAAGTATCAAGCAAATCCAATTGGCTGACGTGAGAATTTGTTTAATCAATTATCAATTCAATCAGCAATTGTAATCAGCTATATTTTCACCAATCCACCTTTTTTGAGATATCTAAAACGGTACCAAAATATATTGTTTTCGAATGATTCTCAAACTATTAAAGTGAACAAGAAGAAAATAATATAAGGTAACGAGGCCGAAAGATAAAGCTATATAAGAAAGCTATATACGACAAGCTTAGATATAATTTTTGGTGTTGTGGAAATATTTTTAAGCAATTACTTAATAATGTTTTTCAAGTAAATACACGCAAAAACGTTTTTAAGCAATTAAGTGTTTCTTGTACTACATTTTCTCTTTTGTTGCTCAAATTTATTTAGGTTCATTAAGAGAGTTGTTACATAATGAGATTATGTTTGTAATTATGCAATTAAATGTTATAAAAATAATATGTAAAAAAAGAATACTTAAAGAAAACTTAACGCAGCCAGATTTCAATCCGCATCTCATGGAAGCCGTCCAAGCGCTATAACCACAAAACCGTGCGCTTTAAATATTTTCATTATTATTCTCAGACGAAATTTGTAATTTCCAAAACAGAGAAAAAAACCTAATAAAATGTGAAAAGATATGTTTATACAAAATAGTAAAAAATAAATAAATATTTCTAAAAGTAATAGTACTTCTGTAATATAAATTTTACTCTTTTATTTCCAATAATTTGCAGACAATGCTTAGTTGATGACATAACTACCAGACACCTCGTCATCTACAACGAATATTACCACAAGTGGAAATCAAACTTACAACTACTGTATGTACATACAGTAAATTTATATTTGTACCACAATAGACTTCTAATATGAATATGATAATGCAACGAAAGGAAAATTACATAGTCAGGATATTATAACGACAGTCACGTCAAAACATCCTTAAGGTTATCCGTTCTCCAACCATTAGTCACTATATCGAATGAATTTTAAAATAAACTCGACGTTTAATGCACTTAACGAGTACCTAAAATATATACTAGCGTAGTAAACCTTTTACTTCACCGAGGTCACAAGTTACAATCCAGTATTATGAAATTATTAAGTTAACTTGTGTGTTATTAAATATTAAAGATAGAAATATCTATATCTGAAATGATACTGTACACTGAATAAAGTAGGTATATATTGAAAATAAATGGTTGAAATTTATAAAATAAATAGAATTTACATCTTTTGGAAACTAAGCCAGTAAATTCTTCACTTTTTTATAAATATTTTAAAAAAGCAACTGACATGTTCAATCACATGTTTATTTTACTTTATTAACTTAACTTCACTTTATTCCGCATATAGCAGGGTAGGCAGAGAGAAGCGCAGGAAATGAAGGAACCTAGCGTTAAGAAACTCCATGCCTCACTTTTCGTTGAGTGGCGGAACTCAATACCGCGCTTTACCTATTTGCCAGAGCATAAAAAACGAAAATTAAGTAATTGACCCTCCTTAACTGGGAATCGAATCCACAAACCTTCGCGTTTAGAGGCCTTGTGCTACGACGGACTTAATTTAGTATAATAAATCAAAACAGACAAACGCCTTTCATTTGAATGCATATGAAATGTAAACTGAGTCATGGACATAAAGGAGCATCAAGAGTCCATTAGGATGCGCAAGCGCAACGTCTCCAGGCGACTGGTGTTGCGTTTACCTAATGTCGTTACAGAGAAGCATTGTTTATTTTCATACTATTAATAATATATTTTCATGTGTGTTATTTATATAATAAACCATTATTTCCGTTTTGTTTAATATGATGTTAATGAAATTCATTATTTTTTTACTAGAAAATATTCAAAAAATATACGTTTTACTATGAGACACATTTTCTTAAATATTTTAGGGAGATATATAAATATATAGAAGTAGCATATACCAATTGTTTTATTCTTGAATTTTAGCTTATATATATTTATCTTACATGTGATTTTTTTTAATTATTTGTTAATAACAAATTATAAGTACGTCCCTGTGCGTTACACGGCCGAGCATATTAATTCGGGCGGCTTATATGAGCAGTGACGACCTGATTCGCTTTCACCGACATCTATATGCATCGCCTAGTTCAACATATACTTGTGAATTGTGTATATAATAAATTGTATATAAAATATCTTCTTAACGAAATTACATAAGATTTACGTAATATTATGTGATTTTAAGTATTGATTGGAAGACGTCGTATTTATATTATATTAATTAGTTGTTTGTTTTGAAAGTTCGGTTTCCATGGTTACATTAATGTAGTCAGTGTTAATTGGTTACTATGTGATAAGATAGTGTCAATTTGAACGGCTTACAAGAGGCGTAGGTTCAAATCCCGCTTTGATCAATTTTTTATGTATATTTTCTATTTTTAGTGTGAATTAACAATTAAAAAATCATAACAATTTAAAATAGTCACATATGAGTAACTTATTAATATTATGTACCTAATATAATAAATATACAAAAAAGATATAATTTCATGTAATACTAATTCTTTTGACTTTTGTAACTGAGTTTCTTTATAGCTACTTAGTATTTACATAGTACGTACATTTATTTCATCTGTATAACAGTTAAGCGGTCAAGTAAGACACAGTAAATCACTTAACATGTATTTAGCGCATTTAATTAAGATGTAACAATTTAGATAGCAGTGTTTGTTTCTTTTGTTCGCAACCAAACTAATTATTTATTTTTATATCATAAGATGGCAAAGAGCAGAAGGGCCACCTGATGTTAGGTCAGGACACTCTCGCCCAAAGACATCCACAACCTGAGAAGATGTGGATGTATTGCCAACTAAATACCCAGACCAATCCCTCCTTTATGGGCTTCCGGAGCTCTCACTTACCAGACGAAACACAGCATCTTTAATATACTGCTGTTTCACGACAGTGTTCTGTGAGAGCGTGGTAATTACCCGGTTCGAGTCTGGCAATTTAGAGCTACTGGTGTAGTATAAAGTAATTAGAGAATACGTGTAACATATAATCAGATATAAGCTATAAGGGCTTTTTATTGCCTCTAAAATCCTAAACATCAAAAACCCTAAAAATATCTTTTATTAATGCCATGAGACAACATTGGGTTAAATTATACACTAGTCTACAAGGAAAAGTATCCAAAATAATTTAAACTAATTTCTGCTTCTCTGTCGATGCAAAATTCGGATTGATAACTAAAATTCATTTATTAGTTTGAGTTTTTACGATAATCGTATCTATCGTGTTTAATGGAACTACCCACATTTAACTTCATAATGTTTTGACATTTACATAGTTAGTTTGTATCAAATATTCGAAATATTGTGGTTTAATGCTATTTTCTCTTAAATTAAGCGATATAGAAGTGTTAAAAGTAAAAAGTATAATACTATTTTTTAGCAAAATGTCTCGAAAATGTGTTAATAATCCCGACAATTTTTGTTATATCTGCAGTGAGGTGATATTTAATAAACAAAGGTGTTGTATATCGCCTATAATAAAAAAAGCCTATTTTTACTACTTTAACGAGAACATCAAACACCAGGATAAAAGCTGGGTTCCACATTTCTGCTGTAATCCATGTGCTACAGGTTTGAGAAATTGGCTGAATGGCAAAAAAACATCATTTCGTTTTGCAGTGCCAATGCAGTGGCGAGAATCGACAAATCACGTAAGTGATTGTTATTTCTGCCTGACGACTCATGTATTTGGAAAAGGCAAGGGTGTTTCTAAAAAAAAGAAGAGTGCTATAACATATTTAAATATACCATCAGCTACTCGTCCTCTACCACACAGCGATCTTCATCCGATCCCGAAGCGTCCTCACATCGGTGACGACGAAGATGAAATCAAGGGAAGTTCACGATCAATTTCGTCAATGTCAGAATACGAGGTACCTAGTACATCAACACAGCCACACAGGATAACACAAAGAAAAAAAGCCTGGGACAATTTTCGCCTCGTCACAAAAAACTTCTTGGGAAATAAGAAGAGCGACAACTACGCTGAACTTATTGAAAATATGTTGTCATCATACCAAGAAATGGGTTATAACATGTCCCTGAAAATCCACTTTTTACATTCTCATTTGGACTTCTTTCCGGATAACTGTGGGGCCTTTAGCGATGAACATGGGGAGCGCTTCCACCAGGACATCGCTAACATAGAAAAACGATATCAGGGCAAGTGGAACGTTTCAATGTTAGCGGATTACTGCTGGACTATTCATCGAGATACTCCAAAAGCAGAGTACAAAAGGGCAGAAACGGGAAACCACGTCGCAATTCTACTAATGAATAACATAACGGTATAAATTCTGTTATTTTTTCAAAAATTTTTAAAATTTTTTTTTTAAGAAATGGAAACTAAATAAAAAATATAATTGTAATTTCGTATGCAGTATGTCAACATAAATAAAAAAAGCTACTTACACTAGAAGATACTTTTTCAAAATCAAAATTTGTATACTAGTGTTATCTTAGTGACCAAAGCTTTGCACGGCTTTTATATGTTTTCAATAAGTATTTTTGCTATTTTTAGCGTGAATTAACACTTTTAAGTATCATAAAAATATTAAGTGACATTATTTCTTACTCACTTATTTACGAAATTAAGCTTAAAAAGTCCGTTTTATTCATTTTGATGGGTTATGACCAATACATCCTATTAAGTATCAATTTAAACATTATTTCGACCCTATAAATATTTAAAGAAACTTTAAAAAATTCAAAAGAATTATTATATTACAATCGTATTCCCACCACAGCCTAATTAGCTAAGGCTTTTATAAAATATAAATATTAATCGTTACATTACAATGTCCTTCATGCAAATGCCAACCAGCTATTTTTTCCTCACGTTAGTCACAAACAGGTATAATTGTGTACAGCTAGGTATAATAAATTATATTTTATATGTAGCCTTTCTAATATATCCGTGATGCGATGCACGCTATGAGATCATCGATGATCTGTTATGTCAATAATAAGTTAAATTAATAGATATTTTTTATATTTTTAAAATGGTAACCATTTTAAACGATAAAGGATAGAAAAATACTGTTTTTTTATGCCTTCACGCTTTATATATAGGGTAGATAGAGGCAACTGCAGTGTGGAAGCCTAGTGTTAACATATCGTTCCCCGCTTTCGGCCTTTTCGTTTCGAATCTGTGTTCACATGACTCTAAAATATCGTGAGATTGTTAATTATATAGAAATAAGAGTACTGTAGGTATATAAGATTTTTTTATTGTGTAGATTCACGCTTTATCCAGCACATGGCAGGGCACAAGGAACCGCAGGAACCTAGTTTTAAGACACTTCGTTCTCTTCTTTCCGCGTTTTTCGAGGCATTGCGTGTTGAGAGGCGGAACTCAACGCCGTACTTTGTAAAGTTGCCAGAGCGAAGAAAATGAAAACTTGCTGCGGGCTGGAAATCCTTCAAGCGCTCTGACCACTATAAGTTTTTCATCACGCCGCGTCTATTTTCATATAAATATGCTTATTTTAAACACCTAAAAACTTCACCGACTTCCTGTCTCTACTTAACCAAATATAATATTAACAAGTCACTAAATATAAAAGTATTAAGTCTTCAAGCTTACGACCATTGTTTTAACACTTTCATTTAAACTAAAAATTCACGTCCTACATACGTTTCAACCACAATACGTACCTAAAATTAAGGCTAACTCTGATTACGATCTCGAAATGCAATTATAATAATGATATTAAGATATTAACAATACGCTAAACAAATATATAATTTTCATTGTTAAAAAAAACGTTTGCTTTTAATTTAGGCATCTTTCGCTTGAAGCAAGCATAAAGCAAGCAGGGAAATTTTAATAAGCTATCCGACCACCGTGACCTAACTACAACTATTAGGGGCATATGGATGACTATTGAGGACCGTCGTGGCGCAGAGTCGCAACGTCTGCCTGTAACGTGACGGTTTCTGGGTTCGAACCAGTCGGAGAAGATGGATTTTTCTATTTCCATTTTCTTCGCTCTGGCAAACTAGGCAAAGCGCGGCGTTGAGTTCCGCCACTCAACACGCAATGCCTCGAAAATGGCGGAAAGCCGAGACGGATAAAAGCAGGAACTAAGCAACGGAGTGTTAAGAACACTAGGTTCGTATGGTTCCTGCAGTTCCCTCTGCCTACCCTGCCCATGTGCGGGATACAGCGTGAAGCTAAAAATAATAAAACTTACAAATTCTAGTATAAAGTCACAAAAATTAAATAATATTGTGGTATAGCCATAATTTCAATTAGTATGAAGTATATTTGTAATTTTTTAGTAAATCCTTTTTTTCAGCTCATATCAGCTTTGTTAACGCAGAAAAGAAAAATTGTTTTAGCCCCTGAAGTGGGAATCGAATCTCTGGCGTCCGTAGAGTGACATTAATATATTACTATACTAAAGTCAGTTATTGGTAACCATTATTGATTTCATCCATATGAAATTTCCTGATTGGTTAACTTCTTTAATAAATTATATTTTTTCCTCTCAACAGTGGATCATAATAACTAAATAAATAAGTAAATACGGAAAAATTGAGTGGCTTTCTTTTTCTGTGTTATGTTAAAGACTACGTTAAAGACTACGTTTAATATTAAAGACTACGTTCTCATTGGATAAAGCGGGAGTATACATGTAAATTTGGATATATGTATGTATATTTTTTTTGTATATGGTAGAGTAGGCAGAGAAAACTGCAGGATCCATAGCAACCTAGTGTCAAGACACTCCGTAGCTTAGTCCCTGCTTTCCTTTTTCGAGGTATTGCGTATTGAGCGGAACTCAAGACCGCACTTTGTCTAGTTTCCAGAGCGAATAAAATGAAAATAGAAGAATACATCTTCCCTGAATAGGAATCGAACCCACAAACCTGCGTTTACAGGTAGACTACGGTTCCCATATGTATGAATGTATGTAAATATATGATACAATTATTTTTTTAAAAATAATCTAAGCCTAAACATGGTTAGATCGCGGCTCTCACATCTTAAGCCACACAGCAAAGGTCACACGAACTCTTGGGCAATGGTTTCCGTAAAAACCGTCCATTGTTCAATTTCAACACTAACGTGAGTACTAATGGGAATTAGTGTGTTTTAGTTAGCGTCATCATACGTTTTCACTTTCGTTTCACAAGTTCATTTCCTTGTTCCATTATTTAATTGGTTTTAATTGGTTTTAGTGTTAATGAGGTTATGCTTACATATATCATAGGTTTAATTAATGTTATTTTAAATAATAAAAGTATTCATGTATAAAGAAATATACAATTATATATTTATACATTGGTTAAGTAATAGCAACAGCTGCGGCTACACAATTTGTTGAAAATAAGCAAATTGTATAGTCATAGTAAATAAACTATATAAACAGCTTAATGAGAACCGTAGTGGCGTCTCTAGGTGCGGCGTCTCCTGTAAGGCGACGGTTTGTGGGTTCAATTGCCACTCGGGGAAGATGGACTTTTTTATTTCCATTTTCTTCATTCTTACCTCGAAAAACGAAGGAATTTCGCTTATCCAAATGCCTTACAACAATGATTAGTCAGTTTAATCGAGTTTCTACTGTATTTATTTTCGAAAGAGTTTTAGTTCAAGTTAACACTAAAATAAGATTTCTACAACATTCTAAGTTTTTTAACCAAAAATAAGTATTGTAGGACAATATATCTATCCTCGATATATCTACCCTTATAGTGCGTCCGATCCCTTTTCCCGCGTATAAATGAAATTAATGTAATTTTCTCGCTTTTGTAAACTGAGAGCAACTTTGAGTTTTCCATTCAACACTGCAATATATTAATATTATTCCCAACCCATTTAAAAATTTCCCTCGTCTACTTTACTATTCTCAACATACACTGTAAATCTAACGCTTGAAAAATATCCGCTGAAGAAATAAAAAGGACATAACTGTCAATGAGTAATGACATGCAAACGTCAATAACCTCATTCAACATAATTTTTAATTACTAAATTTAATAAAAAACTAAGCGCATTCGAGACAATGAGAAATCGATCAGCTATAGAAAGCGACAGCGCTACCGGGTCACATATAGACAAGAAACCACACAATGTATATATATATATGTATGAACTAAGACCTGGCACATTTCTTTGCTTCGCGGAAACTAATGAAATAACCATTAACGTGTAGAAATGCATGGGAATAATGTTATGTCGACATACATCTATTTATGCAATCGAATTATTGTGTCAATTGAGTTTTTTGTGAGTCGAGTAGAAATCGTAGTGGATCTAGAGGTACCTAATCCTAATTATTTGTAACAAGCCCTAAGTCTAGAAATTGACAGAAAGAAATAGCATGTACATAGGTTATTTCATTTATTCATATGTTAAATTGTGTTAAATTATTTAAAATTTAGAATAATATACTAGATTATTCATATTTTAATTGTTTTTTTATCTATAACAAAGAATGCTTAGATAAGAAAATATTTAAAATACGATGACAACAATTTAACTCTAACAATATGATTATTCCATTTTTGTAATAAAAGACAATAACTAATATGTTACATAAATATTGTTATTCAATGTATCAGCTATTACTACGACAGATATCATAAACGTAAAGTTTGTAAGATGGACGTCAGGTCAGATTTAATAAAAAAAACCTTCTGCACAGATTAAGATGAAATTTGGCAGTAATACAAAGCTACAATTTATAATAAAGGATTGCATTTTTTTCAGTTTCACGCTTTATCCCGCACACACATGGCAGGGTAGGCAGAGGGAACTGCAGGACAATAGCAATATTTTTCGAGGCATTGCGTGTTTCCAGAGCGAAGTAAATGGAAATAGAAAAATCCATCTTCGCCGTGTGGTAATCGAACCCTCAACGTCGCGTTTACAGGCAGACTTTCGCCTCTGCGCCACGACGGTCCTCAACAAGTTTTTTATTATTTGTATTTCAAAGTCAGCCAACCTAATGTCATTTTTAAAGACCGCGACATAATTTTGACCAAAAGTTTAGTGGGTTACGATGAATTGATTTTATAATTTATATTTTATAGTGGTAGAGCCAAGATACATCAACACCAGTAACTCAAAAGGCCAGGCTCGAACCGGGTAGTTACCACGCTCTCACAGAACACTGTCGTGAAACAGCAGTTTATTAAAGCTGCTGTGTTTCGTCTGGTAAGCGAGAGCTCCAGAAGCTCACAAAGTGAGGGGTGGGGGATTATTCGGCGATTTAGTTGGCAACGTATTCACATCCTCTTAGGTTGATAGATGTTATGGGTGAAGATATCCATATAACATCAGGTGGCCATTCTGCTCGTTTGCCAGCTTATAATATAAAAAAAATGATCAAAAGCCTTCCTTGGACAAATAGTATATCCAGCACAAAAATCAAAGGTAAACCAAACGAAACAAAATTGCGTAGCCTCATATTGTATAACTCGATTACCATCGAACTGTGATTCTTGCATCACGAAAATTTTGACATAACTATTGATATGACAATGAGTATTTTCATTTATTTATATATATATATATATATATATATATATATATATATATATATATATATATATATATATATATATATATATATATATATATATATATATATATATATAATATATATATATATATATATATATATATATATATATATATATATATATATATATATATATATATATATATATATATATATATATATATATATATATATATATATATATATATATATATATATATAAAGTTTTACAAGTAATGTTTAAGTTTCAAAGTCTTACACTTTCCCCTTATTTGCGTACTCTGTGTTATTTTATGTTTATATGTAATTTATAAGTAAATAATGTCTTATATATGCAATTAAATTTACGTAAACTACTGTAATTTCATATCTTTGCCATTATATAACATTTTATGACTCTCAATTTCTCATATACTAAGTATACACATATTGTATGGAAAATTTAAACGATATATCTGTAATGTACAATAAGAGAAGAAACTGCTTAGCATTTCATGGATTCACCGTGCGGGTGCCGGGCCCATCGCGTTGTAGGAAGAGGAGCTCCGATCAGCGCTTGGGACTTCCGACCCAAGTGTAGGTTTAAAGGGGCCCCTTTAAAATGCATTAACGCTCACCTTCACTGTCCGAGCTCCTCCCACTACCTAACCAAATTCGAAATGATTCTGCTAATGCCGCCTTTGAAGTACGTTCTAGAAATGTATTAGTAATAGTTCTAGACAGGCCGAGATCTTTTAGCAAGCTATAGAGAGATTTCGCTGTTATACCTCTCGCTCCTACTTCAACCGCATATGAATTTACTCTAAACCTATTCCTGGTCAGTTCGTTAGTAAGCTCGGAATACTTATTAACTTTAAGATGGTGACTTTTAGGGATATTTGTCTCCCACGGAACTGTAAGTTCTACCAGTACTACGCGTTTTAGGTTTCGAGAATAAAGAAAAATATCCGGTCTGGATGACGAAACACCAATGTCCTCAGGGATTTTATACTGTTTCTCATACGTGTCCATCAAAAGAGTCCAATCAGGAGCTGGATCTAATATTGAGAAAGGTTTTTGCGTGTATTTTTTAACAGAACCTTCTTTCACAAACTCTGTTAAACGTTTGCTGGTTGTAATGTTTCTCTGTGCTCTAGCTACTGAAAGACTAACGGCTTCACGTATGATTTCTAGTACTTTATCTTGGCGCCACGAGTATTGACCACTTTCCAAGAGTACCCTACACCCCACCAGCACATGTTGCTCAAGCTGTCCCCACTGCCTCCTTACAGATGTAGCAAGATTATCATCTCGTGATTTTCCCAGAATTATATGTCTTGGCAACTTTTAGATGTTTATAGAGCTCCGATGGTTTCTTTAATCTCAACTCAAAAATATTTTTTTCCCTAAATAAGGTATCTGCCGAATGCGCTAGTCCAATCCAAAACTTTAGTATCTTTATGACGCTTGCATCTAATTAAGAAGAAGATTTTATTAAAATCATATACGAGGAAAGGCCAATTCAGACGTGATATTAGAAAATTGTCGTATATCCAAGCTTTTTTGACATTACTTATAGGTTGATGGTACCTTTTGAAGATCCGTGAAAAAGCTGTCGACTAGTATATCTAAAGATGGAGTACGGCCTTTATAATCTATTTTCTAGCCGAGAAATGTAAAAGGTGCAGCTTCGGAAACTATAGAAATGCTTTTACCACCTATTTTAAGTCCCGGATCGTATGAGGTATATTTAGTGTTTCGTCTACCGAGACATAAGCAGTGACAGAAGATACGCGTATACATCAGTATTTTCACTAAGCAAGTCGCCGGAGAGGGCATCAACAAAAAACAGTTTCATATATTTATAGTAATAATAGGCTATTTCCACAGAGTTACGTTATAAAAGATACATACCAATACCTTCGTGATACATTCCCATAAGGAATACACGTGTTTACGTCGACTCCATCAATTTGATCGGTGGTTGTTATGTCATGCGACCTGCATTGTGTCCCCTATTACTCAATACAATTTTATTGTCATAATGTATATATATATATATATATATATATATATATATATATATATATATATATATATATATATATATATATATATATATATATATATATATATATATATATATATATATATATATATATATATATATATATATATATATATATATATATATATATATATATATATATATATATATATATACATATATATATGTATATATATATATATATACACATATATATGTATGCAGCTGACTCACCAGATGTATAAATACTATAGAATGTCTTGTATACCGTATAAGCAACTTACCTGTAAAGGAAAATAAGTTTTGTAAGTACATACCTACATATAATGTAACGTAATTTATATAAATATTAATTGATTAAGTCACAACATGGCACTTTGTTGTAATATGTATAAATAAATAAACAATTATATATTACTATCACAATTTTACTAAGCGGATATTTGAAATCATTGGACAAGGTTGTTTGGAAAATTCAAGGTTTGTTACAGTTCCTTTCGGAGTGGGAGTTTAACTAAAGAAATTAAGTAAAAGTTTTACTAAATCTGAAAAAAAAACACAATAAAAATAACTGACAAATTCATGTCTAAGACTGTGTAGGTAAAGTCTGCTTTATTTCTCTTTATTAACGTAAATAAGTATTTACTAATTTTAAATCTAACTTTCGTATATATAAGAATAAAACAGAGTGAAACAACATTTTTAATTTTTTTTTCATATATGTTCCATAATATAATACAATGACTATATACTAATTAGCATATAAAAAGTATTTATTCACAATGATTAGCGTACAAAAGGCTACAATATTTCAATGTTAGGGTTAAAATGATGAATTTGCCAGAGGTGAGGGTCCTCTAAAGGTTGAGCGTATACCTTTGTTACATCATCCAGCATCCGGCTTCGTTATAACAAAGTTTATTAACCAACATATATACATACACATACATACATACACATACATACATACACATACATACATACACATACATACATACACATACATACATACATACATATGTAAAACTGATACTTTAGTTTTTATTGTTTAACGTACAGAGCTTGAAGCTAGCTAGCTTTCCAGATAACTCAAAAAGGAGAAATTGGTCACTATTATTCCTATAAAAAACAGTAAAAAATCACTACCGGGGTGAAATTAATTTTATGAATATAACTATCTATACGAGAGAGATATAGCGTTGCATACTATAAAACACAAACGTATTCTATTATAACGGTGTAGCTATTAAATTAATGGCAAAATGGCAAAAATAATTAACCTACCAGCTAACTTAGTATTACCTCATATTTATTTATTATTTGTGTCAATCGTATGAAATATGAACAAACGTATATCATTAGAACTAGTCAGTTTTCACAACTCATGAATGATTCATCATTGAGAGCTTCACACTTCACGTTTTGGTTGCGTCAATTATATTACTTTCAATGTTTTGCACATACGATTTACCGAGTGGCCTTGATTGATAGGACATATTAAGAAAGGGATATATTATAAAAAGTTTCTATAGACCTCTTCAAGTACTGGAAAGAACATTCAAGCTTTTTCCCATATATAAACACTTTGCTGTGCATTTTCAGTCCAATTTTCAAGGCATTACGTCTACAGTAAGACACTATATTGCGCTACGACAACTTCATCAATATATAACGGCACTGGCACTCTCCAAACGCCACAACTAAAGAGAAGAAAAAGAATATTATAAATAGGTTAAGTTAGCTATAAAAATTAGTTGTCATCTGAATTGAAATTTGGTGGAGACCTTGTGTCGGTAAGAAATAAAAAAAAATGCGCCCATGGGCGCTTACAATGTTATTGAAGGTCGAATATCAAAATTTACTTTAATGTATTCTTCCGTTTTGCACGTAATAAGATAAATCAAAAACTAAGTGATATTAAGTAATACTTTAGTAAATAGAACATTTGTATAAAAAGTCGATATTTTTCTTTTGTTTCATACAAATTTAGCATTTTTGAGTTAGCTATAACTATTCCAAAAGCGAAAGAAGTTATTTCTATAACTTTCATAAGTGATCTTTAGTAAGGTGTCGGTTCTACAATCAAAGTAGTAATACTTAGTTCATATAAGTGAAAGCAAAAGAATTACTTAGAATTACGACGTATAAAACATAAACGTCTCAAGTCTTTAAGCTGGAACCTTAAAAGTGATAAGATAATATCGCTAAAATTGGTACTTATTAGAGCAAAAAAAGGCAAATTATAGAACAATAACGTGCGCCCTTGCTAACAACAAAGCTTGAAACAAAGAGTTACGATATGATCAACAATGGCACTTGAAGTTTAGACCTTATGAACAATACAATGATAGAACACGCCGTCAATAGGGTATTTCGCCATCGTTATATGGTATCTATAGAATTATTTGTAAAAAAACTACTTTTATTATTTTATCAGTACCTACAGCTGAAACAACTTCTTTTAGAAAGCTGAAATTTAGTGTCTAGGTTCTTTAAGGAGTGTAAAATAAGATTGAAAGAGAGAAAGACCAATTTTTCAACAAATAAACAACTGGCGGTTGCAGAATCTACAACTCCTCCTTCTTTACTATTGATTTTTTTTATTTAGCTTAACGCTTTATCCTGCTCAAAAGCGCGGGATAAGCAGCGGGAACCGTGGGGACTTAGTGTTAAGACACTCTGTTCCCTGTGTTCGGTTCAACGTCCAACTAAGCTAACAAAATGGATATAAAAAACCTAGATTCTCAGCGAGTGGACGATACCAAAATAAAATTTCTAGGTCAAAAACTCATTTCTATACGTGTGCGTAATTAAAGGACTTCCACAGATAATATCAAATGATGATTAGCTTTAAAAAGTTATTTTAAATTAATATTTACTTAAATTTTCACATCTGTGACCGTGATGTTAAATGTCACAACAAAGTACACCAATGTCAACATGTTTAACATCGACAATAATATAAAAAGCAGGTTTTGTTATAATGTATCCGGCCACAGGCCACTTTACTACTATATATTAATATTTACTTATAAGCAAATAAATTACAAATATATATATGTATATATATATATATATATATATATATATATATATATATATATATATATATATATATATATACAAATATATATATGTATATACAAATATTTTGTTGTTATTTTTATAAATTAAATTAAACACTAATAATATTTAAGTACACGTGTACACGCGCTTCGTTTTATTAACCTAACACTTTTTAAGGATGGTAAAGTTAGGAATATTTTTTGTATTTTCGAGTGACAAAAAGCTTAAATCTTTTTCAAGCAAATCCGATTGGCAAGCATCGGCTATATTTTTCACCAATCCGCCTTTTCGAGATATTTAAAACGATATCAAAAGTAAAATTTTAGCCAAAAACTCGTCTCTCTAAGTGTGCGCAATTAAAACGCTCCAAGAAATAATATATAATGATACGATATTTACTTACAATAGAAACCGATTAAAAAAAACTAAAGTGATCAAATGTTTTTATATAAAATATACATTTATTATAAACAAGATATAGCCGACTAAGTGCATTATTTAAAGCTTCGTGAACTCCAGTCACGTAGAGGCGATAACCGAGACAACCTTACAAATATTTCAATAGCACGTGACGATGACAGAACGATAGCCACGACGGTTTTGTGGAAGTAACTGTTTTAAGTAAGTTCTGATGGTGTTGACGATTTATATATTGGGACAATTTCAAAATATTGTTTTATATATCTTTTTCATTTATTTGATGAGTTACCCTAACGCCTAAAGGCAAGTCCCTGTGTGCTGATCTGGCGCTGTGGCAGAGCGTCTGATAGTAAATATGACAGTTGTGGGTTTGATTCACGTATTCCTCACTCTGATAACAAGAGTTCCACCACTCAACATGCAATGTTTCAAAATTGAGCAAAAAGTGGGAAATGGAGTGTTCGTAACACTAGTCTCCCTCTGGTAAGCCTACAATATGCGGGAATTTGCAGGCGAAGTTGCAGTATAGGGATCTCTATAATTATAAATAAATTATATATTTTTATATCAATCTGTTTCTGTGAAATATTTCATGCAACCGGCAGCGATATTAAAAGCTTTCAATCCGGCGGATACAGTAATTACTAGAAACTACTATTAAATGGAAAAGCTTGCATTGCAAGCTTAATGCAGCACCATCGTTTACACTAACAACACCACAAGTCTAAAGTGTTTAGTAAATACTACAATTACGAAGTATAGATACAAGTATCGTATTAAATCTAAAATATTCATTATTTACTTAATAGTAATTTATGTACTTTCTATATAATAGTATAAACTCAGTCATATTTTTAGTACAAGCAGCAAATCCTCATTTACATAGCTCCAAAATTCGAGATATAACAGAAGACACTATCGAGTGGCAGTACTCAACGCTGTGATTTCCTAAAAGGAAAATTACAAATGGTTCTACGTTTCAAGCAAACCAGACGAAATTAAACCTAAACCTATCGCGTTTAAGCTCGGACTGTATTAACTTGTGCGTGCTAAGTCACGAGGACATTTGAAACCTTTTATATGTACAAATATATATTTACAAATGTCTTATATATGTACATAATATGTAAGATTTAATTTTCATTAAACCACAGTACATGTTAAGATATTAGTTTAATCTTAACATAAGATATCCTGGCGCAGTCCTGGATCAGTGCATAACAATACATAAGGTGGTTTTGGATTTTATCGGTGGAAATATTGTGAAAAATTATAATTTAAATTATTTTATCGATGGATCTTTTGCCACATAGTATACCATATATGGTACAAGTCTCCCAACCAAAATAAATACACAAAAAGTCTCAAACTAATATATTATAAATATTAATAAACAAAAATCGTGGCGCAGAGTAGCGTGTGTCTGTAAACACGATAGTGGTGATAGGTTCGATTTCTACTCGGGGAAGATGGATTTTTCATTTCCATTATCTTTGCTCTGACAACTAGGCAAAGCGCGGCGTTGAATTTCACTTCTCAACACGCAACGCCTCAAAAAATTCGGAAAGCAGGGTAGGAGAAAGCAGGAACGAAACAACGGAATGTCTTAACACTAGGTTCCTGCAGTTCCCTCTGCTTTCCCCTGAAAAATGCGGGATAAAGCGTGAAGCTAAAAATATACATATAATTAAATAAACATATTATAGGAACACCAATATTAATTTCGTAAAACAATATTACGCTATGACAGTTATGTTCGCGTTGCATTATTGAAGTACGGTTTCAAATTGCGAAACGTAATCGGTATTTTAATAATAATACATTTAATATAGATTAGCCAAGTGTACGTGCTAACTTACTTTAGTATATCTGGATATTGGTACTAAGAGTGACTTACAGGGCTCAGATAAAGCTATTGGATGAATAAAGCTGAAATTTTCCATTATTTATCACTTGGTATATCAAAAAAGTTTCCTAGGATGATTGAAGACGATTAAACATTATATAGTATAGTGAACTTGTTTATAATTTATAATTTTGATTAGACTTGTACAAACATAACCAGATCTATGTCTTTGATGATGGTATTTTAATATAATTGAACCATCGAATCTTGGTTCACAGTCAGATGCTTTCGAACTGCGCTACGAGAACCTATTGGGCACTTTTTCTAATAATAAGCAGTTTCTGCATTATAATCTGTACATGCATATTTTAAAACCAATTTGTTACATTGATAAGTAGTTAAATCATTTATATAGATTTTACTACGGTTTAACTTTAAAATTAAATTTCAAACATAAATAATAATTATTATATTGACTGAGGATCGTTGTGGCGCAGAGGGGTAAGCGTCTGCCTGCAAGCGCGACAGTTTGAGGATGGATTTTTCTATTTCCATTTTCTTCGCTCTGGAAACTAGGCAAAGCGCGGCGTTGATTGCCGCCATTCAACACGGAATTCCTGGGAAAAGGCGATAACCGGGGACGGAGAAAGCAGGGACTTAGAAACGGAGTGTCTTAACACTAGGTTCATATGGTTCCTGCAGTTCCCTCTGCCTACCCTGCAATCTGCGGGATAAGGCGTGAAGCTAAAAAAAAATATTATTACTTGTTCTAACCAAACGCCGTTTTCTCTCAGCCGAAACTTCTCATGGGAATCGAAATCACGACCTCACTACGTAACGATGGACACTACGACAATAAAATATTAACATAGAATAATTACAACACAATATGGATTTATAGCGTCAATCTAAGTAGTGAAAGTGGAACCCTATTTTACATTAGAATATTCATATATGCAAATGTATGGACGACCTAGTGCTTGACTGGTTTTAGTTGTAACGTTGATTGATATCTGGGACGGCTACTGTAAAAGCAATCGTGCTTGAAAGTAGGACTATTTAAGTATAGACGGGATTGTATAGTCCATATCTAGTTATAACTTCGCACATGTGTTCTTTATACAGTAGGGTATATGGAGGGAATGTTGAGACGACACTCTGTTCCCTGATGAACTTAACCGTGCCATGTGGATATTAGTGTGAAGGAAATAAATATATTTCATTCACCCCGATTGAGAATTAAACCCACTAAATTCAAAGTATAAGTTTGTAAATATCCACACTTTTTATGATTAATATTAACTCTGTATATTATGTATTAATATTGATATTAATATAAGTAATTAATATTTATGATAAGAAAATATAGTATATGTTAAAAAAGGGTACGGACCAAGTGTCTGCAGTATTAAATTAATTCTAAAAAAACAACCCAACTGCGATATATGTTTGAAAATATGATCCAGTATAAGGGTTGTATGTCGAGACGATGATCTGCCTCTACCGGTGCTCAGCGTCTTTTACAACTATTCTATAGCTTTGCTGTAGGCGAAAATTTCCTTTACTTGATAGGTCCATCTTTATGATGAAAGACCTCGGGCTCTTCTGCCTTCCTTAATTTCAACTGTCAATTGCAAATATATGTTTCTTGCTATTAGATAATAATTAGAAATACGAACAGTTTTTTTACCAGTATCTCTACAGGCAATAGTGTATTTTTTTCTTCAGATATTGCAGGTAATTTAATGCTAAAAATGCATCTATTTAGTAAAAGTGTACTATTCAATTAATTTTAACATTCGAGCGAAAAGCAGAGAAAGGAGTTTTTTATCTCTACTCAATTGTCTAGTGTCTCTCTATTTACACTGCAACAAATGGGACACACTGAAGCAGAGAATAAAAATATGTAGCCTAAGATTTTTTCGCCGTGGCGCAGAGGCGCAGCATCTGCTGGTAAACGCGTCAATTTGTTATTTTAAATTTCCAATCCTTAACTCTGGCAACTAGACAAGTGCGGCGTTTAGTTTCACCACTCAAATTGTAATGCCTCGAAAAGGCGGTGCGATGGTGTCTTAACACTAGGTTCCCGTTGTTTATGCAGTTCCTAGAGGGAACCTATCCTGCTATAAGCGGGATTTGTATTTAATATATATTTATGTTTATAAAAATAAGATAAGTGATTTAAAAAAATCATAATTTACCACTAAAATCAAAAATTCAAAATGAAGCAATACTGTCTATATATTTTAAAAAAACCGTTTATCCCAGACTAGAAACCACTTTCGCTTGACCCGCTTTGTATTGTTCAAGTGGAATATTCTCACGAACGGTACCGTTGTTAGATTAGCAAAATTAAACTTTAATACGTTGTAATAAGGGGATACTGAAATTCAACTTACCTGTTCATATCAGCATTGCGTCAAAATTAGCCTTTTATCGAAGTGTAATAGACAAAGACGTTTAGAAGTCGGAACGCGTCTCTTTCGCTTGTAGTATTTAGTAAATGTTTCGCAACTTTTGAGAATTAGTAAAATATTAAACTATTTGACGATATTGAGGCAAAACTCGGTAAAATTAGCTGTTTGCGAACTTTGTAAGTTATTATATTTAGCGTAGTAAGACATAGTGGGAGTACCTATAAACCAAAGTGTTTACTTATAAAAAATATTAATTTTACAGCTTTAGTTTTCTATCCGCCATTAGCCTGTTTTTCCCTGTTCAATATTATGTTACATTACATGTCGAATGGCAGAACAAAGCGCTGTTTTTCTCTTCCGCTATACCGTGTAAGCATCATATTCAATACTTAAATACTTCCAATTTTATTTATGTCTAACGAACTTTATAGATAGATTGTAGACGACACATATCATATATAAATTTCATTAAACGTTTTACACAAATACAACTTGAACTTGCATCATCTACAAAAACTAGCTCTTGCACTGCAATCCACTTACATACCGCCTCTGGTTAAACAAGCTTGTTTACATTTATACAATGTTCAATAAACCAATTAAATGTAAATTGTTTTGGACAAAATAAAAAAACACATATTAAAAATAAAAAAAAAACTGTACTGTACTGAACTAAAATGAACTGGTTACTATATAGATCTTTCTTTAAGGGTATACATAGTTATTTCACAAACATAGGTAAAAAAATTTAAATCACCGGATGTCACGTTAGTTCTATCATTATAAAACCTACTTGCTCTAGTCCATACAAAGCTTTTAATTGAAGACTCATTAAACAGTTATATGTAGGGAGTTAAATGTCAAGCTGGTTGCTTATAAAGGAATTATGTGCCTGACAGGTTAGGTAACATATTTGTATATAAAAAGTATATATAAAAACTTGATGGATTTAGAAGAATCAGTAAATTATCATTATATATTATTTGTGGAATCATTTTAATTGCGTACACTTAGACATGCAAGTTTTGATCTAAAATTTTACTTTTGGTAACGGTTTAAAGATCTCGGAAAGGAGAGGAGAATTGCAGAGAAATACAGCCGATGTTCGAACATGAACAGTTCAATTGATAATTGACAAATATTACAGGTTACTTGAAAAACAATTGCTCGCGCTCCATATGTCGAAAGCGCATGTGCGCGGGAAACTCAATAGCATGTATATTACTTATAGGTAATATTGACAGTTTCATGTTATGATTTTTTAAATCAGAGTATAATTATATAGTAATTAGAATAAAGAGCCAAAGTATTAAATATATTTTTTGAACAGTACAAAATGAAAAGAATAATAAAAAATTTCATTATATGTGAAAGTCAAACGTAAATTTAACATCTAAATTTATAAGATTTACGGAAATATTAAATATGCGTATTTTTTATCTTCACGCTTTATCCTGCATGTGGCGGTGTAGGCAGACGGAACTGCAGGAACCATCGGAACCAACTGTTAAAACTTCGTTGCTTAATGGTTGCTTTCTCTGTCTCCGTTACTTTTGTTCCAATCCCTAATTTTTAGATTCTTGAGGGACAGATAACAAAATCGCTCTGTATATCCGTAAAGTAGGTAAAAATAAATTATAACGTTCTCCAATATGGATACTGAACCCAAAACTATCGCCTTACAGTCAGACGGACATAATTTATAACATTTTATTAGCCATTATGCAGAAATACTGTGCAGTTGTTACTGATGGTACGTGCGTATTTAATCAATGCGTCAGCGTTACGTTGGCTCGCGATCCACGGATATTGCTAAACGCAGGTATCTTATATCCAATTAGTTATGTTAAAATAAATAATATAAAAAGCAGTGTTGCCATATTGAGGCTGTATGGCATTTTTTTAAATTTTTTATGATTTTGACACACTGAGTATAGAAAGATATTCTTAAAGAAAACATAAAAATTTGAACGGCGGTTCAGCGAGATTAGATTTATCTAAAATCTGTAATGCCATTCCATACATAATTTTAAAAATTGAAATTTATTTTTTTTTAGCTCACGCTTTATCCCGCACATGGCAGGGTAGGCAGAGGGAACTGCAGGATCCATACGAACCTAGTGTTAAGACACTCCGTTACTTAGTCCCTGCTTACTCCGTCCCCGCTTTCCGCCGTTTTCGAGGCATTGCGTGTTGAGTGGCGGAACTCAACGCCGCGCTTGGCCTTAGTTGCCAGAGCGAAGAAAATGGAAATAAAAAAATCCATCTTCCTCGACTGGCGATCGAACCCAGAAACCGTCGCGTTAGTCGCGTTACAGGCAGACGTTGCGCCTCTGCGCCACGACGGTCCTCAAATTGAAATCGGTATAGAAATATTGTAATTTTTCGAAAATTTCATAACACACCTAGTGTTCCTTCTTCCACTACGCCGTATGTTGTATGCAGCGTGATGCAAAAAAATGACGTTGAATATTTCTCAATTTGGAAAGTGCCAATCAGAGTATTGTGTCACTTGGCTGTCTCGTAATTATTTATTAGTATGCGGGAATACGGAAAGATAAAACAGCAGTTTTTTTACTGTTTAATCAAATCTATGTATATAATTTTTTTTCGTAAGTTACATATTATAGTATAGCATATATTAGAAAGGAAATTAACGCATCGAATCATATAAATAATTAACCGAAGCTTGACTCCAACCCCATAATATACGTACTTGCTTTAAATTATCTTATATATCTCACCTACAAATATACACAACAAAAACATTATTTCTGGAAAGCTTTATTTATAATATATATCGTAAAGTATACTTACAAGTATACTATATACTGCAGTCATGCAATTATATATACAGTACTAGATAATTACATTTAAATGTATAGATATTTAAGGCTAAATATTTAACTTCTATTAAAAGCAGGTAACTTAATTATTACCTTTTATAAATCTTATTAACATAATACATATAAACATGACTATTAATA
The DNA here is from genome assembly GCA_037178615.1 of Dione vanillae. Lineage (NCBI taxonomy): Eukaryota > Metazoa > Arthropoda > Insecta > Lepidoptera > Nymphalidae > Dione > Dione vanillae. The sequence goes on along the minus strand of JAZFAU010000231.1, from coordinate 1,157,380 downwards.
TAGAATTTACACGTTTTTTATTCATGATAAAAAGTCGAAGAGTTTGTTTGTTGGAACACGCCAAACTCAGGAACTACTAGTTTAAATTAATTATTATCGATTATCGATGAAACATTATATTATTTTTATTTTTACTTATTTATTATTTGGTTTTTGTTTGCGGGGACGGAGAAAGCAGGGACTGAGCAACGGAGTGTCTTAACACTAGGTTCCCAAATCCCTGCTGTTCCCTCTGCCTAACCTGCCTTGTGCGGGATAAAGTGTGAAGCGTGAAGTTTTTTTTTGTTAATTCTTATTAAGGAAACTTAAGTTAAGTACAATAAAATATATCACAATATTTTCTATTATACCAGATTCAGTTATGCTTGTTTTTAATATTATGATATATATACCTAGTAACTTAGGTATATACCTACTTAACTACTTATATTTAAAAATATGTATTTGGAAGATTATGTGATTCACCGTTTCAGTGTAAGCGTGATGGTTGTGGGTTCAATTCAACGTCGAGAGAGTTATGAAAGATTTGTAAATAAGATACAAGGAGCAAAAGTAAGTGAGGTAAGGGGAGACTTCGGTTGACTTCCGAAAACACAGCATCGCATATACTGGAGGAAGGTCACGTAAAAAGCATGAGGACTCCCCGGACAGCATATACGAAGAGGTTAATGGCAGTGGACGAGGTGGAAGAAATATGCAGGGACCGCAGCGTTTGGCGCTCCGTTCTCTCTAACTTCTCCGCTAAGAATAAAGCGTCAAGCTATGTATGTATGGAAAGGAATCGAGAATATCAATATTTTTATTTTGAACATTACTTAATAAACGATAAATGTTTTGAAACTTCGAATACTAAAATGAAAGGAAGCTACATAATATAGCACACACTGACGTAAGTGAGAAATAACAGTAGAAATGCTCGGCGAAGTAGGTAATATCTTTGATAAGTATCATTCAGTTCAAATAAAGATTTAGATCTGAACTGGGTCATTAAGGCCAACCGTACGATAACCTTTTTCTATACTAGTTTGACTTGTGACTTTTGCTGTAATATAGTAGGAATTTATTATTATATAAGAACAAGAAGGTTAAGATACTCTGTTCCTCACTTTCCTCGAAACTCTCTATACAGCTGCTAGTTGCGCTTAACGCCGCTCTTTATTTTATTACCAGCACTAGGAAACGGAAGTTCTCTATTCACTCGAGTGGAAATTGAACCTACTGCCGTCGTATTAACAGTTAAACGCTGAGTCAGTACGTCATGATAGTCTTAATATTAATAATAAGCAATATAAAATATTTTAATTACAAATATTATAATAAAAACCTATATATATATATATATATATATATATATATATATATATATATATATATATATATATATATATATATATATATATATATATATATATATATATATATATATATATATATATATATATATATATATATATATATATATATATATATATATATATATATATATATATATATATATATATATATATATATATATATATATATATATATATATATATATATATATATATATATATATATATATATATATATATATATATATATATATATATATATATATATATATATATATATATATATATATATATATATATATATATATATATATATATATATATATATATATATATATATATATATATATATATATATATATATATATATATATATATAAAATGTAGGTTAGCCAGTCTCGAATCGCCAAACATTTGGGTGGTCTAAGCCTAAGTTAATCGATTACATAGACTTCAGTCACAATGACGAAGGATATCGAGCGTAGACGAAACGTCGTTAGATATTTAGGTTGAATTAATAGCAAGTTTTAAGAGGAAAGTCATGCATGAGTGAACCAATTTGTTTTGAAAGTTATTTATTAAATACAAAATGTATAGGCGTCGTGGCGTAGGCGCGATGTTTGTAATCGCAACGGTTTGTGGGTTCGATTCCCGCACAGAAATATAGGATTGTTTCATTTCTATTTTTTTGCTCTGACGACAAATTGCCTCAAAAGAAGGCGAAGCAGGGAACGGAGTATCTTAACACTACATTCCCAATGATTCTGCCCTCTGCCTACCATGCAATATGCGAAATAAAAAAAGCTTACATGGTATTTGAAGCGTCTAAGAAAATTTATTAAATTATAAAAATCTTATGATGACAAGTAATAAGCATAAAAAGAAGTAATATAAAGTTTAGTATTAATTTAAAATATTTACCAACATAATTTCAATCTAAGTTTGTTGTCAATATTCTATAATTACATATTGACACAAGATTAAGACATTCAGTTTGACATTTAATATACTTTTATATATAGATATATGTTTATATGTATGTATATATGTATGTATGTTAAAAGAAATTTACATCATCCGATTAGTCATAAATGTAATGCTTTATGCATTACGATAACAATAATGTAATCATTTTAGATGACGCAAGTAAAACGACAACATACTTTTAATTCAATTTAGATTTTTAGTATAAATAATCCTTTAAAATCTTGTGAACTTTTAAATCCGCAAATTTTAGACATATGATAGATTTATACACAAGGCTTGAATAGTGTTATTCTATTAAGTAATTTTTAAAATATATTTATACTAATTATTAAATAAAGCGGGGACGGAGAAAGCAGGGACTGAGCAACGGAGTGTCTTAACACTAGGTTCCCATGGTTCCTGCAGTTCCCTCTGCCTACCCTGCCATGTGCGGGATAAAGCGTGAAGCTAAAAAAAAAATTAAATAAAAGCAAAGCGTAATATATAGCCCACATACGGTGAATGTCGTATCCGAGGAAGGTATGGGATTCGTCCTATACATGTTTTATTTATTTTAGTCCAAGTCTTTATTGTGGTTTGCTATCATGTGGTTTGCAAAACCGAATTTATTTTTAAAAACGGTCACACGGCTTACAATAAAGCTGGCCAGCCGAGTTATATGTGAGAGAGCTTTTGTTTAGTTTTCCGTAATAGATGTTTTGTATGTAGGCTTAGACCTAGGAAATTTATACATAACAACTAAGCCTTGTGAAGCACTTTTTCAAAACAGACCAAACGTATATTTTAAAGTAAGGCAAAAGTAACCTAGTGTTAAAACAATTCATTCCCCTCTTCAATTTTCAAGACCATCGGAGCGGAAGAATTATTTAAGTTTATTCCCTGATTGGGGATCGAATGCGTATCCGTCTTGTTCACATTCAGACGAACCTTCATGAAACTTGAATCTAGTGTATCATATAACATAATGGCGGAGAATTACAGCGAATACAGCGGTTTATGGGTTTGATTCCCTTTTGGGGAACAGTAATTATTTCATTTTCTACGTTGTAGCAACAAAAAAGCACGACATTGAGTTTCGCCATACAATATGAGTGTAAATGAAGTGTTAAATGTCTTAACAGTCAGTTCGTTCCACACCTTGCAATGTATAGAATACAGAATGAAGCTAACGAAAAAATAACATATTAAAAACAAAACAAAACACTTTTAACTTTTTAAATTTATAAAAATGGTGGATAAACACCTGCAAAGCGTTCTATCTCTATTGTATCACGAGAGAGCAAAGTAAATTAGAATTACACAACATCTACAATTGCGTTAACTCGATCTTCAGACTAAATTACTGTTACTCTTCAAATAACCGAATCTAACCGCATTCTATATTGAATTGAAGAAATTCATCGAATGGTGTGAAACATTGTAATAATTGCCGTTATACTCGTAAATAATAAGTCCATATAGCTTCGTGTAATCTTGCTACATTTAAGATCTTAAATTCAATGTTCGAACTTGGGGATTTTGTTACGGGTTGGGGACATTGCCTGTTGAGAAGCGTAATTCAACTGAATTTGCGGAACTCAACCCCGGGGCATGTTTATTTTTAATTAGACATAATTGATGATAAAGCACACGCAATGTGTCTTAGAAATTTAGTGAAAAACAAGAAGAGGTTATTTTACTAAGCCAAAACTAAATACAACTTGAGCAAATCAAAATATCATATAATTTTTTAGTTTATGTTTTTGTTTACAAAATGGCTAATTAAGAATCTTCGCCATTTTTAAAATAAATAAAAATATATATCTTGTTCTCCAACTAGTTTTAGTTCATTTTGGATGTCGACCTTAAAAATCAATCAACAAGCAATTAAGCATGACTGCAAAAAGACGAATAAGTTTCTATTGGTTTATTTACTTAGTTAAAAATATCTTAGTGTTACTCTTAAAAGACACAAGACAAGTAATTGTCTTTTTTCTTTAAAAATTTGTAAAATAAACATTTGAACTGCTTTACAATGTATTTTCTTTCATTGTTATATGGATAATCAGGAAACGTAGTGTTAAGACAATATTTTTCTATACAATTTCGAAACATTGCCGTATTGAGTTGCGGAACTAAACGCCGTGCTTTGCCTTGTTGCTAGAGCGAAGACAAATGAAGAAAACCAAATTGTACCCCCTTTCTCTCCCCACTCTCCTGTTGAGTGGGGATTGAGCCTATAACTATCTATCACGATGGTTACAATCATTACAAACATATATAATATTTCACGTAACTCTTGTTTCAACTAAGCCTATGTAAGCATAGTATCTCTTTTATTATTACACTATATGATAAATATCAACCGTATTATATATAATATATATACACATATACATGTTTTAAATCGACATTACTTAGGAAGCTCGTTAAAATCTCTTCAAAATGACTTCCGCTATGTGACTTTTTTGTCATGTGGATTAATAACGCAGCATCATAAGTTCCTCTTCGCACTTCCGGCTTGAAAGCTCATTCTTTATCAGCTTCCGTGCAGCGGGCGGGAAGAGTCATTATACAAACTACACATTTAATTTAAGATTTGCTTAGAGGGTGTGTTTTTTTGCTGTTATTTAAAAAGCGTTTAATTTATGTGTTGTTTAATTAAAAAAAGATGTTTTTTTTAAATGTAACTATAAACAAAAATGTCTCTATGTATATCTGTATCTGTATGTATCTGCATATTTTGATAGTTAAAACCCAAAACTCGATGTAAGAAAGTTCTAAACTCAAATATACCAAATCAAAAAATATGTAGGTCTAAAATCTTGTTCTATGTCCAAATTGTCATCTCACGTTGAAATTTATGGAAAAACCTAAGTTTTTTTTAAATAAGGCTATATCCGTAAAGTTTAGTCCGGCTTACGTAGGCGTTAACTGACTCACTGCTGACCTCATCAGTAGCCACAAAGGCTTTCGAGGAGCGCCTTTAGTCATTCAGATCTCCATAAGAAACCAAGTGTTATTGAAATTACTTCAGTTGACATTGAATCATTTATGGAAATTAAAAACACTCTAAAAACAACTGACTTTTAAAAAAAATGTATACAAAAAGTAAACTCAAAAATTACTATGACAAAAGGATAATGACGTCATAATACACGAGTCCTTTAAAGAGTTAGACAAAATCACTTAATTGAACCAACTAATGACTTTATAAAAAAAAAGGTTTCACATAAACAAAATGGTTGAACGGTAAATTGTGTATACAATGTTATTTAAATTAAGTTAATTAGATAGCTGCTGCTATGTGGGTCACTGTTACTCATAGAACCCGCATAGATTGTATTCTACCTGTAAATACCTACTAAAAACAAATTAAAACTTGAATCATTCTACAGCTTAATTTTGTTTTTAGAACCAAGGACCGTCGTGGCGCAGTATCTGCCTGTAAACGCGAGAGCTTGTAAGTTCGATTTCCAGCCGGGGAAGATGGATTATTTTATTTGAGTTGAGTTGAGTCGCCATTCTACACGCAATGCATCGAAAAGGCGGAAAGTGGGGAACGGAGTGTTTTAACACTAAGTTCTTACGATTCCCTCTATAGCTTAACTTGAATACATTTATAGCATAGCCAAAGACCAAGTGGTATTATTCTCCTTTAACTTAGAGTACTTTGCAAAGAAAACAAGTACTTAGATTATTATTTTCGCTCTGAATGTAAAAATACATGTATGTAGTGAAATTGTAATTTATTACTTTTACTATAGAATTGCATTTAGAATTTGGAATTATCATTTGTGGAAAATTAAGGTCGAGAGTAATTTGTTTAGCTTATCGCTTTATACTGCATAAAGCAGAGTAAGTAGAGCGCATCTAGTGTTAAAACACTCCGCCACCCAGTTTGTATCCAATATTTCAATTCTCGAGATTTCGTACAGATTTCGAACAGATGAAATAAATCAAATATAACACCGCCATAAGACACAAAAACTGATCATTTTCCATAAACCCGTAACCATCAGCCAAATCAAATCGACGTACCACTACACCAAGACAGCCTCTGAGAAATAGGACAATATATATAGTAGCAAAAAGTATTCACACTTATAAGATCAAGCTATTAAAATAAAGAGAGTCAGTCAGGAATGCGGCATGGACATCTAATACGTACGTCGGCGACGATGCGGTAATACGCGAACACTTTCACACAAGCGAATACACTTTACAGTCGTAATTCTTATATTAATAAATATATGACTTTAAACCTATATAAAAGTAATTTATTTAATTACTAACAAACTATAGTTTATTTTTTTTTTTTTTTTTTTTTTTTTTAGCTTCACGCTTTATCCCGCACATGGCAGGGTAGGCAGAGGGAACTGCAGGAACCATAAGAACCTAGTGTTAAGACACTCCGTTACTTAGTCCCTGCTTACTCCGTCCCCACTTTCCGCCGTTTTCGAGGCATTGCGTGTTGAGTGGCGGAACTCAACGCCGCGCTTTGCCTTAGATGCCAGAGCGAAGAAAATGGAAATAGAAAAATCCATCTTCTCCGACCGGGGATCGAACCCAGTAACCGTCGCGTTACAGGCAGACGTTGCGCCTCTGCGCCACGACGGTCCTATAGTTTATAGTATAATAATATTCTAAAATAAGTAGCCATTGCCAGTTACTATTTGATATAGGTTTATAGGAAATCAGCAGCTACTTTACGCTGGGGATTAAGGGAACCTAATCTCCGTGGTAGAGAATTTCACTAAATTTTATTTGTATTTAAACACTATTGTTCATAACAATAATATTACAAACGTTTAAATTTCTTTTTTCAATTACATTTATTATCGCTTTTTCGAGAAATGAAATATTTCCCCAAGATCTATTTTTACGCTATTTATAGAAATAATAGAGATTAAATAGAAAAATGATTCGATTTCCATATGAAACCAATCATTTATGTATATCTCTCTATAAGAAGTGACAGCTTTCTTCGCATATATGTTTTATCAACTAGTAAATATGTAATGACACAATTAAATTGCAAAATTCCTAATTTTAAATATATAAGTACATATATACATACCTATAGATATTTAAATATATACATAAACATATAAATATATAGATCTATATTCAACATTGTTTGAAATCCTATAATAAATGTGTGTTGGCATGTGTGTCATTACAAATAACATGTATTAGCAATTGAAATTCATTGTTTGAAAACGTTTCCCACTATGCCATACATTGTAGAAATCCAACACTACTATTGCATACTATTTAAACGGTCGCCGGAAATAAGAACGGAAGCTCACCTTATACAGAAATAAACATTGTTAGGAGAAATGCAGTGGACTGTGCTTTATAGGAATTGTGTTTATGGATATTTTTGTCACTTATTTCCCAATTTCAGAATTAAAACTATGTTGTATTAAATTATTCATTAAAAGTAGTGGCGCAACGTCTGCCTGTAAACGCGTCGGTTTGTAGGTTCGATTCCTACTTGGGAAGAATGGACATTTTCATTCATTTTCTCCGCTCTAGTGTCTAGGCAAACGCGGCATTAAGTTCCACCACTCAAGACGCAATACCTAATAAAAATGGCGGAAAACAGGGAGCGGGGTGTATTCCCGCGGCTCCTGCGGTTACTGATCTGCCTACCATCCTAACTAATAATTAAACGTCCTAAGTAAGAATCAAACCCATGTCTGCCACTTTTACAGTCACACTCTACGCCACGATAGTCTCAAAAATAACATTTATAACAATTACAATATAAGTGTAAAGTAAATTTAATACCAAATTTGGTATATCATACATTAGAGCATTATATTTTGTAATTCATGTAACCATATAATATAGAAAAAACAGTTTAAAATAGATAAATAGAACAAAACATCTGTACACTGCAGTCAGCTGTTAAAGGTGTGTAACTGACATTTGACAACATCTGTCAGTTTTTAGACTATTCCGGAATAGAGGGGAAGTAACGGGATCCTTGCAAATGCCACTACTAATGTAGATTTTAATATATACCTAAGGGCTGTCGAGACATGCTTTTACTTATAGTTTTTATTAATAATTTATAAAGTATGAACAACTAAATAAACTGAAGTTACACCTAAGACATTTATGTATAAATGACAAAACTATTTTCGTTCTCCATCTTCTCCTCTTTATTTATGGCGTTTCGAGCGTGACAGTTTAACACAATTCACTTCGCAAATGTTACGTTAAATGGAGAATATACGACAGAGAATGTACGGTAAAAAGGACAAAAGAGGAATGTATTAAATGAATGATGAATGTATATTTATTTTCAAGTTCAAGCTGTATTCCACATATAGGTAAGTGGTGTCATAAAACTATGTCATACTGTTGCTACAATAATTCGTCAAATCTGTTAATTTTTCAATGGTTCTTACTCATAACCAGCAGTTTTATTCAGACGTCCTCTTACTACACCATGATGAACTCAGTAACAATCATATTATTTAATTATTATTCTTTTTTTATTTAGTGAATACTACTATTAAAAGATATATTATTAATAACATGAATAATAAAAATAAAGATAAAATACTAATAACTTTAATAACAATGCAATAACCCTTATAATAGTAAAATTATTATATTCTGTGCTTCTTAAAAAAGAATCTCTAAAGAATTAAGAAGTAGTTTTAAATTTCTACTAGAGAAAATACTTAGGTAAGTGAAGTAATAACATATCCATCGTTTTATATTCCATTGTTTATGGTTTTTAGTTCTTAATTTTGTCATAGAGTAAAAAAGGTTTTTAAATAAAACCAAATATTTTTTAACAACTAAGCTTAACGGATACGACCTTTTTTAATTTTATAGAAGTGACACAGAGTAACGCAAAAGTCCCGTCAATTTCTTTGAAATCCATTCAGTTATTTCTACGCTAGTTTAAAGTATGAAATTCTAATTAAATTTAATTTAACAAGCTAAATTTCCTTTAATTTTTTTGAAAAAAAGTAAAAGACAATGATTATGTAGTTATAATATAATTTTTAGTATAGAAGAAGTAAAACACTTTTTACGAGTTCTGATTCGAAGGAGAGGCATCAAACATTCATTTTTTTATTGACAAATTACCCTAGAACTTGTAAATAACTTGAAAATTTGGATATATACTATTTGCGATTATTTCATAACGATAAGAGGACGCCGAAATATATCGCCGTGCAGTACTTGAGAACACTTCAACGTTGTTATCTTTTCTACGTACGTGTCTTTATCTTCATTGTACCTATTGTATTATATCAAACGATTTGACCCACCTTACTTGTTTCTGAGAACATAATATATATTTTATTACTAAAGTAACATATACTATATGTACTATAATATAACATGGATTTATTATTTAAAGCACAAAATTTAAAAAAATACTTACGTACAAAAGATTAGCACTACAAAGCATTTTGTCATTTTAGCATTTGATGTATATCGACTAAAATCTTTGTTACTAAACGTAATAATCTTAAATTCATATAAGTATAATACATATACTGACTTTTACTTATGATGAAAAGAGGTACAAACAAACCAAGCGTTTAATAACATATATTAAACAAAAATTGTAAAGCTAAGCCGTAAAAAACGCATTAGGCGGAAGTTCAAATCCATTTAGGGTAAAGTAATATATCCTTTGACTTTATAGCTCCTTGAGTCTAACAATATGTTTTGTATGAACTATCATAAATCTTAATAAACATAAAATAAATCACACATACATAGAATTTGTTTTGTAATCACATATTCATCTCGTATCTGCATCAGGTTTATGTATGGGAACGTCAGCGAGGACATTACTAATTGTATGTTAATTTATTTGTCCGGTGAGAATATTAATTAAATTAGGCACCGTCCGAAAACACTGGACGTGACCTTCGTTTTGTAATGTTATAGTTTGAGCTTGAATAACTAAGTCCTATTTAAGAGATCTAGAGGAAATTTCGACTAGTGTGGCAATTAGATAAATAAATTTGTACATAATTTAAATAAATATATGGCAACACATTCTCTGAGACAAAAAAGAGCGAAGAAAGACGAATATCAATAAATAAACATTCTTTATAGCTTCACGCTTATTTCCGCTCGTAGAAGGGTAGATATAAGGAACCGCAGGAACATGCGAACCTAGTGTTAAGTCACTCCGTTTCCTACTTTCAGCCTATCGAGGCATTGCGAGTGTAGTGCCTAGTTACCAAAGCGAAGGAAATGAGAAAACATCATCTTCCCCGAGTGGGAATCGAATCCACAAACCGCCTACGCCACTACACTTCTGCGTCATGACGGTCTTTATTAATTAAAAATGATTAAAATATTCCAATATCATTTTTCGCTTAATTTTCAAGACATATTATTCTAAAATTTGATCCCTGCTCAAAAAACAGGTCATACCTATTATATTTGTAATATAAAAAAATCAACGTTTCAGTTTTATCATTTGAAACTGATCTCATTAGTTATGGGTTTACGAAAGTGAACTGGTATTGCTCTATGGTTTTTAGTTTCTAAATTGTGTCACACTCTTTTTAATGGTAAGACAAACAAGAATTATTATATGTGTAATGAGGGAATATACAAAATCATGGAATAACAGTTTTTATTATATATCAAAAAAATTATTATTAATAATATTATTTTAATTAGTACCTAAGTTAGTACAATATATATATATAAGGACAGATGTTAACAGATCATTCTAAACTAAGTAATTTCAACACAAACCTTGAGGTGGCGGATCCGGCTTCACAATAACTCTCAACGTTACATCTAATATGAGGTACTACACCGCAATTGTATCAAATAATTGGATACTATTACTTAGATATTGAAATCTAATAGACTTATGCCTTTCATTTTCTGATATCTCTATTGATTTGTTTGCAATCGTAACTAAATTTACTTATATACTTATAATTTACTTCACTTACTTAACTAATATATATAAATGTATATTACATATATATTTATATATATTAAATTTTCACACTTATTCATTCGTCACAAAAACATACATAACTGTTTTGGGAGATAAAACAACTTGCTTTAAAAACAAAACACAATGTTTAAATACTGGTACGATATACCTTATTATAAAAATGGTTACAAGATGTTTAACAATATAAATAAAATAAATACAATTTTTATATAATACCCTATTCTTACAAATAATCAAACGTCATTATTTATCAAATTAATATCTTATCAAAATACATTCCAATGCAGAATAATCTCATTCATCACGAGTGAATTTTCATAGCGATCCGATTGTAACACACGCCTAGTCTAGATGTTTTCCGCATGATTGATTATATTTAATAATAATCGGCTCTTATATATGGTCTTCCGAGCGTACGATAGCTTTCACTAATATATTATTTACTTACAAGTTGCAAGAGTTACTTATAAAAGGAATATTTCTTATTTAAACTAGGTCTACATAAACTTTAAAGAAAACATAAAAATTTCAATGCGGGATTTGAACTCGTGCCCTCTAAAGGGCACGAGTTCAAATCCCGCACCATCCCGCACCGTCCCGCAACCGTCCAAGCGCTCTGACTACTAAGCCATGGATTCTTCATCACGCCGAGTCGAAACTCTTATATGCTTCACATAACTCGTTAAGCTGAGTTCAAATATTAACGTTTTCGTTAAATTTTTTCTGTCCTTAGTGTGAATTAACACTTTGAAAATCATAAAAATATATATATTCTTTATTGCACTAATATACATGGGTAAAGTTTAGAGTATTATAGTGAATTTAGTACACAAAGGTGGATTTATCTCTAAGGAGATACGTAGGAGATATATCTCTACACGAGATCTCTTCCAGCCAACTAACGGGTGAAGCAAGTGCAATTTAAAGAAATACAAATAAGTATAATTATATATTCACATATACATACATACTACCTCACTTTAGGTTCCAAATGGTACTAAATATTTATTATTTTTATACCTAAGTATTAAGAACTCCATCAAAAGCAAAAATGTGAAATTTCATTTCACATTTTTAACAAATAAAACAGCAAATAAAAAATTACATATATACAAGCTTTCATTGGCAAGCTAGTATAGACACTACGTAATAAGAGGACTTTGTACCTAATATTAAGTTACTAGGTCACTTACAACTTGTTAAGACTTTTGATGACTCAGTGAATAAGCCTATTTTAAAATGTTGATATATAAATAACCATCTGAGAAAAATAAATGCTTTTTTACGCCGACGTCTGTGTTTGATTGTTCTATATCCACTCGGAGAGAATAGATTATTTTTATTTTTGTCAGCTTTGTTGAGTTGTGCATCTCTACACTCAATATCTTGAAAGGGAGAAAGCGGAGAACCTTCTCCTTCTGTTAAACAATTATTTTTTTTATTGAAGAATAGAAACAATTCGTGTTATCTTACATTTTGCTAGTTGTAAGCTTTGAACTTAGCTCGACACGCTGCTGCGTGTCCATATAAAATAATAACATAAAACAACGCACAGATAATAAACCTATTGTCAAATAGGTTTTAATGTCACAATAAAAAAAATAGATACTGTATTTGTCATTAACACGACAAGCATTTGACTCAATTGCCTCATTAATAACGGTTATTATATCGTGAAATCATAAACTCTATGCACTAAGTTATAAGGACTATAATTAAAAAAGGTTTTATGCATGGGAAATATTCAAGCTTTTCCCACGACCAGAACATTAACAAGCTAACGCCTGTATGGCCATTAAACTATCATTTTCTCATTGTAACCAGACTATTTCAAGTATATTGCATTATTCGCTATCATATGGATAAAAGTTGTTTTTATATATACATGTGGAGAGAGAGAAACTAAATAAATAAAATAAAATTTTGTTGTAATTGATATATTTAAAAGTGATAAGAAATATTTCGTCTTGTCAAATTTAAAACATTATGTGTAGAGGCCATGGTGCAGCGGTAGAGACGTCTAACTGTAAAGGGGTGGGACGTTGATTCGATTCTCACCCGAGGGAATGATTTACTTCATTTCGCTCTACTGAGAAGACAAAGTGCATCTTTCGCCACTCAATACGCAATGTTTCTATGCGTACGGTGGGTAGTTCTTAACTAAAGGTTCCTCCTCCTCTGTCTTGCTATATGCCGCCGAGGAGATTGCCAACCAATTTTTCAGTTTCAGTTTTACTCCAACTGACTGTACCGTTAACTCAATGGCCATGTGTAATTATAGAAATTATACTCAAGTGCAATTTAAGTGTTTGTTCCTTTGTCTCTAAGTAATTGCTTAACGAGGAAGTTAGTAGCTTCATTACTTGTGTAATCTTGTTAGTTTAAACAAACACAGTTTACCTGTTGGAAAATACACTGTAAAAGTCTATTTTTAGAATAAATGGCGATAGAAGCCTTTTTCATAATATTTTAACATTATTTAGTTACCAGGGAAGGAGTGCTTAGCGCGGTGCCCGGAACTTTCGGCCAAAGTACCTATACCTATACAAATATCTTTAAAATAACGTATTTAATAATAATTTTTTCATTCAATCTAACTCCCAATTTAACTTATACAACGTCAATATAATACTGTTATTATCAAAGTACGTTCTAAGACATTAATTCTAGACAAGCCGAGATGTTTTTTTAGATTATAGAGATTTCTCTCTCTCTCTCTCTTTTTTTCTCTTTTTATTTAAAATTAAATATTGTTGTCTTTTAATATATATTTTTCTAGAGTAAGCACTCAGAATAAAACATACTAAACAATAAATTCATAAAGAAAAACAATTAAATGCTTTTAGTTATTAAAGTAGAATAATAATAGCGTGTATTAATATCGTTTATTGTACGCGAGATTGTATTACGATAGGTACTATGTAACATTGTTTTAGTTACTTTATAAAGTTATGAATGTAGAAATGTATAGGATTTATATATAATATTTCATGTACCTAACATTCATTAGATAGGTTAATAAAACAAAATGATATGAGACAGTTAACGTGATGGTCGTAGGTTCGCTTCTAACTAGGGGAAATAACATTATTTTTCTTTCCTTCTTCTAGCAACAAAATTTAACACGCATTGATTCGGAACATTTTATAGAAGAGAACAGTTGGGAAAGGTGTCAATGTATATAAATCTTAACGCTTCACTCCCACTGCCTTCCCTGATATACTACGTATTATTTAACATACAAAGCTATTTAAGGGGAAACCTCGGTTGACTTTCGAAAACACAGTATCGAAGATACTGGAGGAAGGTCACGTAAAAAGCATGAGAATGCCCCGAAGAGCATGTATGCAGAGGTTAACGACAGTGGACGAGAAGAAAGAGGCATGCAGGGACCTCAGGGATAAAGCGTGAAGATATGTATGTATGTATGAATGTAGGTACAAAGCTATTTGATATTATTAAAACTTAGCTATACTCAGAAACCTCCATTAACGCATAATAGTGAGAAATATAGTTAAAAGTATTGATTAAGTGCTAGTTAAACGGTCATTGGCGTCTCTAAAGCAGTAAATTTCATAATTAAACACTATGCAAAAAGCCTTAACTCGAAGGGTTAATGATAAGCCTTTACCAAGATTTGCAATATCGATTTCCATTTAAGTATAGCTTAAGATTAAGAAATCATCTACAATAATATGCAGGGGTTGTCAAGTTGTAGGCCGCTAGCCCGAATTAAATTAAATATTTAAGTTCAATATTAATGAAATCAAAGTAAATTGTCTAAGACGATTTTCACTATGCAACACGCACTGCGAGAAAAAACGGAAAGCGAAGAACGGAGTGTTTTAACATTAGGTTTTCTCTATCTATAATGCTATAAAAAAAGTACTCTGAATTAAACGTGAAACTAAAAAAACACCTAAACGAGATTCAAACTAGCGATCATCGTTAAAACATTCCAAGAAGGTTCATACTTATAATTTCCTTTGCAATCGCCTGTTAGATAAGCTTTCAAATTATCGATTGGCGCCGCTCACGCTTGGCACTGATTAATTCAATACCAGTGCAGGGTTTAGTAAGACTTGCAGCTGCAACTAGTTGGCAATTTCTAATACTCGTTGTATACTTATATATATAATTGAACCTAATATGTACTGTTAAGTGACCAATTACATATTGCGTATTAAATAGATATCTCACTATTTAGTTCAAGAGTAAAGCACTGGATTACTAATGCTAGGTTACTATGATTCTACTTGATTGGCATTCATTTTCTTATAGCTTCAGTGTAACAACATGTATTACTTAGAGCACTTTATATTCAGATAACTCTCTCTTAGCTAAATGCGGAGACATAGATTTTGGTTTATTTTATTATTGATTTTAAGCATACCGAGCACACACGCCCAAAACAGATTCACATCAACAGCTTCACATTACAATGCCTTTGCATCTATATGGGAAGGCAGTATGCAAAATCGCCCGCACATGTCACTACGACGCCTCGTTTAACCGAATATTGCAGACCACTGTTACCTCAAACTCACCCCAACTAATTATTTTAAGCATAGTTTACTTAATCTTATACTACACTTGTTTTATTGTTAATATAATTATCTCTCGTATAAGAACTGAATTCTGAATGTGTTATAAATCCAAATCAATTTATATATTAAAAACCGTCACGGCCCAACGGCACAACTTTAGATAGTACACGGCAACGGTTATGGCTTCGATTCCCACAAGAAGAAAATCGCAACAAGTAAAAGCAAAACGTTGACCTCCGATACTCAATACGTATAAGCATCTTAATAATTGGGCGAAAAATGTTAAACAGTGTCTTATCAACAACTTTCTTCTGCCGATCCTGCTATATATGAAAGGTTATTGTTTCGTAAGTTAAAATCTATTAGTAATCTTAACCGTATAACACTCGAAACACAAAATACATCAAAAAATCTCCTATAGTCAAAAATATAATGAAAATTTCTAAACAAAACTGACAAATCGTTCCACTCGTTGGGCACTCGACTCTGGCATATGACGGAAACAGATGTGGGCGAGCGTGTCGCATCTGCTCGTGCTTTACTGCACAGTGGGTACTTTCAACGAGCACTTTCGGTTTCTTTAGACCTATTATAGTGAAAATAGTAATTTTGATGTTTATTTACGCTCAATTCTTAAATATGAAGAGAAAATATTTTGTTTGTTTATAATAGATAATTACACCCTTTGTAAATAGTCATGACTAATATGTTTATTTTTGTCAATTCCTTTTCTGTATCCTACATATAGTACTGTAGAAGGAAGGAAAACGGAGAAGTGAGGGGCTTGACACCAGGAAGAACCTAATGTCAAGACACTAATGTCTCGGTTTTCCACCTAAACAAGCCGAATATTCTAGAAAATAACCAATACATATTTGCTTAAGAGATGCAAAAGAAAAAAACGCATACGATCCAATCAAAAATTGATTTTACTGTACAACTCGATAAGAAGTTCGTACATAAAAACTATTGTAACAAGATAACACCAGTGCTAACATCGTATTAAGTTCGTCTGCCACTCCAACGGATTCTCAATGACTAACGTCTTTCATCAATCTAAGGGTTTCATTACTTGCACTCTATTATCGAACCTGATACAACGTGTTTGAGTTGTTATTTGTTTACACAACCATACAACACCTTACGTCGAGCGAATCGAAGCGGATCAGAGCAAAAACTATACTTAAAGATATTATTAAAAGATATTCTTATTCTATTATGTAATATATTTTAAATAGATGTTAAAGTCGGTATCAAATGCATAATATTTACTGGAATGTTTGAATAACAAATAAATAGAAGTCTTTTTACATGTGATTTTGTTTATAAATAGAAATAAATAATATTAATAATATCAACATATATATATATATATATATATATATATATATATATATATATATATATATATATATATATATATATATATATATATATATATATATATATATATATATATATATATATATATATGTATGTATGTATATATATATGTATCTAGTGGGGTAGTCAGAGTCACTGCATACCTTTTGCCTTTTTTTTGTCCAACATTATATATAAGGCTGAGAGCTATATCTCAACACATCGAAGTTCAAACATAAAAAAACTTAAACGAAATTTTAAAAATGTATATACAAATAATAAGACATAAATAAAGATAAAATGTATATACAAATAATAACAGAATACAAGGAAATATGACTAAATAGGTCTCAAAAAAAAAAACAGAGTACGTTTTATATATGTAATTTGAAGCTTATGCGCTTAACGTTAATAAATTCCGTTTCGCTTTATAATTTACAATAACTGACTTAACTAACCACTTCCTAATAATAACAGAAAAAACGTTGAAAATATAAGTTGTCGTAATCATTTTATATGCCTCTAGTCAAGATATAATAGAGATGTATGAATAAATACAAGGATTATTGTTGTACTTGATAAAGCTACAAGCTGATAACATATCTACATAATAAAATTTATGTAAAACAAAATTTTAAATATATTTTATATATATATATATATATATATATATATATATATATATATATATATATATATATATATATATATATATATATATATATATATATATATATATATATATATATATATATATATATATATATATATATATATATATATATATATATTTTTTTTTTAGCTTCACGCTTTATCCCGCACTAGGCAGGGTAGGCAGAGGGAACTGCAGGGACCGTGGGAACCTAGTGTTAAGACACTCCGTTGCTTAGCCCCTGCTTTCTCCGTCCCCACTTTCCGCCGTTTTTGAGGCATTGCGTGTTGAGTGGCGAAACTCAACGCCGCGCTTTGCCTAGTTTGCCAGAGCGAAGAAAATGGAATGGAATATATATATATATATATATATATATATATATATATATATATATATATATATATATATATATATATATATATATATATATATATATATATATATATATATATATATATATATATATATATAGTATATATATATATATATATATATATATATATATATATATATATATATATATATATATATATATATATATATATATAGTATATATATATATATATATATATATATATATATATATATATATATATATATATATATATATATATATATATATATATATATATATATATATATATATATATATATATATATATATATATATATATATATATATATATATATATATATATATATATATATATATACATACTAAAATATCGAATCAGAAATTACCCGATAGATTACTTGACGTCATTCGATAGCTATTCACTTAAGTAGGTGATGTTATCGATTTTATATTTACTTTCATTATTAAATTGTATCAAATCGATTTATGAGACCTTGTTTAGTCTGTGATTTTATATGGTTGCCTGTTTTTATATATATATGTATTATGAAGCGGTAAAACTTGTTTGGTAGAATGCCTTAAAACTTTATCTGAACCGGTTCAGAATAATATTCAAAACAATATTTTACTATTTATCTATTTTTTTAGTATCATGCTTTACTACAGGAATTGTATGAAGCTAGTTAAGACACTCCATTCTCCGCTATTCCAGGCGTAGCGTGTGCAGTGGCGGAACTCAACACCGCCTAATTGCCATAGCGCAGAAAATGAAATAATCCATTCTCCCCCATATTAGAATAGAACCTACAAACCACTGCGTTTATAGGCAAACGTTGAGCTTTACGCCACTACAAATATTATTCATGTACATAAAATATATTAGCGTCTGGATTTCTATTTTTTTTTACGCAACAACGTGAAACGCTTTAAGAGCTTAAAAAAAGTTTCTTTTTTAAGTAAAAGCTTCATACATTAGTGTAAACATACGTATACATATCGAGTATGCCACAAGAGCACCCCTTCAAAAATTACATCAGAAGTGGGATAAGGACCACCGCCCTTAATGAGAGCCTCGTCCGATTTCCTCTATATACTACCGCAGTGAACGTGTTGATAGCGCGATCTAACTTACTACACTGCCATCTAGTTTTCCATTTGGAAACTTTTGGCTTGAGAGGATTCGCTTTATATAAGTTTAATACTTTGCGAATAACTTATTATTTTAATATCACCGTTTTTTCAGTGATTAATGATAAAGCGTTGAGTTACGCCATTCAATATACTTTTGGGAATTGTATGTTTTGACACTTTAAACAATTGATTATCTCGTCTAATAAAAATAAAAAATGCAATTTCTAAGGCACCATGAGCGCAACAGTTGTGGGTTCGATTCCCAGTTGGTAAGAATAAATAAATTTAAATATTATATTAACGCTCTGGTAATAAAACAAAATGCGGCGCTGAGTTTCCGCCACTTAACAAGTAATATCTCAAAATAGGCGGCAAGTAAGGAACGTAGTGTTCAAACACTTTTTTCCTCTGTCCGTGTGGGATATGGCATGAAATTTTTAAATTTATATTTTCTCAACAAACACTTGGAAATCATTAAATATAATAAATTCTGAAACAATATATTTCTAATTTCATTACAAACAAAATAATTAACTGTACCAAGGGCGTTACGACGAACAGTATCGATTATATTGCTCCACTAAATATCGATTTTATAATGACTAGACGCAAGGTCGCTTCTAGGTTATATTTTTTGTATAAAGCATGGTTGATAAATAGTGAAGAAACATTTGAAGCGATTAAATAAATTAATGTAAGGTACATAGCTTGAAAATATATTATTAGAAAATTCTAAATACTATATGTAACAGTAATCGTCTAGTATAACTCTGGTCTCTTAAAACAAGCGCGGTGTTAAGTTCCGTAAGTCAACACGGAAGCTCTCTATACAAATATGATAAAGCTTAAATTTACTTTGATAAACAAGCATATATCAAGAGCTTTTATTTCAATGCTGCAGCCTACTGTACTTGTTTTAAACATAGATAATTTAAACAGATTGTTTAAGAAATTGCTTTTAAATTATACACTCCAGTTAAATTTGATCTATGCTGATATAGACTAGGTACATATTATGGGTACAATATATTAATTAGAAAGTGAATCCCGCTTTTGCGCAGACCAACAAACTGTATGAAAGTGCATAAATTAGTCAAATCGAGCTAACAACGCGCGTATCCTCAATGAATATGTAGATACATTAATATTACTATTATGTAATTACATTAGTATTTATTACTTATATTTAATAAATTATATAAACATTTGTGTATTGAACAACGAAAAGTCAGAAAACTATTGTCGTATTTAAAAAGCTCTACGGTAATTTTTGAGCCTTATACGGTTGTGATTTATCGCATTTGGCGGAAATAGAATAGTTTTACATCCTCGTTTGGGTTATAAGACTTGGTGTTACGTGTCAAATGACTGATGTAATGGTGAATTTTTTTAACAAAATCTAAAAATGTGTTGATTTGTAATTATATCCGTAAGCTATAATTAAAAAGTCTAGACTGACTATTTCGATTAAAAGTTAAAGTAAGGTTTATATTTTGCTTAATTTATGTCAAAAGGCTTATAATTTTTATACTTATATGAAAAGTAAGTACATATATAATATACGAGTAGCTCCTTTAACTTCTTACAACAGAAAACTGGGGTCGCCGATCTTTGTAATATATTGATTTAATGTCCTTTTCCGGTTTCACGTTTCTTCCGGCACAGTGTAAAAACAATGAATCCTCTAATTTCAGACAGTATTCACGACATAGCTTATTGAGAAGAGGAACAGAACGCTGTCTTTGCTAGATTAAGTTAATAAAAAAATCTTCTGATAGGGGTTTGAACCCCGCTATTACTTTCCTAGCAACATTATTATGGCACATAATTTATATAATACATATTTAATTTAATATTGCGTGTGCGATAGTATGAATAAAGTAGGTTTATGCACCATCATGTATACACACAATTTTAAAAAATACATGATTTTGATTTAAATACCTATACCTATTTTTTATTTTTTTTTAGCTTCACGCTTTATCCCGCACACGGCAGGGTAGGTAGAGTGAACTGCAGGGACCGTGGGAACCTAGTGTTAAAACACTCCGTTGCTTAGTCCCTCCTTTCTCCGTCTCCGCTTTCCGCCTTGTCGAGGCATTGCGTGTTGAGTGGCGGAACTCAACGCCGCGCTTTGCCTAGTTTGCCAGAGCGAAGAAAATGGAAATAAAAAAATCCGTCTTCCCCGACTGGGATCGAACCCAGAAACCGTCGCGTTATAGACAGACGTTGAGCCTCTGCGCCACGACGGTCCTCAATATTTTAATGTAATATATAATAAGATGTATATTATTTTTATACACTATTATTGTATGTATAAAAAGTTAATGCTATTTAAAAAGTGTTAATGATGATGAATATATAGTAAAATATGTATAGTTTCCTTCCACTTATAGTGCATATTTCAGCGCAAACATGCACAACGCCCTTAAACAGATTACAATACATTAAGTAGATGGCATTGCACTTAGCGGTTATATAAAGGGACAACGTGGAGGAAACCGTGTCGACGGAAACGAACGTGTTGTGAATCGAAAATGTTTTTAGTATACGGCTCTTTGGACTTGATTAAAATATGTAATGTTATAGATATTGATTTGTTTATATTTTATTTAAGGGCCGAGTATTTTCTGCTTGCAAATAACGATTTATATTTTTTTTTTCCTTTTTTTACTCCGTTTCTAAATATTTAGTCATATTTACGAAACGTTTAACTGCTTTTTTATATATATATATATATATATATATATATATATATATATATATATATATATATATATATATATATATATATATATATATATATATATATATATATATATATATATATATATATATATATATATATATATATATAAATATAGTAAATAATAAATCTATCTAAGAACATATTGTATATGAATTGAAGAAAATAGTTTTATAAAGATATGAAAAGTCAATCGTCCCATGTTAGTAAATTTCGATAGTATAACTTAAATAGCTTTAACTTAAACTTTACTTAAGCCGTAACTTAATTGCCGACAGAAAAACCAAATTTTGAAAATTTTATGCCTTCCCCATTATAGACGTGTTTTTTGTTATTTATATAGCTTCACGCTTTATCCATAGCAGAGCAGGCAGAAGGAACCGTGCGAACCTCAGATTCTCGCCTTTAGAGGCATAGCGTGTTGAGTGACGGAACTCAACGCCTTGCTGTGCCTAACTGCTGCCTAAGGGAAGAGAACGGCAATAAAATAATCCATCCTCCCCGAGTGGGAATCGAACCCACAAATGGTCGCACCACGACGACCTGTCAATAGACAGGTTAACAAGTTAATAGTTAAAATAATTAAATATAAAGGTGTCTAGTGAGCTAAGGTATTTCTCATTTCGCTACATTCGTCACGTATTAGTTTTTATTTTATCACATATGTCGGTCTTAGAATCAGATAGGCTTATCAGAGAATTTTCATGTCGATCAATAAATACTTTAAACATTTATCGGTTTACACGTACGATATAAAAGGGGAAAATAACATGCTATATTATAGTACATTTTGAAAATAAGAGAAATTATAGAGAAGAAAGAGAATATAAGAGAAAAATCTCAAAAAGTATAAAAATAATTATCTTGAATTTGTAAATAAAAATTAATTACTTAGTGTTAAAATTTGATTTTTTTTAGTTTATATTGTAACGAGATATAGTGATAAAAGTGTTTCATCACTATACACTCTCAATTATCGATTCGCATTTTGTCTTATTACAAAAGGAAAGAAATGATTTTAATTTAAACTCCCACACTGGGAATCAAACCTCGAACCATCATATTAATGTCTTAATAATATGTAATATTAAAAACAAAGTCTGTATAAAATTGAAACGACAAGCCGCAGAAACTGTTGACCTCAGTTGAAATATATTTTTTATAAACCAGAAAAACCAACGATTCATACACATAAAGCCTTGAATAAACAGATTTGTAGATTAAATCGTATTGTATATTCTGTGTACGTGACATTTTGTATGCACCACAGATAAAACACAATAAACTATCGTCATTTTATTTCATGTAAGGTTTACATATTAATACTAGTAAGGTTGACAGAATTGGCTTCACCTTTAAAAAATATACCGTCAGGAAAAATATGTTAAAAATAATAAATAAATATAATTACTAACATATTTTAGAAAAATATTAATTTCAAACATTTGAGGCTTCGTTTTAAAAATCACACCACCATACTAAAACTAGAGAAATTGTCAAATAAATCAATATAAATTGAAAAAAATTGGGGACCGTCGTTAGAGAGCTCGGGGAAGATAGATTTTTCTATTTCCATTTTCTTCGCTTCGGAAACAAGGCAATGCGCGGCGTTGAGTTCTGCCACTCAGCACGTAATGCCTCGAAAAATGCAAAAAGCGGGGACGGAGAAAGCAGTGACTAAGCAACGGAGTGTCTTAACACTATGTTCATATGGTTCCTGCAGTTCCCTCTGCCTACCCTGCAATATGCGGGATAAAGCGTGAAGCTAAAAAAATATAAGCTTCAACATCCGGGTGTGTCAACTTTAACAGCATAATCAAAACACTCTATATGTTCATTTAAGGTGATGTTGTAAAGCAATCAAAGAAATAAGTCAATTAGCTTCCTTGCAACCAAAATATAGTTATTAAGTAATGTAGTATAATGAGGCAATTTACCAGTTGCCCGCAAATACACTGTAATCGGTGTTGAGCACAACGACGAATTGCAAATTGTTTCAATATTACTTAAATTATTCAAATTTGCTCAGTTATAATAATATTAGAGTTAAGTTACTGTGTTTTGTATATGTTTTGAAGGCTTAAGCAGATTAGAATTATTATGTGATTGTGGCAAACATACAAATTTCAAAATATAAATATATACTGGCGCCTACTGATTTTTATTTGTAAATATATTACAATATATATATATATATATATATATATATATATATATATATATATATATATATATATATATATATATATATATATATATAAATTGCTTGCAAAATGTTAGGATAGCGACAGTAGAATAGTGCGAATGGTTAAGTGAAGGTCTATATCTAAAACAGACTTACTGTATAGAGTATTTTACTTGGAGCGTATAAATAAGATCAACTGAGAATATATTATTAGGCAAAGGAATACCTGTGAAGAAAGAATTAAATTTGATATTTAACATGTAAGTTGAGACGCTTCGCTCTTCATCATAAAAATTATACCATTTGGCATCTTATTTTTCCTGTATTACACAAAAATATACACTGTATGAATGCCTTGTAACTCCTTCTAGTGTTACAACGTAAAGTACATAGGACAATCAAAATCTAATTTAGTTGGTAATCCAGTTCAAGTCGTTATGAAGTATTCGGCGGCAAGCGCAAGGCCGCGACCTCATTCTGTACACTCTCACTTCTGTTAACGCACAAAAGTTGTAAGTGGTGAATTAACAAATTATAGAAACAATATCATTTACATTGTAAACAGCAATGCAATAGATTAAATATATGAATTTTATTACAAATTATAAATAAGATACTTTTTTATTTTATATCAAAATGTTCAACATATAGTATGTTGAGTAAGATATATCGACCTACGCATAGAATAAGGCTATATATCCTTATAGAATCAAGTTACTTTTTTGTTTATTAACTTAAGATATATTAAATTTGGTCTGTAAAATAACATGTACCTTCATTCTATCTCTGTCTCAACAGCCACCTACTTCTTTATTTACTTAACTCAATTTAACATAAATTATTAATGTAGGTTTATTCCGGCATATAATATTGTTCTATACATACGTAAAAGGAATTGAAATAAAAAGAATTTCTGTAAAAATATTTCAAACTCCAATCACATTTTGAAGTAAATATAATAAATATAACCAAATAAAAATGATATATATAAACCATTTGTACATAAAAATAACAAAATGCGACTTACACATGTTTACACAACGGTGCATCGTGAATCATTCAAGTCATTTTATATTCTGTACTCAAAACGAACGCAATCGTTAGAATGATTTCATACAACCTCCTTGAGCTTACCCCGTTTTATTTTAATTTAATTCAAGATAAGTAAATGTTTAATAAGTTAGTAATTGTAACATTTGTATTAGCGGCGTAGTGACACAGAGAAACCATTATATATATATATATATATATATATATATATATATATATATATATATATATATATATATATATATATATATATATATATATATATATATATATATATATATATATATATATATATATATATATGTATATATATATATACATACATACATATATACAACCTGAAACTGGAGGACAAGGTTTACCTCTACCTATCCTTTCGCACGTGGGACAAAGCATAAAAGCAAAAAATACATTTGTTTGTGAAAATTATCTAAAGGCTTCAATTGCACCATGACGTCAGTCTTTACAGACAATATTATTATTTAAAAATAAATATATTCTCTTATATATAGGTGTATATTTTTTAAGTAGATTTTTTGTCTGATGCAATTTAAACGAATAATGTATACATAATACACTTAATGCATAATAATTTTATTTCATTTTTTATTTATAAATAATTGTTATTAGAGCCTTTAGTAGAATATTTTACCAGTAATTATGGCAATTTTATTAAACGTGTTATAAAATATTTTTTTCTATAAAAAATTAAATATATACTTATCTTATACACAAATACGTATTTATGACTAAGTTAGAATTTGAGGACCATCGTGAATCAGAGGCGTAGCGTCTGCCTGCAAACGCGACGGTTTGTGGGTACGATTCCCACTCGAGGAAGATGGATTTTTTCCGCCACTCAACACACAATACCTTAAATAAAGTGGAAAGCAATAACCAGAGTGTCTTATCATTAGTTTTCTATGGCTCCTGCAGTTCCCTCTATTTACCCTGCCTGCCTATGTGGGGGTGAATTTGATCAGTAATAAGTAAATTTTAAATAATAAACAGGAAAATTAATAATTATAGATTTTTTAATATTATTTGCTATTGTTCTTTAAAGGTACAACGACAAAATTTAAAAGGTAAAGGGTAATCTATAGAGTAAGTCCAATTTTGATTTCAAGGCTTTCGACCCTTTTAATACTAGTTCTTTAACCAAAAAAGAAATCTTACAAATAAAAATATATTTGGTAAGGTAATAATAAAGCATTTATATACAAATTAAAACAATTTAGCTTTTGTATGGCACAATAACATATTAAGCACCTTTTGCGTGCTTACGGTACAGTCAACTTTCACGGGCGGCCATTGCGGTATATTACTCAAGTTACCTACCTATTAAAATGTGAAAAAAGATATAATCTTAGTAGGTTAGGCATAATAGGCAGGTAAAAGAGAGAGAACTTAGTGTTAAGACACTTATTTTCCAAATATTTCCACCCAATTTACGAAATAGTATGTATTGAGTGGTAAAATTCAATACAGAGCATGGTTTTCTTGACAGTAATTCATAGAACCCCTAAATAATAATGTAGAAAGACACTCTCTTCTCTTCTCTACTTCCAATAAAAATTTCTTTCAAAAAATTGCATGTGAAAAATCGATTAATTTTTCAGGTCGGGTCGACTGTACTTATCCATTGTTATACAGCATTTACAATGCTTGAAAACCAAGCAATATATATATATATATATATATATATATATATATATATATATATATATATATATATATATATATATATATATATATATATATATATATATATATATATATATATATATATATATATATATATATGTGTGTGTGTGTAAGTTAAAAAATGTACTTCCTCGCCAATGTCACTGAATGGAGAACACACAAAGGAGAATATACGAAAAAAAATCTATGCAAATGATTATTTAAAAAAAATGTTTTTTCCGTACAACCCTAACTCACTGCAGTTACCTAGATTAATTAATAAAATAAGTTTAATCAACACACAAAATATTTAAGAACATGAGATACATACTGGAATTGCTTTGTTCTTATTTTTTTTTGTCGAACGAACGAACAAAAGAATCTTAATACCTCAACGGCACTAGGAAGTGTTGGTGAAACGATTGTGTTACACGGAAATGAAATCTACGGCATATTGTGTTTATAAAATGAGTAAATATTACTTAATACGGGCGTATTATTAATAAAAGTTATTAATAATTATATAATAGAAGATATCGTGAAGATTTAAAAAATAATTAAAAGTTTTGGCTTAATGATAAAGAATATACCTAGTAGACAAAACACAATTATTGGCGCTTAGACTTCGTTCTGGACACATTCCAGGTAATAAGTTTTTATATTTAATAAGTGAATCGTCGTCACCTCGTTGTGACTTTTGTGGACCAGAGTCTGTAGATGACGTCTACCATTTATTGATAGAATGTGTTCCTAACGAAGCTCTCAGAAGTAAATATACATTTAAATTTTATGAAATAGGCTATTGTAATAGTGTACTTGCCTTTCCTCTTTCTGAGGAAGCTAGAATGCTTTATAAATTAGCAATAGTTAGTGGCAATTAAATTTCCTGAAAACATTACCAGGGCGACATGATCGCATTAGCGACAAAGCCCTTTAAATTAAGAGAAAAAAAAAAGAATATACCTACGTGACATATACATATATACACATGCTCGAGTGCAACGCGTTAAGAGCTTTTTCCAATAAAACAAAAAATAACTCCATATTAATTATTAGCTATAAGAGAAGGTTTAGAACTTAAAAATTGTTTAAGCTTTCAGGTAATATTTTAGTTACAAATAAGTATACAGAAATCAACCTAATAAAAACTAAATTAAAGTTTAAATTTTCTTTTAGATCACAATCCTAAAGTACTTCATTACGCTTATATACTTATCGAATTCGAATAGACGACCATCGTTTACTTTGTAGTTTAAATAAACATCTAAGGTATATGGGTATAAAAACGTTTCCCACCAATTGCATAGCATATATAAGCAAATAAGGTCACTTATACAATGTTTGCAGCCGATGTAACTAGCTGTATATAGAAACTTTACCTTAAAAATAATGACCGAAACACGTATCGAGGTCATCGCTGAGGGGCATAAAATTCAAGATTTATTTAGTAGGTTATGTAGGTAGTTTCTAGTTCATGTAGTCATGTACATGACTAATACGGTTTAATAATACTTTAATAGTTTGAAGGCTTTGATAGCTGGTATGGACGGAGGCAATAATTATTTTTTAATTTGGATTTGAGTTACGTGGAAATATATAGGAAATAAAAATAAAAACCTTATCTTTCTTACATACAGCAGTGTAGGCAAAGGGTAAGTATAAAATAAAAACACGAACACTAAATCATCTGTTATAAAAAATACAATGTATGTAATTGTACCTACTAAAGTTATCTTCGTCATATAATTCACATAGTAAAACACTCGCTAGAAAAGCAGTCTTGGATAAACAGGAACTAACGATCTCACCTTATTAATTATTCTAAGTATTTTTATATACAAGTTTTTACCTAGATATATATTTTTTAATAAAGAAGCTGTCTATAGATCAAAAGGAAGATATTATGCTTATATTGTAAGAAAATTGACTTTTTAAATGATTTTAAGCTTTAAATATCTTGTACATTAAACATTGGTAGCATAAAGAACCTAGGACACCTCGTTTTAAGTTCCTGTATTGCTATTAAAATTAATACTGCGTCTCCTGGATCAGAGTGAAAACTGAGATTAAACCCAAAACCACGTTTACAGTGAAACGCTGTCCCTCAGCTCCACAAATGCTTAAAATTTATTTACCAAAAAATAATTTCTTCGTTACTTACTTTGTCCTCAATAGGGAAATAAATAATAGTTTGTTTTTAAATAATCAATGTCAATATTGTGACTAAATCGCAATACAGGTTTGAAACTCGTCGACATTTTAAAGAGCAGTGCAGAAAAATCAAGGTATTTTATCATAACCGGTTGTTTAAGTTAAATTGCTTTACAATAAGCTTATTTTTTGGTGTAATGTTTATCTGCTGCTTCAAGAACAGAGATAGCAGGTTCATAAAATAAAAGTTAAGTAGGTAAATATATTTTCGACAATTTACTGGTTCCTGTTTTCTAAAATAATTCAATACGCACATACAAAATTTCACACTTTATCCCTAGCGGGGTAGTCAGAGAGACATCCCTACATACCTCTTTCGCCTCGTCCACTGTCATTACCTCTCCATACATCCTCTCCGGGTAGTAGTCATGTTTTTTATATAAGCTTCGTGTTTTCAAAAGTCAATCGACGTCTTTCCTTACGTCTCTTACCACTCACTTTTGCTTCATATCTTTTTTTACCAGTCCCATTACTCACTCTCTCAACGTGCATAGATAATCATCAATATTATTTAATTTTTTCAGTACTAAAAGATGCATGCGTTTCATCTGTGTATGTACATATATCTATCTATGTATGTGTCATCAAAGCACATACATATTGCCTCAAATTCCAATGAATATTCTGCTTAGCTTGCTTGGAATTAAGCGGGCAAAACTGCCCAAAGGACATCTCTTGGACTTTCTCACTAAGCAATCTTTTACTAAATAATAGTTATTACATTTATATCAAGTTCTAACGCTTATTAGTATCCACAATTTACATGTACTTATCGTTTATAATAATAATATTTTCTTCATAATATAGTTATTATAAACCTTTTTTTTACATATAAAATGCACTATATAGTAAGTACAAATTAAAAAATACTTTCAACCAGTTTCAAAAAAAAACAGTGTCCGGAAGGGGGTCATCGACACACGGTAACATAATTGCAGTAAACCGGTCGCAAGCAAGAGGTCAGAAACGCTGCTGCTGGCGGTTTAACTTTTGGTTGTAGTCGACTATTGGGAACAGCATGTTAACTATACAAGTTCAAGGGTGTAATTCATCTATGATGTAAGATAGAGTAATTCAGGCCAATTTCTTAAATCTTGAAGACTTTAAAATTATTTTAATTTTTTAGCTTCTTCATCCAGCATATAGTAGAGTTAGCAGAGGCAACCGCAGGAACCGTGGAATCGTCTAGTGTTAAAACACTCCGTTTCCGCCTTTTTTTAAGGCATTGTGTGTTGATTGGTGGAACTCAACGCCTTCGCGTTTACATTCGGATGCTACACCTCTGCGCCACAACAGTCCTCGCTTCGTTAAAATTATATATCTTCATTAAGATTATTATAAATCTTTCCCCAGTATATTCAAATTTTGAATGGACTTTTTAGGGGAACTAAGGACCGACGGACAGATGGACAAAGCTCATCGTATACAGTACAGGATATATTTTATGAAAAAAAAAAAACAATTTTTTAATTAAAATAATACAATAGCTAATAATATAAGCCTCAATTAAATAATTTATTATAATATTACTTCAGCACTTTGGGAAACCCTTTGTTTTAGTAGAACACGACTACTTAAATAATATAAGTCACTATGCAGTAAGCTGCATTATGTGACACCGTTTCCCTTAAAACAATGGTGCAGGTAACGGGTTTGATTCGCTTTAAAACAATACCGGTTTTTGTACTCAAGTATTATAATGTTTTTATTGTTCTCAATACTTGACGGTGTTATTATGAAGTGGATATTGAAGGCATTTATAAGCTTTTTCCAGTTTATTATTATTAAAGTTAAATGAGACAGCTATTTATCTCTTTTATTTATTAAGAACGGAAATTCCATAGCTTTTTTTATCTTTATAAGCTCTTACTTCTTATGGTAGCCATACGTAATGGTGGACAAAGAAAACCCACTGTTCTTAATTATCTATTTTGGGTCATTAACTCTACTATGCTTAAAATGCTTACAACCATACATATATCCAAAACATTTCTTAAGACTTATATTTTATATATTTTTTTAGTTTTATTACGTATATTAAAACCTTAAGTATAAAAAAAGTGGAACTGTTAAAAGAAAATGGCTTTCAGGTATATCAAAATGGCAACATGTTAACATAGATAACACTTATCATGAAGCGTGATAACGGCAGATGGAAAATATAATTGTAAAAGCGTGATTCACGTATTGTAAATATACTAATATTACTTATAGCTGTGACGTGAGTTATTAAATGTTCTATGTAAAGAATATCGATGCCATCGTGGTGCAATAGTAGTGTTGAACTGTAAACGACATTATTGAGTTCGTTTCCCGCTGTGGGAATTCCATTGGTGGGCCGCAGTGTTAAGTTCCGCAACTCGTCACGTATCTTTAGTTTGATATAGTGATTTAACACCAGATTCTGTTTTAATTGTGTGTAAATGTAAAGAAATTAACTTATTACTAGATTTAACAGTTAGATATAGTCTTATATATTTATTATGATGTGTTGTGTCATTATGAAGAAGAATATAGTTTTAAGAAATGTACGAGGATCCGATTTCTCCCACAGATAATACTATGTATTTAAATATTTCCCATTAATAAGCAATTATTGGTTTAATTAAATAAGTAAGTCATTAAAATTGATAAAAAGTGGATAATACACTAGTCTTACTATATATGATTTTTTTAAATATAATAAAATATTAAAACATATATATTCATATATATGTGAATAATGATACTATATTATTGCAATACAGCTATTGTACAATTGTTATCATCTGGGCATATAGTTGGTACATGTATCAATATGTAACAACTTGAAATTGTGATAAGATCATCACGATTGCAATTTGACATCAGAATATTCGTCTTTTAGCTGTTTTATTATTATTTCATATTGACAATATATTTAGTAAAAATGTTACGAATATTGTGAAGAGCTAACTTTTTAATTTGACTATGTATATAATTCGAAATCTGTGGAAATTTGATTGGTTTTCAGATTAATTACTGTGTTTTTTTTTTTAATAATTATTAATAACTGTTTACTTTCTTTTAATATAAAGGAATAAATTCATAGAGAAATAGGTTTTTTATTATAAGAAACAAATGTCCTCTCGGAATAATAATGAATGAATTTTGACATAACATAAACATCAAAATAAACACGTACTTTAAATATGACTCATAAATATAAACCAAAATTATATATGTATTTTGTTCCTTATAACATCGCCACCATATTTTTCCATTTCTGACACAAAGTCTACTTTTATCACGTTTCAATCATCATCTTAATGCGTTCTGTCGTTTTGGACATTCCGAGTCGGGTCTGTAAACCTATTAGAGAAAGGTCGAGACTAAAGACACTAAATTACATCAAACTATTCCAATTTGACCTTATATAGATAGACCTTTGCCTTTTTCATTTGTCATAAAAATTAAAAAAAATTACAAATGTCATTTAACTTAAAAGTTTGAAGTAATTGACCTTATAAAAACATAAGAAACAAAAGTAAAAATAAAACTGTTAGAAAATATCAAAAAACTGTTAACATACAAGAACCAAAACAACAATGGAACGAAACTACGAAATTCAATACAATTAAAAATTCAATTTAACGAGTTTAGCTCACGCTAGAACTGATAAATTGAAACTTATCCGTACATATAAATCGTGATTTGTATACGTGTGACTTATAGTTGGACTTACCTCAAGTTTTCTCGAATATTCCTCCGTTAAGCGTTCCTGTTCCTTCTTCAGCTCTTCATTCTTATCCAGCAGAGCCTTCCCAAGTTCTGCTGCTAGAAGCAGATCGGACTCCTTCTGTTGCAACTGACTCCACACGTCGTCCGTCCCAGAATCCATATTTGTATTGGACACGGCCATTTTTTTCACGTAATCCTCTAAATCCTCGTAAAAATGCTCATCTGCTAAACTTAAAACTTTTGGTGCAATCCTATTACCGCTGCGGCTTCTACTGCGTCTTGTGTTGCTAGGCTTATCTCCTTTCCCAACGAATTCCGTCTGATCTGTTATAAAATTGGGTGATTTGTCTGCTACTAGTTTTCTACTTCTAAATGCACTAACCTCACCGGCCATTTAAACTGGAAAATGTTCAAAAGTTAACTCTGCACAATTTTAGTGTAGTTGTTCTTTTTGAAAATCTTCTCGAACGCCTGTTGGATTTTGGCGGGCTTGGGCAGTTTTATTTGTTTGAAAACATTCACTGGCAGGTCGAAATCCTTTTTTAATGCCATTATAACTTATTTATAATATCACAAGTAGCATTTCCGCGTCACAGGCACTGCACTAACGTATTATTATATATATTTAGTAACACACGCGGTGCGACGTCGCCTCGACGACGGCTCGGACACAACAAAACTGAATAAAGCCTGTAAGGTAGAATGCGTTCGACGCGTCATAGATTATGCTACGATAAGATATGGTGAGTATTAAATTGTAATTATTTATCGTGATAACTTAGGTTTGTTAATTGGGCAATTAATTATCTTAATTGATGATTAGCTTATAGTTATTTAATATTGCGTTGGTATCAAACGTTGATTATTTAGTTAATAATCTTTATTGATTACTGAATATGCTAAATTGCCTTGTCACTAAATTAATATTATGACCTTATATATTATTGAACTGACTTTATTGCACCGAGGAGCAATTATAAAATGTACAGCTTAAGCAATATATGTACATTTAGTTTATACATACATTAAGAAATATTTATAGATACACCTTATTACTAATGTTTAATTTGGACGATGCTTTGTCATTTCATATGAATTTAATCATTTCGTGAATCTTAACTTATAAATATTAGTCAATTATTTGTCTTAAATCATCTGTTTTAAATATGAATATGATTTTGTATATTTTTACAAAACGTGAAATTTACTTATCTATATACCACTTATCTATTAATCTTTTTATATTATAAGTTACGTATATTATTGACGTTAAAATAAATAACGCTACAAATAAAAGTAATTTATATAAAATGTTTAAAAGAAATCAAGTATAATTTAAAAAACATACCCAGATAGGCATGAAATAAAATTTAGAAATCACTATTTTAAATATCTCATCTTTGACCCGACCACCACGTGTGTCCAAATGAGATAGCAATACCAGGTAAATACAAATCTCATTAGTTAGACAGAGACAAACGATATCAAGGTAAAGAGAGCGGTCAATTCAAAATGGCGTTACATTTTTATTTTAATTAAAGGAAGTAATTTTTAATCCTATAAAGATTTATTTAAATAAATCCATAGAAAAATGGACCTTGAATAGATTTATCGTAATTGGGTAAAAAAATCGCAATTAAGTAATTTCACAATATTTGTAGTTAGTCATAGTAATCATATAATAAGCTTGTATATAACAGCTTATTTAGTGCCTCAAACATAAACCTTTTTCTATTTATATCTTTAGAGCCATAGTGTTTCATTTAACATAAAAATTTGATTTAGAATTCCTTGGACGTTTAAATTTCTTTGCCTTGGTTAATTTCTTGGTTAATGTCGTCTTTCCAAGGTGTTGTGACTTGAGATAGCATGCTTTTACCTCATGACATGGAAAAGGCTGGAAGCTGGAAATGTGGACAGTCAAAAACGTTAAAGGTATGTTTGCTTATTTTATTTTTAAATATATTTATTTATATATAAATGTAATAACAAATAAAACTTAATTAAAGTATTAGTTTAATATCGTACATGAAAAACTTTACCAGGCTAATAACGCCTTCAAAAGTTTACAAAAGTGTGTTTGTTAAATAATTTATTAGAAAAAAATGTAATTATTGTTTAAAGTATTATACTTATATAATTACTTTTGCATTAAGCGAAGATTCGATATTTTGGTAAAAAAAACTCGTTTTACAAATGGAAATTACTTATTTAAATTAATTTAAATAACACTTTCTTACAAAAGTTAAAGTTACAAGCATTGAGTTTCGCCTCTCAACGAGCAAAATTGAAAAACGAAAAACGGAGAACGGAGTGTAGTAACACTGGATTCTCTCTTCTTCGTGCTATGTCCGAGATGTAGTGTGAAGCTGAAAAAAATAAAAAAAAACTACATTTGAAAAAAAATGTAATACACTTCATTGTTACATACTATTAGTGATGTAACGAATATTCGCATTCGCATTCACTTTCGCGAATATTCGCACGTTTTTATATATGCGCATTCGTAGAAAGTTCTGCAAATGTTTTGCGAATGTCAGAAAAAAAATTGATGGTGATAATACGATAGAAAAATCTAAATCCGTTTACATTTTGTGTCTTTTAATTCAAAAAGTAGTAACTTAGCCTCGTAAACACATTATCAGTCTTCATTATATCTCATGAAACATTTTTTTATTGCAATCTAAAGAAAAAGACATCAATTCTCTCCCCCTTCTGAAAAAAATTTATCAACCAGAGTATTAACTCAGGTTTTTGATGGTATAATCCAAAGTGCTATCTTGCTTGCTGTAAACAAATGGCGACAAATTTACGACAATTACTGAATATTCGCATTCGCGAATGTCGGTAGCAAATATTCGCATTAGCATTCGCAAATGTTTAAAAAAATGACATTCGTTACATCACTACACAGTATATATTAACATTGTAAAATGAAAATGTAAAATATCTATTGTTGTTTAAAATATAAATTTGAGCATTGGCTTTGTAGCTTGTTATTAAATATCAAAGCAATTATTTACGCTGGAATCGACTCCGTGACGCGTAGTGAGTACCTATGGACGTTTTAAATAATACTATTAACTTGTTTATAAGTTTTGTATGTAAATAATAATAAATAAACAACTGATATTTGCGGAGTCAGTTTAGCTGACGAAGAGGTGTACAGAATGGTAGGTGTTAGTGAGAATGTCACATTGAGAATGAAGAAGAACGTGTTCAGATGGTTTGGGCACGTTGACAGAATGAGTGATGAAAGAATGGTAAAAAAAGATGTGTTAGGCAAAAGTGAGTGGTAAGAGAGGTAAGGGATCTAAGGGAAGGTAAAAAGAGACGTAGGTTAACGTTCGAAACACAGTAGTAAAAAGTACACGTAAAAAGCATGAGGACTCCCGGAGAATATGTTTTAATGGGGAAATGATGGTGGACGCCCCAGTAAAGTTATGTTATTTTGTTATGTTAAATACACTGTTAGATGCTGTCGTCGAGTCATCGTGAGAGATTGAAAATATGATTGTTGCGGGTTCGATTTCCACTAAAATCTCTTTTTAAATATCCACTTTAAAATGGCTATGTGCGTCGTGAAATTCTCTGAATGAACGCGCAATGTCTAGAATTTAGGTAGAAAACGAAAAAAAACAACATATTTTCTCTAATTTAAGTCCTATATTTTTTGTAATTAAAAGTACAAAAACTAAAGCTTCTTTTTAAAATAGTTTCAGTAAAATAATTGATTGTTAAAAATTATTTAAAATTAAAATAATAATTTCTAATACAGATTAAAAACTAAATGTAATAACCTATAACTACTTACTATTTCTAATATATTAGTAATACAATATTGATTGACATTATAAAATGACTTAACCCACTTTGCTCCAAAGTTACTAAAACAAGTCGCTTAGTAATATTATCGATCTATCAATAGGTGTAATTACTTAGATACTGTGGCAGTACTTAAAACGGATCTGAAAAGAAACGTTAAATAAACAATAATTGTAATTAAAATATAATATAGCGAACATGTCTTCTCCTAATGATGACGTAGAGATGGAGAAGATTGCTGAAGATGAATTATCCAAGTTACAAAGACAGGTTAGTTTAGTTTTTTTATTAGCATGTACATGAGTAAATAGAGAGTGGAGAGAGAACCCAAATTTGAAGAGAGAACCCCTTGGAATTCAAAACACAAGGTCTAAAGTGTTGTAACTCAACGTCTCAACGTTTCATCTTACCAGCACGACAAAGTAAAAATGATTAAATTTCCTTCATAGGGATGTCGTTAGACCGATAAATTAATTATGTGTAACGTCTCCTAAGCATATTTAATTAATAAAAAATAATAAAAATATAAAGATAAAGATAAATTGAGGTCAGTCGTGGCGCAGAGCGCAGACGTTGCGGCCTGTAATGCAACGGTTTCGGGGTTCGATTCACAGTCGGGGAAGATGGATTTTTCTATTTCCATTTTATTCACTCTGGCAACTAGGCAAATCGCGTCGTTGAGTTCCGCTACTCAATACGCAATACCTCAAACGAAGCGGAAAGCGGGGACGGAGCAAGCAGGGACTAAGCAACGGAGTGTCTTGACACTAGGTTCCTATGGTTCCTGCAGTTCCCTCTGCCTACCCTGCCATGTGCGGGATAAGAGCGTGAAGCTAAAATAAATAAAGACAAAAAATAATAATAAATAATAAAAGAAAAGCTCATAATGATGTCAAATTTTTATATCTTTAATTTTATTATTTTTAATGCTATGCTTGAAATCATCTTAAAATTTTCAGTTTCGCGTGATGGAGATAGACCGCGCGAACGTGACGAGTAGTGTGCAACCCACTTTAAGAGTACAGAGGAATATCATAGGAACGCTAACTAATGAGCTGGATAACATTATGACGGAGTTGCGAGTTTGTTATGATGATTTTTTATTCTATTGCTTTTTAAAAATACTAAGGCTTAAAGTTTCCATATGGACGATTAGACGTAAAAAAGTCATAATCCGATAAAACATTTTTAATGTACCTATACCAGTTGTAGATAAGAAATTATTGTCTCCAGAATACTTATGAGATCAATCTCTAGGCTAAAGGCTATGGGAAATATTTATATGAAACTAGGCTGGGCTTGTCTGTAGATTAAATATTATGTATATATATTAACACAACATAGTCCCATAATACAGTTACTTCAACTTCCCTACTTGTCTCTTCAGACTCCGAAGCAACACCGCATGTAACATCTCTAACAATGTAACATCACTTCAGCTATGATTAATAAAAAAATAAAAGAAAATACATGAATAAATAAAATAACAAAAACACTGTATTTATTCATAAAATTCAATAAAAAATTGTCATCATATATGAATTATTTTGTGAATAAATCATTCGTCTGCATCTCTCTAGACGTATTGACGTGATAGTTCATTTTAATTAGATGACTCTTGAATAATGTAGATAAAATCGAAAGTAGAAAACTTCTTCGTATAGACATGATGTGTTAAACAAGTCTTGAACCATCCTGTGTGTGATTTAAATTGACTCAACAGTGCGCATATTTTCAGAAGAGATCGCATCTCCACAGCATTCATCTCTCTTTCATTCTTCTTCTGTAATACCCACGTTTACAAATACATCTTTCCATTTCGTATCTACCATCTCTATTTAACATGCATTCCAAGTATACTATTTCATTAACAGGTTCGACAGTGGTGATTCGTGGCGCAGATGCGTAGCGTCTACCTGTAAATGCGACGGTTTGTGGATTCGATTCCCACTCGGGGAAGATGTTTTTTTCTATTTCCATTTTCTTCACTCTGGAAACTAGGCAAAGCGCGGCGTTGATTTCCGCCACTCAACTTAAATTTCCATTCATAAAAATCGTACATTCCGTCCTATCTTCATCTATTTAAAATACTGGAATATTTTCGTAGAAATATCGAGAACTCCTGTCTTATTGCTCCTATACGTTATCTAAAGAAAAATAAAAGCTTAATAGTTTCAACTAGTTGTCTGACTGGCTTTCTGTCAGTGTTTCAGTCAGTCAGTCAAGTCAGTAACGAACAAGTTTTATATATGACTTAAACCTTTGGCGTAAACGTTTCTATCGAATCTACACTCATCGCTGCTGACAAAAAATAAATAATAATTACTTAAAGAAACGCATGGCTTAGTGGTCAGCGGTTGCACGCTTCGCAAGAGGACGCGCGTTCAAATCCTGCTGCGTTCAAATCTTTATATGTTTTCTTTAAGCATTTTTCTATCTTCAGTGTAGATTCACAGATTTAAAAACCATAAAAATGTTAAATAAAGAATAGTGATTAGAAGGAAAATTATTTCTTTATTTAATCTGTTTAGTATTTTTTTTCAGTTAACAAAAAGCACTTCAAATATGTTAGAAAATGCAAAGACGAGGCAAAAATTAATAGCACTTTTAAAGGAACATGAGAAGTGTTCAACCGAAGTTAAAGAACACAGAACAACTATCAACGAATTGGATTTCTTACTGAAACAAGTCCAAAAGGAGATAAAGGGATTGAAATCGAAAGGCGTTGGATTTGACAAGGTATTAGCGTAACATACACCTACAATTATGATTTTTTTATGTAGTTTCATGTACCAGCAAGGTATCAGAAGATATGTAGATAAAATAGAAAATAGAAAACTTCTAGTTAAGACAGATGTGTTAAACATGTCTTAAAACATTCTGTGTATCTCGTCGTCGCAAATTTGGTCATTTAAATTGATTCACATATTCTCCGAAGATCAAAATCAGTCATCTCCACAATATTCACCTTTCATTCTTCTTCTGCAATACGTTTCACTGTCGTATAGCAGCGTCGGAACCAGAACTACATATGTACGGCCAAACGTGCAGTGCAGGGAAACTGGAAATGAATTAATCCATCCTACCCTCATGGGAATCGATCCCATAAACCATCGCGTTCACAGCATTACTGCGCCAATGCGCCGCGACGATTCTCATTAGTTTAAATAAAATTTTCAGGAATCCGCAATAACTTTAACAAATCAAACGATAATAAGTCAACTGGAGAACCGTCTGAACACGGCCATGAAGAAGTTCAACGCGGTCAACAGCGACAACTTTACAATGAGGTTGGAGATCGATCGTCTACTACGTGACCGGTAAGTCAGGACTCAGGGCTAAATACTGTTAAATATGTTTAGTTGTATAGACGTACTCAGAGATGTTAATTAGCATTTTAATGACACTTAATTTCCAAATATATACCTACCTAGATGTGTGATTATAAATGATATTTAAAAAACCAGTAGATACAGTACAGTATCGTGTTCTAGAATTCAATATCAATTATCTTCAACGCATCCAAAAGAGGAAACTTGAGTTAGTTCAGTTCTTTGATTGTGGCGCGCCAGACAAGCATGAACATCACAATATATGAAAGAACATATATAAAGTCTTCTTCGTCTTCCATTATTCAGAATTTGTCAGTCACAGCAGAAAATAAAATCACTGACAACCCTAACAAGGACAACGAACTTCATATAAATATCGTGAATTCGTGACCATGAGGTCATTCTTTATCAGAATGAAATATCTAAGTGTACAGTAGTAGGTATAAAACCTTTTTTATTACCAATTTCCACTAAAATTGAAACTAAGTGACATGACGCAGCGAAACGCGCTAAAAAATGTTCTAAAAATACAAGTAAATGTAAAAAGTAATTTATAATCTTTTTTTGCTTTGTAAGTAAAGAATATTTATTTAATACCAACATGTTTTAATATATTTAGACGCTCGATGCTAAGGTAAGAGGTTCAAATCC
This sequence comes from Dione vanillae, assembly GCA_037178615.1. Lineage (NCBI taxonomy): Eukaryota > Metazoa > Arthropoda > Insecta > Lepidoptera > Nymphalidae > Dione > Dione vanillae. Next base: position 1,116,680 of record JAZFAU010000231.1, on the reverse strand, counting down.
CCTTACGAATTTGTTTAAGCCCGTTTTATCCGCCACACAGTACTCGTATCTTGTTTTGAATATAAGCAGAGAGAAATTAGTCACTTAGCTCTCTCTTTTACTTTAAATAAGTAGATATATGACATCTGTCATTTGATATTGGTTGGATTTATTTTTTTCTTTAAAAATGTAGAATTTCGATTAAAAATTAAATCAATTTATACTTAGCTATATTTCGGTCTCCATCCTCCTTTAAAACCCTATTGAAATTTGTAACTCATTTCCATTTGAGGACCGTCGTGGCGCAGATCCGCAACGTCTACCTGTACACGACGGTTTGTGGTTTCGATTTCCACTCGAGGAAGATGAATTTTTCATTTCCATTTTCTTCGCTCTGGCAACTACGCAAAGCGCGGCGTTGAGTTCCGCCACTCAACACGTGATGCATCGAAAAAGGCGAAAACGGGGAACGGAGTGTCTTAACATTAGGGTCACACGGTTCTTGCGGTTCCTTCTGCCGAACCTGCTATGTGCGGGATAAAATGTGAAGCTATCTCCCTTAACTTTCTAAGATCTCTCTATGTTATTTTAGACAATTCTTCAACAATATGTGGAAAGCTCAAATAAAAAGATTGATGGAGGGTAAAGCCCAAATCCTAGAGCTCGTGGAACAGGCGATCACTACCTACGACCAGAGAGAGGAGTGGTGCGCCAAGTTGGACGCGCTTAAGGAGAAAGCTGCGATGGATTATAGAAAACATTGTTTAGTAAGATTGTAGTTAGCAATACATATGAAATAATTGTTATAATAGAGTAGGAACTTCTCGATCTAGGTTCGATTCCTATAAAGGGGAATGTTTGTTATTTCTTTGTTCTAGTACTAAGTTTTTTGGAAAACAAAGAAAGCGGAAGAACCTCTATCAACTTTGCCATACGAGGCTTTGAGCTATAAAATCTTAAAAAATATATAGTATTAATTTTATTAAAGATTTACATAAAATAATAGAGTTATTTATGTGTGTACTGAAAATAAATGAAGTAGTAATTTTTAAATCAGAAATTTAAACATTTAATGTAATAGAACGCGATCCTTACATATTTTGACCATCGATATTTGATTTGCTTCAGTTCTTCTTTATGTTCGCTTAGTTTTGCTTTTGGTAGACCGAAGATAATTTGTTAAATGTAGTTTTTTTTTAGCTTCACGCTTTATCCCGCACACGGCAAGGTAGGCAGAGGGAACTGCAGGGACAGTGGGAACCTAGTGTTAAAACACTCCGTTGCTTAGCCCCTGCTTTCTCCGTCCCCACTTAAATGTAGTTAAGTTATCAATATAGAGTTCACTATGATGTCATTATAGCGTGTTAGACTATATGGGTACAAATAATATAGCATATGTACGTATCAAAGTCGTGAAGTGTCCATATAACGATTATTTTTTATAATTTCAATTTATCTTAGTTATCTTTAACTTCAACACAATGTAACTTCATTTAGTAGAAGACGATAAAATAGAATTTCCTTCTTTTGATCCTTTTCTATTTAATAAGCTTAATTAGAGAATGCTGAATTAGAGTGTATCTGACATGGCGGCCATTATCAATAATACTTATAGGGAAAATTATTTCGAGGCTATATACAAAAAACTATTTAATAATTACTAATAGTTTGCGTACAGCATCATTTTTTCTATTTCACGATATTTATACGTGCTGTGTAACGCGTGAGGCAGACATCATTAAATATGAATGACGTACTGCAAAAATACTATTAAATGTTGTCATTCTGTCACCTTTCATTCAAAAAAATAACTAAAAGAAACAGAGATATATCTCTGTCCCGCTCTGACAGTACAATGTACGCTCGTCATACTTGATAAATGGTGTTTTATTTGGGAACAATAATTTAATTATTTATTTTGTTTGAAAAAAAAAAATATTTTTTTAATTTTTTGCTTCTTTTATAAATTTACCAAGTTTATAAAGGCCTATTAATACTATGCTTGAAATTAAGGTCGCCGTTACATCCACATATATATACTGTATATTTTTCACGAAGGTACTAATCTAATGCTTTCGCCACAGATATCTACATGTTATATTATATTATAAAGTTAATTCAATTGACATATATTTTACTAACAAATCAAATATATTTACTAAATTCAATAATTACAATACTAACATTTTACTACATAACCAGAAATTATCTGAAAGGCAAAATAATCTAAAAAATTGTATAGGAAGTAAGAGAACTACAACGTCAACTAGACTACAGCATGAAACTGGAGGAGTTCCTCAGAACTAAAGGCACCGGTCCGCCTCACCGCAGCAGGACGCGAAGGCCGAGGCGAAGAAGATGGAACAGCAGGAGCTGGAGATACGCGTTTATAATAACTATGTTAATATATTGGATGCTATTAAAGTAAGTGCTATTTTTTGTGCGGTCAAAGTAGTTAAATTAAAAGTATTTTTTTTTATATTTAGCAAATTTTATTGTACCTACTACCTAGTTCTTTTCACACAATGGAGAACGAACCCACGACCCTTCTTGTAACTTGTAAGTGTCTGATAATACCAATTTGCTGTAATTAAGTTTGATTTCAACGTACTAGTGATGTAACGAATGTCAATTTCTTACCATTCGCGAATATTCAGTAATTTTTTTAAATTTGGCGCCAATTGTTTGCGGCAAGATAGCACTTGGGCGTCCGTTCCGTCGTTACTTATTATTGTTTATAGTTAGAAAAATGATTATATTTATAGTTTATCGTAATAGAGCAGAGTATTTGTTTGATCATTATTTATATTTTTGTTCAAGTAAATAATTATATAACATTAAAAACCTAAGTAAGACTTTTTTACAAGAGAGAGAGAGAGAGAGAGAATTTGGTTTTGTTTGTTTAGATTGCATTAAAAAATGTTTCATGAGATATAATGAAGACTGATAATGTTGACTAAATACGAGGTTAAATTACTATTTATTTGTATTAAAAAACACAAAAAGTAAATTGATCTCAATTAATTACGTATTATGATCGTCAAATTTTTATTCTTCTGACGTTTGTTATTCGCAAAACATTCGCAGACATTTTTACGAATGCGAATGTGAATACAAATTCGTTAAAATATGTGAATATCCACGAATGCGAATGCAAATACGAATATTCGTTACATCACTACACTGTATCTAATTAATTTTGGGACTATTTTAAAGGAGCATTAGTGGAGGTTGACTTATACGACTTTGTTTTTATTTTATTTAAGTAAATAAAAAACAGTAAAAAGGAGTGTTTTAACACTATTTATATATAAAACATATATAAAACGAAGAAAATTATAAAAAACAATATATTATTATAGGAATATACAGGGGAAGAAGATGTGGACAAACTGATACAGGAGTTTACCAGACGCGAAGAAGAGAACTACGCGCTGTTTAACTATATAAATGAAGTTAATACTGAACTCAAACATCTCAGTGATAACGTCAAGATACTCAGCAACAGTATTGGTGAGGTTATTTTTTTTATATAGCTTCACGCTTTATCGCACACCGCAGGGTAGGCAGAGGGAACTGCAGGAACCATAGTTATTTACGGCCTTATTCATAAAAAATTATAGCACGCTTAAAGACTCGATATAGTACAGTTGTCAAAAAACGTTATTCATAACAGCATTTTAGTGCCAATCAGTTCTATAAACCTATCATAAAGTTATAGAGCCGAGAACCCTACTATAAGAGTGTTTTAACGTCCAAAGATGGCCGATTCATATAACAGCTGATTATAGCTCATACTAATATGAGCATTGATATGACGTCGTCGAGTCGCTTGTCATCAAGAGTGTCAATTTCAGTTTCGTAAACAAAACAATATAACAATTGACATTTTGTTCGATATTTATTAACTATATTTAGTTATTAACAAGTTTATTAATAATAAATTCTACATAAGAAAGGTGCACAGAACATAGGTAATACTTGTCCACGTCTAAACAATTTTCAATTCTTTGTCGTTTTACTTCTTTTGACTTAATTTTTTAAAAATTAAGTAAGTTTATAAACTAAAATAATATAAACATTCGTGTTTTGTGATAACAACGACGTAAATGAAGCCGGTAAATGTCAAGCCAGATCCAACAATATATTTTTGTACGTAATATTATCTGTGGTCATACTATGTCAATGCGTTTGTCACTTATCATCTGTGGATTTACTGGTATTTTCGGCAACAAGTTGACCGACTTCAGTATAGTGGCAACATTGTGAACGTTTAAATCAAATTAGTGACACTTTAGTTATAGAAGGCTTATAGAGCGTTTATGAATACAAACATTTACGAACGTTCTATAAGCCTAAAGAGCGTGTTAACTAAAGTATACTTAAAACGTTCTATAAGACTTTTTTTATGAATAAAGCCGTTAGTGTTTAAGGTTATTTTTTAAGTTGTTTTTAGTGGGATTGTGGGACGGCTTCGAAGTAAGGACGATTGCTGCAGGCTTAAATCCAACTGTAATTTTTTTTAAGTTAAACGATTTTAATTAATCATTCGTGTATATAGGATTAAAGATTTTTGCAAACCCGACTGAGCGAACTGTCTCCAATTGTAATAAACACTAATAGGCCTAAAAATATACTTAAAGAAAACATATAAAGATTTGAACCCGCGCTCTCTGGCGAAGCGTTCAAATTTTTACGTTTTATTTCATTATATTTTCTATCTTCAGTGTGAATTAACACTTAAAAAAATGATTCAATGAAGTTTGTACTATGATGAAAATCATAAGAATTTATAAAAAAAATGAGCAACGACAGTATGTTGTGTTGAATAATAAATATTAAAAAGGGCATTTTCCAGTAGTTCGAGGTAACAGATATACTAGAGCCTGAGGTGAGGTGGCATTTCTGTGTCAGTGACATTTGCAAAGTAAAAAAAAAACCGAAAAGATCTAATAAGCCTGTTGGCGTTTTGCCTATAAATTTTCATCAGGCGTTGCTGTAAAATGTTTTGCTATGTAAAATTAATAATAAATATCCTATATATAATTACCTATATAAAATAAATTGTAAAAGTAACACTTCACGCTTTATCCCGCACATGGCAGGGTAGGCAGAGGGAACTGCAGGGACGTGGGAACCTAGTGTTAAGACACTCCGTTGCTTAGCCCCTTTACATTTCAACATACACTTATATAGTTCCTTAACAGTATTTATAGTTTACATTAAGATCTTAAATATTCACAATAAAATTAATCTTTCTTAATAACACCTATTATTTAATTACAAAACACAATAAACCCATTTCTTGTAAATAACAAAATATACATAGGCACACTAACGCCATCTTTTAGCATCTATTTTGAACTAAATATTTTAAAGTAATGTTCGATCGTTCTTTTGTTTTACATAAAAATGAAGTTGTTGACAAATCCCTTGCAAACAAGTCGTTTTATTTTTCTCACACCATTCAATTCCTCCCAAAACCCAGCGGAAGAACACGCCAAGCACCAAGCCAAGCTCCAGACGCAGCAAGACAGCGTGGAACACTTGCGGTCTCTGCTGGAAGAGCGCAATGCTGCTGTGCGCGCGCTGAGGGCGGTCTGTGATAGAAGCGCCAAGGTACTCGAGGATATGCTGGCGGATGTCAGAGGGATCGCTTTGTGAGTTGGAAATTGGTCTACTTTTTATATATATTTCATTTTGTTATCATGCAAGACTGTATGTGACGTAAGTGTTAAGTTAAGTACGGTAGCGTTTAACCCTTCATATTTTGTATATAAATATTTATTTTTTTTTTTAAATTTGTACGCGAGATAAGTGTGAAGAGCCTATACCGTTTAGCCCTTCATTCTTTTTGGTTATCAGACTAGGAATAAAGCGTAAGGGCCGTTGGTTTGGGCGAGGATAATATTTAATCTATACATATATATTAAAACAGTAACTTTCACTGTTTGCACGCGCTAATCTCAGGAACCTCTGGACAGATTTTTATGAAACTTTTTTGTTATATAACTTTTTTGTTAGTCCTCGCTAACATATAGGCTATCTTTTTTTGGATATCCGCATAGGGTAAAGGTGGGGGGGGATGTGTTCACTTTGTATAAAACTTCGTCACTTTTGAAACTAATTCGATTAAAATTAACATTTGGTTATTTGGTTAGAAATTAAGAATGACGCAATAACGATTTTTGAAAATTCTGCCTTAACGGGGATGAAAAACTGGGGGGTAAGTTATCGGAGTGGGAGACGGGAGTAAGTTAGCTATGAAACTACGTCAGTTTTGAAGCTAAATCGATGAAAATTAAAGCTGCCTACATAGTACTAAGCTTTTCTGCCCTTCATTTTGTGACGGTTACCTGTTTAAAGAATCATAACGAGAAGAATCATCCCTCAGTTGCATATATAGATAATCAAAATCTTACTTTACAGTGTTGTAGCGGATTATGAAATATACGTTTTAAAAAATATATATATTTTTTATTTCACAACATAATATACTCAAAAAAATAATATAAAAATCATTTATTTCAGGTTTAAAAAACTTAAAAACAGTTATGTCGTAATAATACATTTATCATTATAATTTGAATGAGTAACATTATACATGTTCAAACCAAACCAATATATTAGTTTTTAGTACTAGCATTACTAAGACTGTGTTTACCTACACAGTTACAAATTACTAAGACACTTTAACTCGAGCATATCACTAAAAAATATAATGTGCGTAATACATTTAAAAAACGCGAGCGGAGCCGAGGGCTACGTCTAGTTTAAAATGTTTTTATTTTTGGTAACTGGTTTTGGTTTTCTGGTAACTTGAAACTTGTCATTGGGTTTACAGATCATCAGATTGTGGTTCCTTACCCCTCCTAAAGCTATTGGGCAAATCTTTGGAAATCAACACAACGAACGCGCGTCTCTACATAAAGAGTCTTGAAAAGAAGATCGTGGAAATGGTGGAGCTTATCAAATTTGATGAAGTAAGCTAGTTTTTGATAAATTATTTATCAACCACGTTACAATATATATTTATTAAATATAATGTTGTTTTAGCTTCTATTCCGTATATAGGAGGGTAGGCAGAGAGATTGTAGTGTTGGCACACTCCGTTACTCAATTTCCATCATATATTTATGATATTGTTTTTAAAGTTTATAATGTTAGCACGCCTTGTTCACGATCCAGTTCAAGAGTATCATTGTCACTAATAAGAATCGTTGAATTGTAAAGTTTTTGTTTTTAATTTGCTAAAAACATATTTCCGCTGAGTTTCTTACGCCAGTTTCTTTTCATGTCTGAGGCATTAACTTAATTAAATAAAGTATTTGACGTTCAAAAAAATGAAACATGTCACTTTTTTATTTTGAACGAAATTATTTTTACTTAGATTTTCAAGAAACCAAATCCCTACTTTGTCTTTTCGACTGCGAATTGAATGCACACCCGTCATTTGAATAGGCCTGCCACTGCGCCATGGATGATTTTTATTTTTCCTGATTATTTGTACCTTAAAAGCTGTGTGGAGAAGTTGGCTATTTAATCATAGGATCGCCTTTATGTTTATTTGTATACTATTGTGTTCTAAATTGTCAATTGACTACTGTTAAATTGAAAACCTTACTTGTAAAGTTTTTAGAGGAGAGCTCAACTTTGGAAATAATACTCCAGTTTAGTGGTTGAAGGAATGATTTATTTTCAAAATGTGCCAGTATATATACAAAAATCTAAGTAAAATTGACCAATAGGGAAACGGTTTATAAAACAATAAAAATAATTGGATAAAAATATTGTTTCGGATGCTGACGTCACGAGCCAAGCTGCGCGCGCATCCATCTCGCGTCGAGCTGCGCGCGCATCTTGCCGAGTCGCCTACGCTAACGCGATACTATAAATATTGCCCCACGCGTGGCGTCGAATATTTTGCTCAAGCGCCGGGCGGGGAGAGGATGTCTGACCGAAGATCGCCTGTCAACTCGTCGTGTGATGTAAAGAATAAATATGAGAAGATGCTCGCAGAAAATAAAAACAGTTCTTTTCAGAACTATACGCTTCGTGTTTTAATTGACTATGACGTTAACAAACGTAACAAAACAGTCCTTTTCGGGACTAATCTCGTTTCGATGACGTCACTAGTGGCGGCATACAGTTTTATCGGACAGACGTTGCTTCTGTGGCATGCACATCTTGTTTCAAGGAACGTCTCACAAAGTGCTGCTACAAGTTCATTAAACGCCTAATAAATTTAATATGAATGAAGTTCGGTGGCAGCGGAGGATTAAAAAAAAAACAAAAAAATATTTATTAAAAAATTACAATCTACCTTCTAACTAAACTTAAAAATTTTAACAAAAATGGTGACTGCTTGCTCGATGCTAGAGGCAAGAGTGATGTTATCATAACTAACATTAACTAACGTGGCGCAGAGGCATAGCAGGTAGTTACCTGTAAACGCGACGGTTTGTAGATTCCATTCCCATGAGGAGAAGATGGATTTTTTTTTTTTTTTTTTTTAGCTTCACGCTTTATCCCGCACATGGCAGGGTAGGCAGAGGGAACTGCAGGAACCATATGAACCTAGTGTTAAGACACTCCGTTACTTACTTAGTCCCTGCTTACTCCGTCCCCACTTTCCGCCGTTTTCGAGGCATTGCGTGTTGAGTGGCGGAACTCAACGCCGCGCTTTGCCTTAGTTGCCAGAGCGAAGAAAATGGAAATAGAAAAATCCATCTTCCCCGACTGGGGATCGAACCCAGAAACCGTCGCGTTAGCCGCGTTACAGGCAGACGTTGTGCCTCTGCGCCACGACGGTCCTCTAATTTCATTTTCTTCGTTCTGGAAACTACGCAAAGCGCGGCGTATAGTTCCGTCACTCAACATGCAATGCCTCGAAAACAAGGCGGAAAGCGGGGACTAAGCAACGGAGTGTCTTAAGCACTGGGTTCTTATGGTTCCTGCAGTTCCCTCTGCCTACCCTGCCATGTGCAGGATGAAAGCGTGAAGCTAAAAAATAAACTAACAGAATAGGCGAAACATGACTCTATCTTTTAATTAACATGCCGTTATAAATCCCGGATCTAATGCAATATACTAAGTTATACTTATGTAATATAAATAAAAATCAAATTTGTTTATTTCTAGTGTTGTCAGAAGTACGCGGAGGCAAAGGAGCGCACTCCCCCCGCGTCCCGCCGCCGACGCCGCGCCTCCCCGCGAGTCCCTGCCGCCGCCATGTTGGCACACGCTTAACCTAACTAACACACACATACACTAATGCATACAGACACACATACATACACATATACACATACACACACCCACACATCATACACACACACACACATATATTAACGTTTAGAGTCACTCTGTGTTGGTAGACTGTACAGACCATTTTCAAGACTAGCTGTATCAAGCTGAAATCTGTTAACAGCTTTACAACATTTCTTAGGGTCGCAACCACTTGACTGAGGTACAAAATGTTAGCATCATCTTATGAACAATCAAATAACGTTAGCCTCTTAAAGGGCATAAAGCATTTCGATCTAGTTCAAGTTGTCCAGCTATCCGCAGGCCACTATAAACGAGATTTTGATTTGTTCGAGAACAAAAGAATTGTGAAAAGACATTTGTGTTTCAAATATTATTACTTAATTAATGATTTTTTAAATGACTACACACTCTGGGCATGAAATGCTCGCTCCAGTATATTTCAAACGTGTCGTTGTCAAAAATGAATTAACTGTAAAATTATATTACCAATTTAATAAGTCCCGCTGAGTTTCTTGCATCGGTTCTTCTCAGGTCTAAGGTATTAACTTTAGTGAACCGGTGGTAATGTTTTTGATATTCAAAAAATGAACTATACTCTTATTTTGAATATAATTACTATGTAAGATACCTGTAAATCTAATACAATATATATATATATATATATATATATATATATATATATATATATATATATATATATATATATATATATATATATATATATATATATATATATATACATATATATATATATTATATATATATATATATATATATATATATATATATATATATATATATATATATATATATACATATATATATATATATATATATATATATATATATATATATATATATATATATATATATATATATATATATATATATATATATATATATTTTTAGGGTCGCAACCACTTGACTGAGGTACAAAATGTTAGCATCATCTTATGAACAATCAAATAACGTTAGCCTCTTAAAGGGCATAAAGCATTTCGATCTAGTTCAAGTTGTCCAGCTATCCGCAGGCCACTACATATATATATATATATATATGAGAGATATAGACACACATATATATATATATATATATATATATATATATATATATATATATATATATATATATATATATATATATATATATATATATATATATATATATATATATATATATATATATATATATATATATATATATATATAAAATGGATCCTAAGTTTTTGTGTAAGTAAAACCATTTCACAATTTACTCTTGTTTGTTTTTTTAATGTAAACATATACACTGCACTAATGGTATGAAGTTTTGAAATAAAAAATACAATATAATTATAATAATTTATTCATAATTAAATCTATGTATTACACAGCAGTTTGAACAGTCTTCTTGTTATTTGTTGGTTTATCTGAAAAAAAAAAAGATGTCAAAATGAATACAACTGAATATTATAAATGGGTAAGTAAAGGTTACAAAGATTAACAAAGGCATGTCCAGACGTACATGTCGTACATTTTGCTGCGTTAGTGAAAACAAATTTAAGAAGTGTCAATCTTTATTTTGTGTGCCTCTAAACTGTTACAAGCTCATTTTTAAATTATTTTATATTCTAACTTTATTTATTTACCATATTTACTGTATCGAAATGTTTATCTGGATAATCTTGAATATAAAAATAACAAAAAATGCTCAAAAACATTGAACCGCACACACCTATCGTCCAGTACCGGCCCCGGCTCTGGCAGTACCCGCGGCATCGTCCAGTACCCGCACGGGTATGCCGCGCGCCACCACGCTGCTGGCTATCATCAGGAAGGCGGAGGCGGAGCGCGCCAGGGACACCGCCCTCAGCACGTCGCGCTCCCGCCCCCCGCCCGCGCCCACCACCCCCGCGCCCGCCCTGCCCCACTCCGGACCCCTCTTGAAGGGCGGGGTCTTGTCGTTACTGGTCACCAGGGTCACCAGCTCGGTCACTACGCGGTCCACCTCCAGGTCGGTGACCTCCCACAGCATGCCCACCGTGAGCGGGCAGCCGGCCACGCGCAGCCGCCGGTGCGGCGCCCCCCCCGCCCCGCCCCCCGCGCCGCCCGCGCCCCGCGCCACCCTGCAGGACGCGCAGCCCGCCAGTATGGACACGCAGTGCACCTGCACCCCCTCGATGCCGCAGCTGTTGTTGGTGCCCGCGAAATGGCAGCCGTCACCATGGCCGCAGTATCTGAGTAAAAAGCATAGTCACATTATTATAACAGAGGACAGAGGCGTCGTCGTGGCGCAGAGGCGCAACGTCTGCCTGTAACGCGACGGTTTCTGGGTTCGATCGCCAGTTGGAGAAGATGGATTTTTCTATTTCCATTTTCTTCGCTCTGGCAAACTAGGCAAAGCGCGGCGTTGAGTTCCGCCACTCAACACGCAGTGCCTCGAAAACGGCGGAAAGCGGGGACGGAGAAAGCAGGGGCTAAGCAACGGAGTGTCTTAACACTAGGTTCCCAAGGTCCCTGCAGTTCCCTGCCTTGTGCGGAATAAAGCGTGAAGCTAAAAAAAAATATAACACTTTTTTTTATTTAAAGAACATATAGAAAAGGCAGCAGGATTTAAACCCGCGGCATCTTGATAATGGTGAAAGTGCGTTCTTCATCACGCTGCGTTGATAGCAGAATGTGCTAACAACGAAACAAGTTGTACAAAACATATAAGAATTTTGACGCATTTCTTTAAGATTTTTTTTCTATCCTCAATGCGGATTAATACTTTATTATAATCATAAAAACATATTTATTTAGCTTCACGCTTTTTTTAACATCTCGCACATGGCAGGGTAGGCGGAGGGAACTGCAGGGACCGTGGGAACCTAGTGTTAGGACACTCCGTTGCTTAGTTTCCGTTTTCCGCCTTTTTCTCCGTCGCGGTTTGCCTTATCGCCAGAGCGAAGAAAATGGAAATAGAAAAATCCATCTTCCCTCAAACTCATATCAAAAATTAGAAAGACGATATATGAAATAAACATATATCTATATACATATAATAAAACAGTAAATAAATATTTTTATAAATTTACAAAACAAAATATGTAGGGTTATTAAGAAACGAAAACAGTAAGAATTCAGAAGAAAAACATTGTTTGTTGTGTGTTTGAAAGTATGTCTGTTTGCACACATTAATCTCAGGAACCACTGGACGGAATTTGATGACACTTTTTCGTTATATAGCTTTCTTTTTGGAAATTCGCTCTTATGAAACTCCGTCAGCATTTAAGCTTATTCAATGTATTTTGACGTTTGATATGGTGGGAGTAAAAGGTGTCCCGATCAACATCAGTGAGAAATGATTATTTTAAAGCTTTGGAGTCCGCCTAACTACCTAACTGGCATGCAACACCGAGAGCACGGCTTCACTTCACAATAATCAAAATCTTACTTAACTTACTATAGTAGACTATGAAATACACTTTATTAAAACATATTTATAATACTTAAAGAAAATATATAAAAATTTGAACGCGCCTGCACGGTTCGCAGGAGGGCGCGGGTTCGAGTCCCGCTGCGTTCAATTTTTTATATGCTTTCTTTAAGTGTTTTTTCTATCCGCAGTGTGGATTAACACTTTAAAAATCATAAACATATTTATAAAGTTTTACAATATACAATATCCTCAAAAAACAAACCTTTTTCATAATCGCTCAAGAGAGTAACGTCGGTGCGAACCAAAGTGCGAACGTTACTAAAACACTTGAACCAGGGTTGTAGCTAGAGTCAGATTTGAAGTAGGGCAGCATTGATTACAGGTAGGGCGGAAGTTAATAAAATAATATATATGCGTAGATCAATAATATATTTTATCTTAGTTTTGGTATTTTTATATTAGGGTATTGCCCCACAATGCTTCCCCCCCTTAGCTACGGCCCTGACTTGAACCAAACGTCCATAAACACGCCTTATATCTTTATTGTATATATATTTTTTTTAGCTTCACGCTTTATCCCGCACAAGGCATGGTAGGCAGAGGGAGCTGCTGGGACCATACAAACCCAGTGTTAAGACACTCCGTTGCTTAATCCCTGCTTTCTCCGTTCCCGCTTTCCGTAATTGGTGTGCAATAAAGAATAAATAAATAAACACGTCACTTACAGAAATATGTCGGCCTCGGTGAGGTACCGCAGGAACACGTCGGGCGCGGGCGCGGCGCCGGCCAGCCCCTCCCACGCGGCGCACTGGTGGCGCACGAAGGCGCGCATGCGGGCCTCCATGCGGCACAGGTTCTGGTCTGGGGAGGGCACAATATGGATTAGTATTGAAAATTGTTCTAAGTTATATTAAATATGAAAACCGTCCAGGGCCGTAGCTAAGGTAGGGTATTGTGGGACAACTGCCTGGGACTTAACTACACCAAAATTAAGATAAAATACATAATTTGTCTACGCAAAGCTATTGAATGTGCCTATATCACTTTAGGTGATCGATTTAGAGGCCCGTGCTTCGAGGGCAGATCAGTTACCTATAATATTTTTTTTTACTTCAGTCCTACTTGTAATCAATGCTGCCCTACTTTAAATAGCTACATCCCTGATATCGTCGTGGCGCAGAGGCGTAAACGTCAAACCTGTAAACGTTACGATTTGAGGGTTCGATTCTTACTAGGAAAAGATGGATTTTTCTAAATCCATTTTCTTCGCAATGCCAACTAGTCAAAGCGCGGCGTTGAGTTCCGATACTCAACACACCATACCTCGAAAAAGGTGGAAAGCGGAGAATGGAGTGTCTTAACATTACTTTCCCACGGTTCCTGCAGTTCCCTCTGCCTACCCTGCCATGTGCGCGATAAAACGTAAACATAAAAAAACCTACCTGGATTAATAACATATCTACCGACGTCCCCCCTCGCGAGGTAGTACCCGCCCGAGACGCGCGCCTCGTGCTTCTTATACAGGGTGTACAGGTAGTGGATGTTCTCTATGCGGGACACCGCCTGCTGCTGGAGTACGGGCAGTGTCTCGAACGGAAACGGGTCTAGCAGCTGGGGAATTAAATATAATAATGTATAAAAAAACGGGGACGGAGAAAGCAGTGTCTTAAAAAGGAGTGTCTTAACACTAGGTTCATACGGTCCCTGCAGTTCCCTCTGCCTACCTTGCCGTGTGCGGGATAAAGCGTGAAGCTATTAAAAAAAAAGAAATAAGATTTTTATAGCCCCTCTCTCCAGCTGAGTTTCTTGCATCGGTTCTTCTCAGGTCTGAGGCATTAACTTTAGTGAATTGATGGTAAATTAAATTACTAACAATAGTATTTGTATTACCATTTAACTTCTTACTTTGTAAAATTATTTGGTTTTGACTTCGACATGACAGGGTAGGCAGAGGAAACTGAAGAAACTGTGGGTATCTCATGTTCAGACACTTTGTTTTCGGTTTTTTTTTTGAGGTATTGCGTGTTTAGTGGCGGAATAAAACGTCACGCTTTGCCTAGTTGTCAAAGCGTAGAAAATGGAAATGGAAAATCTGTCTTTCGAAAATCGAACCAACAAAATAAGTATTATATTTTTAACGATTTTTAAATTGTTAATCCATATTGAGGATAGAAAAAAGGCGTGATGTAGAACGCATGGCTCAGTGGTGAGAGCGCCTGCACGGTTCGCAGGAGGGCGCGGGTTCGAGTCCCGCTGCGTTTAAATTTTTATGTTTCCTTTAAGTAAGTATTATATTATATAAAATATTGTAACGCCTAATTACATGTAAACGACGGGGAGCTACTTTAACTTTACCACACTGTAAAGTCAAACTGTAATTTCACTACAGATATTTTTTCCATTTTTTCAGTAAATTTGAATGGAAACGACGACATATTTGTTATAATTTTTTTCTTTTGTAGGTATTTGTTATTCAATATCAATTTTTATATCTTTAATTATGATATAGATAAAAATTATATATAAAAAATTATACTACAGAAAATCTTAAATTTTCTCAATTATTATAATAATAAAATAATACCTAAAAAATAAAACAGTCACCTCATCCACAATCAAAATAACAGAGTTCCTTTTCGCTTTCCTCAGTTCCGCCCATTCGTCGCCATCTTTGATTAGTGTTGCCACTTGAGAAAACGCTTTAATAGCCATCGACTAACGAAAAATTATGAATTAATTCGAAGCATTTAGACAAGCATTTTAAGCACAACTCATTTACAAATTTAAAATCCTTTGTGCAATTTTCACATTCGCTGCTCATAGTTGCTCTGACGTCATCAATGTTGCCATGCTCCGTCAAAATTCGTCTTATACAAGATTTTATTTGTTGAGACGACAATATTGCACTGTGTTCCAATAAATTGTAAAGGAGAATCTTTTGTTTTTTTGTCAATCTAATGAATCTGTAAAAAAATATTAATACTAAATAAAGTGAATTGTGAGTGAGTGAGTGATATTTACGCTTTTCGTTTGATTTACAAGATTTTAACCAAAAAAGAATTTTTACACTGGCCACTACGCTTTATTAGATACTGGCCTTATAACCAAAAAAAAATTATAAAAAAAAATAACCACGCAAACTGTCGTCGCCTGTAAACGCGACGATTTGTGGGTTCAATTCTCACTCGGGGAAGATGGATTTTTCTACTTTCATTTTCTTCACTCTGGCAACTAGTCAAAGCGCGGCGTTGAGTTCCGCCACTCAACACGCAATGCCTCGAAAAAGGAGGAAAGCGGGGACGGAGTAAGCAGGGACTAAGCAACGGAGTGTCTTGACACTAGGTTCCTATGGTTCCTGCGATTCCCTCTGCCTACCCTGCCACGTGCGGGATAAAGCTTGAAACCAAATAAAACATACCCCCAATCCTCTATAGTCATGTCAACTAATTTAACAAGTTTATTCTTTAGCTCCTGATCTAGAAGCTTTCCCGTCAACAAGCTCGACCAGCCTCCCAACCACTCTCTGTACATTACATTAATTACACTCTGAAATTACAAAAATAAAAATAAATAAATAAAATATATAAAAATTTTCACGCAGCGGGATTTGAACCCGCGCCCTAATAAAATAAAATTAATTTTTCCTCTAATGGGAATCGAACCCACAACCACTGAATTTATATTTAAATATGTTCCCAAGGAAAAACAGGTACCAGGTACCAGGACTTCATAGCTGACCAAGAGATTATTACTGTAGAAAACAATTGTATATATGGGCGCATATTAATATACATTTTATGATTTTACTCTTAGAAAGTGCTTAGTATTGAAACTAATGTTTAATTATTAAAATCAGTAAAACCTATTTGTAATGTAAAGTTCTTATGATATTATTTTAGAAAATTCTACAGAAATATCAGCTGTTAAATAAATAAAAAGGACTTAATTATATAAAGTTGTTCTCTTCTGTATTAATTGTTGCATGAGAATAAATCAATTGATATTATTCTATTTTATTGTGAAACAAGAAAACCCTGGCCTAGAGTCAATATATACAATTCCCTTATGGGAATATAACCCGCTATGAGCCAGCTTACTATGCATTATGATTTTAAAAGAATAAAAATTGTATATATAGCATATTATGTATGTTTGTATGTATATTGTATCTGTATATGTATCATCATCATCATCATCATCATCATCATTATATTTTATATTTTATTTCATTTAAATGTTTATATTTCTTTTTTATGTTATATATTTTTAATTGTCCTACTAGTTTCCATTTTTGGAAATTTATCCACTTTAACTGGTCTGGAAGAGATTTCTTTTAGAAATAAGCAATAATATTGTCAATATTGTTGACAATTTCAACTTACTTTATATATTTCTTGTTTGTAATTTTTATGTGCAATAAAGAATATAATCTGATTCACAAAAAATATTACTTATTACATTGTTATTATTAAGAAAATACATACTTTCATCCTTAAATCAATATCTTCCCGTTTGCTCCAATAATTCTGTACCAATCTTTTATTATTAAGAAACTGGGCATTGTCTATAGTTTTGAAGTTATCGTCCAATATAGAATATAACTCTACAAATAATGGTTTTTCTTCACCTGTAAAGAAAACAAATGTAATGTTTTAATATATTTATTATACATTGGGGAAAGATCTGGAAATTATTTAACTATAGATATTATTTAATATCCATATATTAGCTAACATCAACCGCCTGTTGCTCATCCATCATACCTACTTAGGATCCCGATGAAAAATGATGTATGACTGACATTAGGTTAAAAAGGGTGCATCAGTGCAAATAGTATCTAACTAAAGTGCTACTAACAACACAATATTATTTGAGTTAACATAAATTATAAAAACTCTTTAAAAATGTAAAAATTATCTTAGAAGTTTGTGAAAATTTTCTACAGCCATACAAAATGTAAATATGTGTTTGTGACTATAAACTTCAGTGTTTCTATCATTTTCAGTACTAAATAGATAGAAAATTATTAGATTTATTGTTACCTAGTAAATTCAAATTAGAACTATTGGTAATAATTAAATTTTAACTGTCTTCATCACATTAATTGCACTGTCTGAAAGCGGGAAGTGAGTTTCTTGAAAATAATTGAATTATCTCTACAAACCTTTAGTAACATTAGCTGGTATTTCAATAGTAATTGGGCCAAAATCTTCATCTAAATAATCATTTGTAAGCAATGTAAGATATATAGAATTTATTTCTGTACGATATTCATTAAATGGTTTCAAGATTTCATTTGGATTGTACGGTGCTGTCAATTGTATGATAGTCCATTCTGAAATATGAAAAAAAATCATGTTATGAAAAATAATCATTTAAATATACATTTTTGAGTTAAATACAAAAAAAATATTGAAAAAAAATAACTTTTTAAGTATTCATTCTGTATTTTAAATATGGTTAAGTATTTAAAAGATTCAACATATAGTAACATTACCAGATTACTAAAATTAATAAGACTAGTTTTACAGGAAACTAAAGCATCTCAGACAATAGAGCTAAAGTTGTCATAAGTATCATAATTTACAAAATTATGAATAAAATAACCAGATGTATTTATCAGAGTTACTCTTCCAGTAATAAACAAACACGAGGTATCTTAGTTTAGGCTCCTGTCTTTTATGGTGACCAATATTTTTAAAATTTATAGGCCACTAGATGATAAGATTACAACTCATGTGGATATATTATTTGTGAGAGAAAATAGAAACGTTTTTTAAATCAAATTTTAATCTATATATTTCTAATCTCATAAAGATTGTCTTTCCTTGGTTAACAGACATTGACAATTTTATAAGTAATATGTGCTTCTATATTGGTAATAATATATTGTAGTTTTTGATAAAATTTCACTAAACAGCATAACTTTGCAAACAAAATCTTAAATTATTGTAGTGATTTAGATATGTCATGGAATTAAATAATAATGCCTTAATTTTACCTTTTGGTAGTTCATCCAAAATCTTACTTAAATTGTCAACATTATTTTCTGAACTAAATTTCATATATTTTTTATAATATGGAAGATCTTCATTTAATTCATGTTTTTCCAATAAGCCTTTTAGCTCATTAGTGTCATCTAGCAAGAAATCATATAATTTTTGCTCTTCCTTTGATCTGGAATTTAAAAATAAAAATGCTTAGTCATTTCCATATATACATATAATATATATTTATGTAATTACTATAATCTTTATATAATAATTGTAATATAATAATCTATAAATAATACTCACATAGGATTAGCATCTACCAATTCTTTAATAGGTTTAATATAAGTTGTAATTTTACTCAATTTGTTACCTGAAAAATGTAGGAGAATATTGTTATATTTCATTTCTCAATTTGCTTTGCTCTGCATAAAAAGAAAATACCTTTAAATTATCATACCTGCGTGTTTTAACTGTTCATCTCTGTAAACAGTCATAGTTCTAAAAGTGGGGCACATAGATTCACTTAAATAAAAAGCGCATTCCTTTTCATGACCGTCAGCTAAATATTCTTCTGCTAAAAGCTTCCTGCCGCCTAATAATTTAAATAATATACATAAACATTGACATAAACATTTATACAAAAAAGTTACAAATGATTAATCACTTACTTTCATAGTTAGGTCCACTTGGAGTGTAAGGTATATCTTTAACAAATTTATTTAGTATATTCTTAAAAGCAGGTTTTGTGTAGTCAATTTCATTTGTAAACACGTCAAAATCTTCCATATTTATTAGACGTTCAGCTTAAAATCTAATATTTACAACATCTAGTATCGTTTACTTATTTTGAAACGGTTGTAGTTGTACAAATTTGAATTTAGACATTGGTTTGACAGTTTAAAATTAGAGTCAAACTGATTTTTAACTTTATTTCCTTAAGCAGAGAGCTTAAAATATTATAACTATGTAGTTGTCAGTCCGGAAACAGATAAAAAATTAATCCTTCTTATTCTAAGATTTTTAGTTATATTTTTTTATTACTAATTTAATGACATGTATTACTTTTTTGTTGCACATATAATGTTTGCGTTAATATTCTTTCTTAAAATATATACACTAGAAATTTCAATGACGGTATTAATAAATAATTTTGTAAGGTAGAATAAAGAGTTACAATCTTATTTTAAATAATAATTTTATTTTCTACATTACTTTCATCGTAGATATGTCTAGTTTCCGGACGCAAAACTTATTTCCATAAATGACCACTCAGAAAGTATCATAAGAAAAACAAAATCCGTTATACCTAATTATCATATGGATGTATAACATTGAAATCTAATAACACTAATGAACTACAAAGAAAAACGTTATGATAATAACATTCCTACTTTATGCAAGCCGCATGCTAATGGACGCTGCTAATGCAACAATACTTTCACAAAGACAGCCTTTTGTTTTATATAAATATTAATATAATTTAATATCAAGCCGCCGTCATAATTAGTTTATGTAAATAGATAAGTCTTTATTGTTATTTCTATGTGAAAGCTTTCTTTAATAAATGTAGCCTAATTTCTTTTAATATCTAAGGTAATTAGTAAAGTTTATCTACACACACTGTTTAACTAAATTCATATAAAACCTATGTAAAATATGTGCTAATTATAGGGACATATAATTTAATATATGTTGTTACAATTTAACCTTCTCTCAACATCTAGCAATAGGAAATCAGAAATATTAGAACCTTGGCAAACCATTCAGGCATACGCTTAATCTTTTTACCAATATACTAATAACTATTTTTCATCGCAATACATTTACAGTATTAAGTATAAAACCTGGTAATAATCGGATTGAAACCTGTTAGTGTTAGAAGACCTCTAATATCCAGTTACGTAATAAAATTAATGACAACTTTATATTACACAGAACTACATGAAATTTTTGTGCACATTACATAATCGATGTGTTAATTAAATTAATTAGTCATAAAATAACAAGTTTTGAGTTTTGTATATGAGAAAAATATAATAGATTATTAATATGATTTCTTCATAGATAATTAATAATTTTATCTTTTTTTTTATGTAATTAAAATAGGTTACTGTTAAGGTGTTAAGAATAAAATAACAAGAAAATGTTTAAAACTTTTTTTATTTATAATAAACATAAACAATGTGCAAATTAATAAATTGCTAATTTGCTACATTTTTTGTTACCGCCAAATTTGGCTTTACATACAAGTGTAACTTTCAAGTTTAAGTTAATTCAACAGAAGGTCGCACTTCTTTCTTACAGATACTAAAAATGCTTCTTAGAATTTAAAAAATACTAGTGGCACTGAAAAAACATAATATTTTGCGATATACAAAAAAAACTTTCAAAATTGTGCAAGATTACACAAAATAAAAGTAAAAAAATCAATAATTATCTAAAAAAATGGACGCCAAGATTTTATTTCATTTACACTTCATCTTAAAAAAAAAACTTTCTTAAGCCATTAGAACAGAGTCTGGATGAAGACAATACTGACGTGTAATACATAAATACATAAAAAGCTACCAAGCTAATAAATATAAGCAACTAGAAAAAAAGCGTAGTAAAACAATATCACTTATGTAACGTATTTATTATGTTTTAACACAAAAATAAACTATTCGAAACGTTTCAACATGCTTAGAGACTTCTACCATCACGATGCTAACTCACGTCGGCTTCGTATCGTAGGCGACAATTTTACTTTTGTAAAAATCTACTGTCAACGAGAATATTTATAAATAAACCTCGTCTAAATAATGTGTACACATTTACCTAAACACGTATAAAAGCTACACGTCCACGTACACATAAGTAAAGGCATCCGTCGGATATGACTCGAAGGCACAAAATTATTTTAAAAACATCACCCTCCCTGGGGCGGTCGGGTAAAAACAACGAATACTTCATCTATCGTACAAAAACGTGTTAATTTATTATACTCGATATACCTAAAAATAAGTTATTTTTCCAAGCACCACCACTCTTATATATTTCTACTAAACCTAAGTAAACGATTTACTACTAAAATACATCTAAACGTTCCAGTTAAATATTTGAACAATAAAATTGTTTATTGTATAACAATTATTGCCATTTTCGATATAGTTTTGGGCAGCAAGAGCCACCGACAACAAAAACTAGTGTGACAAACATATCCCTTATCAGCGTGAAGTATCCGATCGTATCTCATCGTGAAAAGATTACGGAACAAATCTCACTTATCTTATTTACAATGCAAAACAGATCGGGAAAATAAATCAAGGCCAAAATCTATCACATTAAGTTTGGGATATAATATATATGGCAATAGCCAAATAAATATATTTATAAAAGAAATAATCGTGGATACAAAGTCCCAAGAGTATCAAACAGATTCAATGCCTAGGAAGGAATCTTGCTTTAGTATTATGCGCATAACCGTCGCACTTAGGCGATCGCCGTCTCCGCTCAATGAGCAAGCGGCGTAGGCGCATGTCCTCACTACGTAATTAATTCATCTTGAACAAATACACCGCTATCAGGAAGCGGCCAACTAGGCCACTAGCCCACTACAGTCTACGAGTTAAAACTTAAATCCTATATAAAACAACTTAATTGATCACATACGGGAGTAATTTCGAAAATAAACTGTGGCACTCAGAAAAATGGAAGTATGGTTTCTGCTGAGCGTCATCAGGACATGTTGATACCTACCCTCTTGCTGTGAGGGGACGCGTCGAGGATCCTCTCGTTCAGTTTGTCCTCCTCCCGGAAGTGGATCCTCGTGATGACGATGTCCCCCGTGCTTAGTGTCTGGGACCCAACCTCTGACCTCTTGACCTCGTTAACATCATTACATTTCACGTCCTCGTAGCCAGAGTTGTGACATTTGCAGCAACAGTTCTTCCTATCCGGTTCACCGATGTTCAAAATTTGACTTAAGTTTGACCAATCCTTGTTTTTGAGTAATGGCAAAGTTTGTTCCATTGTCTGTGAGAATTTGTCTTCTAACTCTCCACTAAGAGGAGCCACGGCAGAGAGAATTGCTTCTAAACGGTTTATTTTCTCCACTTTATCCATGTTCGCATCTGAAAGGATCTCGTCCATCATTTGCATAGACTCTGTGAGGCTGGGAGGCTGTGTCGAGTGTGGGGATGATATTGAATCTGATGGGTTCGATTCTAAACTCGCCATTTCATTTTCCTTTTCATCATCATCACTATCACTGTCCTTGTCTTGACCCATGGCCTCCAGCTTCTCCAACTTCTTAGATATTTTGTGACAACCTTTCAATTTTTCTTTTTCCTCTTCAGTGAGCTCCAAATAACGAAGTAATCTTATTTCTCTATTACTTAAAACAATATTTTTTGTGGTTTCAGCCAGCTTCTGTTTTAATTCACCGACTTCGGTATTTATTTTTCTTTGCCGCTTTCTTAGCTTTACTTCGGTTGGTTGTATATGCATAAATACTTGCTCATTTGACAACTCCTCAAATAATTGTTGATTTTCAGGTTTTATGTTACTTGACATATAAGCATAAATAGCAGGATTAACAAGAGAAAGCACATCTGATGCAGCATAAATAATCATGTCTTTTGTTAGAGGTCTGCGGGCCCAGTATCGCTGATCTCTTCTGTAAACATTTTTTAATTGTTCTTTCATTGGATTCATTGGAGCATTGTATAGCTCACAGAGAGCATTTAGACTAAGATTCTTCACTTTGTAAACTGGAACACCTTGTTGTTGCAGTTGTAACACTGCATGTGCTGCTTGAGTAGTCAAACACATTTTTCAAAGTAATTTCGAATTGATTGTGTAAATTAACCTGAGTCATTCCGACAGTCATGAATAATTTTAACAACACTTTCACTTTCCAGTAAATCCTTAACTTTTCCCTCCATTACCATTCCAGGGCAGGCCATGATGTCAAGTATATAAACTTCGCCAGTCATTGTGGCAATTTGACATAAAGTTAAAACTCCCTTTAAGCCCAAGTTAATTCCTTCACAGTCAAAAGAAATTATGCTTTTAGTGGTGCGCTTAGTGTTCATGATGCTGTCAATTAGTGTCGAACACTCTCTAACACTTGCTATGACTGTGACACTCTGTAAAACTTTTTGCCGCCAAGCCTCACCCATCATATTGTTCCTTAAGCTTGCCATTCCATTTGTTTCTTCAGCAGTGCGATTTAAATGATTATTTACTCTGTCTCTCACCATATTTTCTGCTAAATTTTTTATTACAATTGAGTTAATTCTTTGCTTAAGTGTTTGATTAGCTATATTAGCTTGTGGGCTTCGAGGAGACTCTATTGGGCTAAGTATTCTGTTTGCCGGGCTCTTTGTACCATCAGATGGTGTTGGACTTGGAGGGACTGGTGGGGGGACAGGGGACAACGGCTTCTCTTCTACCACTTGCTTTGGTGGATCAGTCTTCACTTTTGTCTTTGCATTTAGATACATTACAGGTATTTTTGGCTTACTTATTAATGTGACAAGGTTTGATTGAACATGGAAGCTATCTGAGAATATTTTCAAGAATGCACTTAAATCAGCTGGTGTCTTGAACATTTGATACCAGTACTCTTGTGGAAAACGTGAAACTATTAAGTGAAATAGTTGGTCCACCATCACTGGACCCTTTGCTTCAATGCACTGTGCAACATAATCTAATAATTGCTGAGCAGTGTCTGTGTTAATATTAGCAACAGGTAAATTGTGAAACTGTTCCGAGTTGCCATGTGCATTATCACGTCTATGATTCTCACTGACTAGAACAACGTTATCTTCAATAATTTGAAAGGTATCGGGATGCTTTAGGAGGAAGTCTTTGAACTCCTTGATGCGCTGCCCGGAGATGTGACGCACCTGTGGTGAGGCTTGACTGCGATGCCCCAGAAGGCTTTTAATAGGCACCTCCGTTCCCTCACCATACTGAATCATCTTGCCAGCAAAGTATTCCTTTGCTTCTTCAATGTAGTCGTTGTTTGAGGACGCGCCAGCGCCGCTCGGGTGCCTTTGAAACGTGTTGATATCAACATAGTCCCCGTCTATGTTGAACAACGCCGGATATTGGGCCAGGAATTTCTTTAGGCCCGACTGCGACCCGCCTGCGATCTGGCGCATCTCTTTAGTAAAACCCTTGGCACCAAACTGGCAGGAAAGATCGTGCAACGTTCTCGGCTCGCCTTTATCGAGCAGGCGCTCCACGAAGAACAACAGAGTGAGGTTTCTAGCGAGCTCATATTCCATTGATTCCATATCCCAGCAGTTGGTGCCAATTTGGAGTCTTATACTAAAATTTTTCTACGTATATGTGTCACCCACAACACCATGAAATTCTTCAATTCTGATGCAAGCAAAGACAATAGACCAAAGTGACGTGCTACAGAGTGCTGCTAGACGCAATAACTGAATTACCACTGTAAATATTCAATAATCTTATTAAAAATATTGCTGTTTCATAAACATCATGCTTGATATATATTAAGAAGCTTTTAATTAAACTTAATTTATCATTCTGTGAGTGTCTTTTCGTTTAATAGCTAAAACGTTTACATAAGAATTATGAATCTTTTATGTATAAAAATAATAATAAAAATAAATATATTGATTATTTTAATTTAAATTACAGAAATTATAAATATTAAGTACAAAGTTTTCACTGCCAAAATCATCCGTTTATGTAAATATGCTTAATTATTTAATAAAATTAGAATTATTTGAATTAATTATTATGGTATATAAAATCTATTTATCAGTTTTAAAATCAAAATGTGGGTAGATTAATATTTCTTACCCCTTTTATTAGTTGAAATTCATTGTCTGGCAATAATTGAATATCATAGACATATATGACAACAGCAAAAAGTAAATAGGAAAGACCTACATAAATTAATAGAATATTTATTTATGTTAATTAGATGTGTGACGATTTAAGTTATTTGTACAAGGTTATTATAGTAGTACTTCGATTATGTATATGAATGATTGATATTCATGTTCATTAGATTAATTTTATTTATAAAGCATTAAAATTTATAAATATTTAAAGTAAAAAATACAGTTTTGAAACTTTTAGAAAAAAATAAATTTCTTAGCTTTAAGTTTTGATGTATGGCAATATTTTTTTTGATTAAATTTGGTAATGTCAATGTCAAATTTGTAGTTTTGTTTGTCCATTGATGTTTCTAATTTGTGTCTGTAAGTGGGTGTAAACTTGAATTTAACTGAATATTTTTTGTAAATACCTAACCTTAAAGCTATATAACATAAATTACAATAATAATAGCTTTAAAAGCAACATTTTTTAATATATACAGAGAAAATAACCGGAAACCATTGACATAATGGTAAGTGGGAAATTTAGTCAATGTAATTTATGAAGTTGATACTTCATATTAATCAATAAGTTACTTGCTAAAGTCCAAATAATATTATTTTGTATGAACATCAAAACTATTTCATAATGAAACCTAACATTTCGCAGTTGCTATTTTTGAAACTTTTACTTGTACCTATTTATAACAAATTATAAGTTGTAATATTTGTATTAATTTTTAGCTGGTGCTCGTTCTTGGAGATCTTCACATTCCACACCGTTGTAGCAGTTTACCTCCAAAGTTCAAGAAGCTGTTATTGCCTGGTCGGATACAACATATATTGTGTACAGGCAATTTATGTACAAAAGAGTCTTATGATTATTTAAAAACTTTGGCCAGTGATGTACATGTTGTGAGGGGAGATTTTGATGAGGTAATTTACTAATAAATTCAGCATAAACTAGCATTCTATTTGTAAATTTTTAACTCTGTTAGAACAAGTATTGTTTCTGGCATAAACCTCATGTCCAAAATGTAGTAGGTAGTGTAGCTTATAAATTTTTTAAGTATAGTGTACATATGTTAATATTTGGAACAATATTAGAATTATGTACAACTAATAGAAGTTACTAACAGCTTATACATAATATTAATTGTTCCCATAATTTACATTGTCAATTAAAATTATAAGAAAGACTACTAACATCAGGTAACTTTAAAAATATAAAATTAACCTTGTTAAATTAGATCTGGTTCAACTTTCTTCAAACCTATTAAGTATTGATTCAGGATAAAATACATTACAAATTAAATAGTTTTTAGTAAACCATCTCTATTTCCAACAGAACTCAACATATCCAGAACAAAAAGTGATTACTGTGGGTCAATTCCGAATTGGCCTTATCCATGGTCACCAAGTTGTACCTTGGGGTGATGAAGAATCTCTGGCTCTAGTTCAGAGACAATTAGATGTAGATATATTGATATCAGGACATACACATAGATTTGAAGCATACGAACATGAAAATAAGTTCTATATAAATCCTGGGTCCGCCACTGGAGCTTATAGTCCTTTGTACAGGTAAGATTTTGTATTATTTTGTCTTTGCTAAATTAAAAGAAAATATCTTTTAATATTTATTATTATGTAATGTAAATAAATACCTGTAATATAAAGATTTTAATGAGAATAACAATGTTATATACATATATGTCAAGTATATTCTTAATACTTATTAATATTTAAAATATTTATTATATGTAAAATGGAAATAATCAAATATAAAAAAATATAACATCACAATATATATTAAAAATATAATTACTAATACTATTCTTTATTATATTTTCATAATTAAAAGCTAATATATTAGGAATCTCTTTTAGGAAAGAGTTTCTTTAAAACAATTTTAAAAAGACTTCCAGAGTGTGTATAATTTAAAACCTTAACTTAGACGATGAAGACTATAAAAATGAATATAATATGTCAGGGTTTTTGCACATACGCAATGGCCTGTATTGAAAGAGTGCTACTATAATATTTTTACTACAATTATATAGAATATTTGTCTGAATATGCTCTTAACAAGTGCTTTACATTTGTGTTGATGCTTTTAATTAATTTTTTTTGCTGATTTAAAAAATAAAAAAACTTTTGGTTTTTAACACTATATATATTTTCAGGAATACAACTCCATCATTTGTTCTAATGGATATCCAGAGTTCAACAGTTGTCACATATGTCTACAAATTACTCGGCGATGAAGTTAAAGTAGAAAGGATTGAATATAAAAAAGCTTAGAAAGTAAAAGTAATATTATTATGAGTGTAAATGAATGAAGGTGAAATGCTGTTAGTAAATTTTTTATAGTATATTTTTACATACATCCATGATTAAAAACAAAAAACTTAATAAATCTTTATAATATGTTCTTATAAATGTCAACTTGACATTGGTCTCTGTTTACAAATGGAAATAGCTACACCTTTCATCATGAAATTTTAGGAACCTGAGGTAAAACTGTATGAAACTTGATGTAATATATATACAGAAATAAAATTTGATCTTGTAGTTCCTGAGTAAAGATTGTTTTAATAAACAAACACTTGAGCATTGTGTTTATAATATTGAGATTCTCTTTGTGTATATTTAATTTTTTAAACATAACTCTTTTAAATTTACTCAATTTTTAAAATGTTTGTATAAAGCTTCAAAGCCTTGTTTCTTTAAAATTGACATTTTGTAATATAACTTCATTCATTTATGCTTTTAATTATGATAATTGTATAAATATAATATAATATGTTGTAAAAACATATATATTTTAAATTTTTAAGTTACAATAATGAAATTTTTAAATGTTTTTTTTTTTGTTATTTGGGAGGACACAATTAAATGTCATCTGATCTAAGTGTAACTTATATTCTTCTTTAGTAAGTATTAAATATATATAATGTATATAAATAAAAAACATCTTTCATTTATCTTATTATTTCTCAGACTTACTACAATATGTTTACCATAATATAATATGCATATAGCAGATCAGAGGAAACTATAGGAGCCGTATGTACCTAGTGTTAAGACACTTCGTTCACTGTTTTCAGTCTTTCGAGACATTGCCTGTTGAGTGGCGGAACTCAACGCCGCACTTGCCTGAGCCATGTTTGAGCATAGAAAATGGAAATGAAATAATCTATTCTCACCAAGTGGGAATTGAATCCACAAACCTTTACGTTTAGAAACATACGTTGCGCCTGTGCACCAGTAACCACCTTGTGGGCCTCTTAACTTTTTTAATAGTACAATTTTTTTTTCCGTATGGAAAGTGTTTTTATGTGAAAAAATACGTACTTCTAACAGATGTATATGATTATACATAGTTGCACTTGGAGGCAACTCAGTGATTTATTATATTTAAACTGTATCAAGGACTACAGAATAAGGTCAACGAGCTTGAAGTCACGCTGCAGCTTTTACATGTTCGATTAATATAAAAATCGATTAAGTGCGAATCCGAATCGCATACTTGTTATGCGATTCGGATTCGCTTCCGTATCGATTTCAATATAGGTTTTTTTTTAATTAGACAGAAATCAGATCTAAAACAATTTTTTGTCAGCCTCTCAATTTTTCTCATATAATATCTCTTATAAATGGATGGGCAGAAAAAGAGGTAGTGTTTTGTTCCTCATTTTTTTTTAAATTTTTGAGTAACTTTGTATTTACAATAACAAAAAACATAAAAGTAAAATGGACGTGAATGGAGCGTAACAAAATCGTATGATGCCCATCCTAGAACGTTGATTACCAAAAATAAGGGTTATACATCGTTTATTTAAGTATGAGAAGTTTTATATATTCTGTGTACTGTACCTCCTCGTGTCCTCAGTGGAAAATACTTCCAGTAACATCAATGGCTGTAAAATGAATATAACAAATTCCCCTGATCGAAACCCAGAACTATCGTATTTATTGACAGACAAGTTACTGCGCCACTGAGTACTCTACATATCAGCACCTGTACTATTTAACAACATTATCATCGACATCCAGACACGACCTCTCAATATATACATGTATATGACATAATATATACATATATGTATAACATATATTAGGCACTGGAATAATCTCATCCGACTAATGACCGGCGCCTGTTGATAATGGTTATGGAACGTTCACTTAAAGGCATATCCATACTAAATTATTATAGATAAAAATAAATATTAAGTATAATAAGTAAAACTTTTTTAAAAAAATATTAAAAAAAATAAACTAACATTAAAGTGGAGAGAGAGAGATTGTAGTGGTTTAACACTACGTCTAATCTTTTTACGGTACACGTAATATTCAATATTGTACACGTTATAACAATAATATTAAGACAACATATTTTTTTTTAGCTTCCCTCTTTATCCTGCTCATAGAAAAGTAGGCAGAAGGAGCCGCAGGAACCAAAGCAGGAAGGAAAGCAGTGTTAAGACACTCCGTTGCCTGCTTTCCGCCATTCGAGGTATTGCGTGTTGAGTGGAGGAACTCAATGCCTGAGCATGGCATTGAGGCAAGACAATGAAACACCCCATCTATCCCGATTAGGAATCGAACCCACAAACTATCGTGCTTATAGGCAAACGCTGCGCCTCCGCGCCACGACTTTTTTATTATTTTATTTTATTTAATAAGTAATATATATTTAAATATTGAAGTCTAAATTTAATTGATCTAGTACTTAATTTGATTATTTGCTAATTGGTTCGATAAGAAAAGGAAAATTATTCGAATTGTCTTAAGTTATTACTTAAGTGTTATTTGACATCGTGGCAGAGACAGGCCGACTATGCGACGGTAGTAAGTTCCGTTTCCTTACCGTTGTATATTTACTAATATGAAATAAGCTAGATATAGAGCGGCGTTTAATTACGCATCTGAAAGGAAAAAATCGTTTAATACAGTTCAAGGTACAAGACAAGCCTACGTGAGAATACAATATTTACAAACACGATTTTATATATTGAGGAAAATAAACTCAATCGTTTGTTATCTTTTGTATATTCTTAATTATTACGGATTGATAATTTTATAATTAAAGTTAATTTCCTTATTTACTTTATTTATAAATTTAATTGAAAGTGATTTCAAGTTCGTGGGTTCGATTCTCAATTTGGGGGAATAAATTATTTAACTTTTTTATTCTATTTGTTTATTCGTATATTTAACCTCAACAACACTTAACAATTGCTTGGAAAATGGAGAACAAAGAGTGTAAGCACTATGTTCTCTGTGGCCAATTACCTCTGCATATAGCAAATATGCCGGATATACAAAGAAGTTATTAAAAAGAACTACAAATAGAATCCTATTACACACTCGCAATTAAACTAACTAATATTTTTATTATGTCTTCACGCTTTATCCCACACATGGCAGGGTAGGCAGAGGGAAGTGCAGGAACCATATGAACCTAGTGTTAAGTCGCTCTGTTGCTTAGTTCCTGATTTCTTCGTCCTCTCTTTCGTTCTGTTGTGTGGCGGAACTCAACGCCGCGCTTTGTCTAGTTGCCAGAGCGAAGAAAATGGAAATAGAAAAATCCATCTTCCATTTTTATATACATAATGCCGGCAATGGAAGTGAACGATGAGTTAAGCTGTGGACGAGGACTGACATCTTCAGGCAGTCCAACAGGAGACGAAGCTATGATGAGGCATTATCATAAAATATGAGGAAGGCAAAAAATCGCTAAATATGTAGATTTGAAAGCTCAAAGCTATATCCTTACAATGATTGTTAGTGTTAAAATATACTTCAAAAACCTTTATAGAGATAAAACCGGAGGAAGTTGTACTATTTCGATATGATTTCGTATCGAAAAGCTATACATACAATTGATCTAGACATTCAAAGTACGTGTTTAATAAAACTGTTGTAATTTTAGGTCTCGATAGTAAATTATTTCTGAATAAAATTATATATATTCTTTATTGCACACATAAAAATTCAATTGAATACAAAAAAATACATTTTAGTTTACAAAGGTGGGCTTATTTCTGATAGAAATCTCTTCCAGCTAACCACTGGAAGTGGGTAAGTGTCTAACAGCGGGAATGTGCAGTGCAATTGTCAAAAAAAATCAGATAAAAAAAAACGAATATTAGAATGAATTATAAGGGGGCTATAGCCATGTTCAACCTGAAAAGTGGGACGTGAATCTAAAAAGTTTGGGAAACACTGCTATAGAGTGTTAGGGGAGCCCATGGCCAGCTTTCAGCAAATCAGAAGAAAAAGTAAAAAGAAAAGTAAAAAACTATAAATATTTTTTACAAAATCAACGATCTCACAATATTAATATTGATAATAAGTATCCAAGACAATTTAAGGGATTCAAACAGTGACTTGATTTGACTTTTATAACAGGCGTTGTATTATGAAATATTTTTTTTTTCTCTAGCTTCACGCTTTATCCCGCATATTGCAGGGTAGGCAGAGGGAACTGCAGGAACCATTTGAACCTAGCGTTAAGACACTCCGTTCCTGCTTTCTCCGTCCCCACTTTCCGCCTTTTTCGAGGCATTGCGTGTTGAGTGGCGGAACTCAACGCCGCGCTTTGCCTCGTTGCCAGAGCGAAGAAAATGGAAATAGATAAATCCATCTTGCCCGAGCGGGAATCGAACCCTCAAACCGTCGCGTTTACAGGCAGACGCTTACGCCTCTGTGCCACGACGGTATGAAATAAATCTTTTTCTAATATGCGTTGTGCGAGCATCTATTGAGTTAGTTGCTGGTTCCGCTTAATTGATATGCTTTCCGAGTTCTATAAGGCAAGTCTATGTTGAAGATACATTTACATATACATATATGTAATAGATTCTTTATATAGTATGTATAGGATAAGCAATAGTCCTCAAAAGCTTGGCAAATATAGCAAGTGAGCGGAGAAAATAATTTAAAATAATAAAAAAAATATTTATAACATAATGAAAAATATTAAATAAACAAAACCGTCTACGATATTAGGAATATATAAAACTTAAGTTAATCACTTTTAAGTGGACGATCAACAATCAATTAAGTAAACAAGAGCTACGTGTGGACAGACATGTTTTTGAGTCATAATAGGTGTACTAATGAAAATTAACTAATAATTAATATAGAAAATTACATTATTAATATACCTATGTACGTGATGAGCTAAGCGTAATATTTGGTTTATTATTATTTTAGTTTTTTTTCTAACTTCAAATTTTATCCCACATATAGCTGGGTAGGCAGAGGGAACTGAAAAGGGAAAATCAATTTCTTGTCTCAAACGTAGTGTTAAGACACTACGTTTGACGTTAAGAAGACGATTTTTTTTATAATTTACTTGATTATAAAAAAATCTCTTGATTTTTGTGTCGATCAGTAAAAGGATCTCGATTCATCTCTCTTATTCTACGTATAGGTTTAACTGGGAGAAAATAGAGTAAAATGTGACGATTTCCGCTTGACAACCGATTTCAAGACATGTGTGTGTTATATGGCGCTAAGTTAACTGTCGCACAATGTCTGCCAGAGCGGGGAAAAGAAACATAAGTCACACCTCAGGATGGGAATCGATTTACTACTATATCGCTTAGAATTACACGATATTTTGCCTTTTGATTTTTCATCAAAGGACTTAAAGTACACGTCATATAAATTAAATACAATTTATTGAATTTTGTTATAACAGTGTTATCTTCATGATTAAGGAATATTATATAAAAAGGTTGTTAAAAAAATGACGCTTAATATTAAAAAAAAACACTATGGTATTCTGGAATTAAATATTTAAAATTATTAAGTCTGTGACTTTGTATACTCTGGAAAGTTATAAAAAGTAAATTTAAAAGTTTCATCTATTTCAATAAAAAAGCTTTTTATAGCAAACATTGAACCTTAGTTATAGTTTACCATAACACAATGGTGAAAACTGCATTTGAATCGGCTAAGCCCATTTTTTATACAAGCCTTAGCTATAAGTTTTGCAAAGGCAACTCTAACTAACTGACATATATGAATTTTTAAAGAACAGTCGAAACTACTGTACCTGAAAAACTTGAAATTTGGTACAAGGGACAACGAATGAAATCTTGTTTTAAATGAGTGCTAAGCTAAGCTGTTATTTTTTACGAATTCAACTAGAGGGTGAAATAAATTATAATTAGTAAATAATGTAGTTGTTTACTTGAAAATTTTACATTTTCAGACTCGGAAGCGTAGAAATACATATATATTTATGTATATATCTGGATATTTACACTACAATTAAAAATGATATGTGAGACGAAATATATGCGGAAAATTAAAAATTAAAGTCAGATTTATATGAAAAATTTCTCATTTCCTGACTGAACAGTATAAAAATCATGAAAACACGTGAACACAATCGCTGGCAAAAGATAGTAAATTAAAGGTTCGATTCCTTCTTGTGACATAACCCTGTGGTATATCTTACCGGAAACGAAAGTAACTATATCATAGTAAAAAATATACTATACGTAAACAAAATCACGTTCCATTTAAATATATTAAAAAATAAACAAGGAAAATCTGCATACAAATCGAATATCCATTATCGTTTAAATACAATTGTTTTATATAATTACTTTATCTTGTCAACACGGAGAGTAGTTAACCCAAATTGCGATTGTAGGGCCTACGTGTGTCCGTCTGCGTAGCCGAAACTCCGAAACGATCAATGTCAATATATCTATCGAGAGGTGTATACAAATTTTTATTATTTATTACAAAAAATATATAGAA
Organism: Dione vanillae; assembly: GCA_037178615.1. Lineage (NCBI taxonomy): Eukaryota > Metazoa > Arthropoda > Insecta > Lepidoptera > Nymphalidae > Dione > Dione vanillae. The sequence continues at coordinate 1,082,409 of JAZFAU010000231.1, read as the reverse complement.
AATCTTTGTTAACATCCTCCTATATAAGGGTCAAAATTCCTTGAAAAACATTGTAAATAGACAATCAGTTTACATTCAACAGTCGAATGTAAACACAAAGTAACCTAGCTGTAATGTTGTGAAAATATTGCCAAAATTATTCAAAGAAATAGCTTCTGTATGGCTTTATATTAAAGAATATATTACCATTTCTTGTAATATCTACGAATATTCACTCCTAATGACCGAACTGGTACTCCCCTCCCTTCAGTAGAGACTAATAAAACCAAATGCATCGAATTTTTAAATCATTCAGTTGCGTGTACGCATCTATATTGTTACTAAAGTGTGAAAAGAACTTAAACGAACGTTTGAACAGTTTATTTTTTTAAATTTAAATGTATTTTGGTGTAAAAGTGAAAAAATGGCCATTTCTCTAATGAGACTAGGATTTCGATCGGCCGCTTTGAATCTGGAGAGATCAGCGGCCATACTTTCAACTACAAGTGTTCAAAATCAAATAAAGGTAGCGTACACTTTTAAATTCAAAATCTCTTAAATACGCACTCATTGTAACTTGTTATAATTATATAAACATATACCATAATATATATTTAAGGTATCCATTTTCAGTAGCATTTCTAAAATAAACAGGTTTGAACATATTACAAAATCTAATGCACCGGTCTTTATACCCTGTGCATTCGTCTAAGATATTAAAAAGTAAAAAAAATCATTCTTCGGCCGTCAAATGGTGTCCGTTCACCCGACATTCCATGAGATTAACTTTTAAAAAAATATGAATCTGTTTAGAGGTTGAGGTACTATTAAAGTTTCACGTTACCTTTACAGAAGAAATTATATTCGTTTTAAATTATGTATATACATAACTAAAATCGATTTTTAAATTTCAGATATCATTTTCAATTTTTAATTTATAATCTGTTCATATAAAATTTATAACAATTGAGAAAAAAACTTTAATAAATTAAAAACAAACAATTTACAAACACAGTAAAGATTATTTAGTCTATGAAAATAAAAAAATGCATTAATAAAAAATAAAAATAAACGTCCCGAGTTCCATATTTTTTTTATTCAAATGACCGGTGATAACCTTTTATCATTCCTCCTACAGATAGCTTTCGACATACAATTTTATTCTTTATTGTCTATAAAAAATGACCTATTTTGCTATGGAAATGATGAATTAAGAAAGTTAAGTACACGTTATCACCAATTGTGTGGTAATTACATCGTTGGTAAATGCATTATGCCTTGGGAGTTGAGTTAAGGGCTTAATTAGATGGGTTCTAATGTATGTAAATAGTTGGTTTTTTAAAGTTTTAATTGTTTTTTTCTCATTATTTGGCAATAATAACTCATATTGTCTTAATGGATTATGGAAGTAAAAACAAATATTTTTTTCTGTGTTTTGTATAAATTTTTTTTTTAGCTTCACGCTTTATCCCACATATGGCAGGGTAGGCAGAGGGAACTGCAGGGACCGTGGGAACCTAGTGTTAAGACACTCCGTTGCTTAGTCCGTTGCTTGTATAAAATTCTAATTATATTAATTAAATGGTAAATATTTAAAAGTGCAAAATTTCTTTAGGATGTGAAAAGTGTATGTTTAAATTTATTGAGCGGAATATCTGTAATCTCTCTCAAAATTAAGAAGGAAAAAAAAAAACAAAACAAAACACAGATAATAAAATAAGCGTTTGTATGTAGATAACACACAGGAAGCAATATCATATCTAATTGTAATTACATTAATAATTTAAATAAAAAAATAATTTAAAAAATGTCCTTGGACGTAGCGTCACCAAAAACAATAAGTTGTAAACAAACAACAACGGCTGTATGTGGTGTGCCTACGTGATGTTTGAAGTTATGTAACAGATTAAAAAAAAAGGTAAACAAGTCATTAATGCTTTGGCGCGAATAAAATAAAATAATATAATTAACCGAATGCTTTACTAGTTTAATATTATAATTTAATTGTATTTTTTAATTATATTTTTTTAGAAAAGTTGTTTAATTATATTTTTTTAGAATTATACGGTTTTAGATTTTAGATATATAATAGTGTATATATTACAAAAAATAATTACAGTTAAAAATTAAAAAAGTATAAATTTAAGAGTTTCTAGTGTGTTTTAAAACTGAAGTCTTAAGGTAACTAAAGTGTACCCATCATGCTATATAGACGTATCTGGGCAGATATATATTAATCTCTAATAACATATTAAAAAATATATCATAATAATAAACACCTTTTACACCGGAAACCGCCCAAATTCGTCGTATATATATATATATATATATATATATATATATATATATATATATATATATATATATATATATATATATATATATATATATATATATATATATATATATATATATATATATATATACACATATATATATACATATAACATTGTAAGTTCAGCTCGAATTACCAGCTTTGGCTAGTTGGCTCTAGTACTAATCCAATAAGGTTTTCATTACGTATTAAATATCGAACTTCAACGGGTTTCCCTTAAATACGGATTATAATATTTACAATATCAATTACTTTGAATTTTAAAATAAGGTAAATAATGTGATTTATTTGCCTGTAATCGCGAGGGTAAAGGGCGAAAAGGCAGAGAGCAAGGAAAGGAGTGTTTTAACATTATTTTCACTCCATTCCTGCGGTTTCCTCTGCCTACCCTGCTGTATGCGGAATAATAAACGAGTGGGAGGTTGGTTATTTAAAGGATATAAATATATGGACTTTACTTCAATTCATACAAGCACAACTACAATGTTGTTGATTTTAGTAATAAAATTGTAATATAAATATTTAAAAAAGCAACTATCGAATTGTGTTCTTCTCAGCAGACCTGCCTTACGAACTGGTGGTAGATACATGTTTACGATGACGATAAAATAATAGGTTTAAAAGTCTACAATCTGCATATGCACTAGCAATATTTCGTTATATGTCTTTAAAATTACAACCAAAGCTTTTTTTATATTAATTTATACAGAGAATGATATAAATGTAATTTACTTTTTTGAGGCTCAGTGGTATAACGTAAATGCCTTTGTTATTTTGTGCGGCTTGTGGGTTGGATTCCCACTCGGGGAGTGGAAAGGGCAGCGTTGAGTCCCTTAATTAAACAATGGATAAAGTAAACAAAAGAAATAGATATGTCAAAAAAGATATCTTCAACTTCTATAACATCAGACAAAGAAGCCTTATTATTAATAAAGATAATAATATATTTTTTATTTTTTTTATTATATATTATATGTATATGTACAAGTAACATAAATAATCAACACGAGGCGTTTATTTCGTAACTACTGTGTGTAAATAGGTCGCGTAAGTTTAATTGTGTTTTTCTTTTGTTTGCCTTGATGTTTTTGATAACATCAAATAAGTAAAATTAAGTGAATATATATATATATATATATATATATATATATATATATATATATATATATATATATATATATATATATATATATATATATATATATATATATATATATATATATATATATATATATATATATATATATATATATATATATATATATTCCGATTTTACATTTGCTAACCTAGTAACGTCTCTAGAAAGGAAAGTTGTTATTAGGCTCTAACTTGTAATATTTATTTATTGTTAGGTGATTGAGATACTGAGACATCAACGCACAGACAGACAGAGAATTTTAGCAAACGTTGAAAATTTTTTGTAAAATAATTATTTACGACAATTTTAAAGAATAAAAAGTAATTTGAAATTTATTTTTTTGAAAAACAAACTATTCAGTGAGTGTTGGATATATAAACTACTTGTTGCTACTAAAAATGATCTAATAAAGAATTTACAGCACTAGGTGTGCTGCTGCCAGCATATATGATACAATTCCTTAGTATTAATGTTTTACAGTTTTGTTTTGTTATATACGTATATAAAACGTAAAAGCCTATGAGGTATCATGGCCTAATTCGCCAATTGGTGCGTTTGAGGTCGGTATCATTTAGATCCTTTAATAAAACGCATAAAGATTTTAGCAACAATAACAATCAGAATAAAAATCAGAACAAGAATTGATAAACTTTAATGCCCCTTTCCTTTTGATGTCCGGGGCGACTGCACCGCTCGCACCTCCCTAGCTACGCCACTGATATTTAATGCATTTTTACGCTTTAAGTGATAAGATCGCTTGGTTTTCTTTTGTTAACTAACTTAAAAGTATGTTTATGACCGAGTTTATGACCGTATATTTTTCTATAGAAACTAACTTTTTCTAAAAAACTTTACTCTATATCCTTCACATAACGAAGGGTATATGAAAAAAAACCTAGTATTATGATATTATTAAAAAAATACACAATAAAATATATTTCGACATAATTCTCTAAGTTCACGTGTAGGTACTAACACAGATGTAAATATTTATATTGACATAGTTGCGTCTACGATAGTGTTGCGGGGTCGATGACCGCGTTATGCAAGACGGGCCCAAATATTCTTGTACATACATATTATGAATATTCTGTTACTATGCAACGCTTTAAAGTTGTATTTTGACATGCTATGAAGTAAGAGGAAATGAGTGAACTTTAGTGACTTATCACTATTTATTTCTTTTTTTTTGGTCTGTAGCTATGTTCTACATGGTATATATATATATATATATATATATATATATATATATATATATATATATATATATATATATATATATATATATATATATATATATATATATATATATATATATATATATATATATATATATATATATATATATATATATATATATATATATATATATATATATATATATATATATATATATATATAGATATATATATATATATATAGATATATATATATATATATATATATATATATATATATATATATATATATATATACACATACGTATAGTGCAATTTTGAATGTTCAATAACTACAGATTTATATCAATCATATGCAATTTAAAACAACTTATTGAGAATTGACACAATTGATGTAACTGCTCACGTCCTGTTAATAAAAAGAAGGAAAAATGGTATGTCTGCACGTTTGTTACAAAAAAACTATTGACCGAAATTTATACAAAATATAAATTTATACAAATTGTATACTTATTCCTACTCGGGGAAAATGGATTTTTGTCATTCTATTTTCTTCGCTCTGGAAACTAGGCAGTTCCGCCACTCAGCACGCAATGCCTCGAAACACGGCGGAAAGCGGAAACGGAGAAAGCAGGTATGAAAGCAACGGAGTGTCTTAACACTAGTTTCCTATGGTTCCTGCAGTTCCCTCTGCTTACCCTGCCATGTGCGGGATAAAGCGTCAAGCTATATTTTTCTCATTTATAAACGTTTTGCAATTTTCCTCCGATTTTATGTCAAATCATGTCAGTCTTAAATTCGACCTTATAGTAAGTAACTTATCCACCGGTTAACTTGCTGATATTTATGGAAGTTCTATTAAAAAAACTACAAATTTATACGCTTTTATCAAAACGTATAAAAGTGACGACGAGTTAAAGAAAACATAAAAAAAATTAACGCAACGTCATTAGCAAGAGGCGCGGGTTCAAATCCCGCTGAGGTCAATTTTTTATATAATTTCGAATGGAATATTCAACCATCGGTTTAATTACAACGGAATTTTAACCAATTTTTTTATAAAAACTGGGCCATTCCCAGCTAATAATATATCATACACCTTTAGCTCATTATCACATAGTTACATAACGTGTTTCGTAACTGAAGGTGTAAGTTCATTTCCGCCTACAAAATGTTGGGGGAAAATCCAGTTTACGTTAGAACATTAGATTTCTTAACGTTGAACTATTAATAAAATTTTATATATTTTATATTTATCTATATTTCTTTTTTTTTGGTTCAACTCGCCCGTTGTAGCGCAGACGCGTAGTGTCTGCCTGTATACGCGACGGTTGGTGGGTTCGATTCCCACTCCGGGAAATCTTGTTGGATTTTTTTTTCCGTTTTAGTAACTGGGCAAAGTGCGGCATAGAGTTCCGCCACTCAATACGCAATACCTCGAAAAAATGCAGAAAACAGAGAACCTAGTGTATTAGTTCGAACGATATTTACGGTACCCGCTGCTTATCCTGCTTTGAGTGGGATAAGGCGTGTAGCTAACAAAATCACTTATTCAATTCGTAACGTCTCCCGAAAGGCGGCAATTGGAGAACGGAGTGTCTTAACATTAGGTTCACTCTGTCTACCCTGCTATATGCTACATATAACGTGAGGCTATAAAAAATTAAACAATTAATTATTAATTACAATTAAATTGGTTAAATTCCTAGCTGAGTCCCGGAGACCTAACGCCTTTAGATATATGCCTATATTTATTTAACAACCGACATATAACTTTGTATATGCAATTTTTTATACTTTGTAAACGATACCTAATATACTAGTTAGTACACGAGATTTAAACCTACGACCTTTGCGTTCAATGATCTGGATGCACTAATCCACTATGGCTACACTCAACTTAGTCGTTAACCTCGAATTAGCTTATAGTTAACATGTACTTAGTAGGTTTCCCTATATCGTCATTATTTTATAAAAATATAAGATTGTTTTAAATTTTTAATCGAAATTTATCTTTGTATATTGTAATTATAATTAATATGCTAAATTTAATCTTAGAGAAAAGAGAAAAGGGAGAGTAAAAACTTTTGTTATATGAAATTGGTCTTCTTTATAAATTTTGGTCACATTTTTCCTATTAAAGCAGCAGATAATCATTTCCGCCAGAATTCAAGGCGTTGTGGTAGTAGAGCTTAACGTTGCTTTATAGTAACAGAGTGGTTAAATTAATTATTTTCCTCGAGTAGATGAGTGTCGAACCTACAATCAAATTATACAAATCGCTGTACCACTGCGCTATGATGGTTTCGATTTGCACAAACCAAACATATATATTAATTTTAACATATATACATATATGTATACATAAATTCTTTTTGTCATAGTAATTTAATTAATTAATTTCTGTTCCAGTCAATACACACGCGTGTGACTTGCAACGGCAAAGTATGCTACATCCAATCAGTACAGGAATCAAGAGATCCAGACTTGTGTGAGATAGTGAATTCACTAAGAAGGTGTTACAGCAAGCAGCACGGCAGGCCGGAGGAGAACAGAAGGAAACACTACCGTGATAGTGACTCTGATAGTGACAGTGACGCGGGGTACAAGGGCTATGATCGGGTAAGTTTGTATTTACTTATTTTGTTTGGCACGCCTTTCTTAATGAAAACATTGTAGTTAATTACTTGTCGACCGTTGTGCGCAGAGGAGTAGCGTCAACTTTTAAACGCGACGGTTTGTGAGCTCGATTCCCACTCGTGGAAAATGGATTTTTCTATATCCATGTCCTACGCTATGGAAACAAGTCAAGACGCGGCGTTGAGTTCCGTCACTCAACACGCAATGCCTCGGGATTCCGTGTTGAGTGATGGAATGCCAAGCAATGCCTCAATACGCATGCGGGATGTGGAGACGGAGAAAGCAGGGACTAAGCAACAGAGTGTCTAAACACTAGGTTCCTATGGTTCCTGCAGTTCCCTCTGCCTACCCTGCCATGTGCGGGCAGTTTATTGCAATTTTAATACGTAATTAGCATATTGCGTTGTATTTTAACTTTTCTGCATGAACGCTCTCTAGTTTTCGTTTTCGGGCTTCCTAAGAAAGCTTCTAAATAGGGTTGTATATGTAGATTGTTGTTTTTTTTTGTGAAGAAGTCTTAGAGAATAACGAATTTCCAAACTGCAAATATATAGCGGTTAATAGCGAGTTCGATTCCTACTTTATATTTATGTATTATATGGAACCAATACTTTTTGTCAAATTTAAATTAATTTCTTATTTTAATATATTATTTTTTCGTAAAAACTTACTTTTTTTTTTGTAAGTTTACGTTATTTTGTAACATATTTGTCGTTCCTTTGTATTTATTACACTAAGAAATATAGATATTAGATATAAATATATGCGTTGAAAGTTATCATTTATTTACCATTTCAGTCTGAATTCTGGCGTCGGAAAATGCGTACAGTACACAACATACTCGACGTGGACAAAGACGGGTTGATCTCATTCAACGATTTCCAGCTGTTCTCGGAACGGTTCAAGTCGTTGGGGCACTTGGACGAGAAACAGGCCAAGGAATTTACCGATATTATAAAGGTACTTATTTTTTTTATTTATAGATACTTACCCTATTTTAGATACTTACCAGGGTAGTCAGTTGAAATTTTATGCTAAAACTCTCCACTCTCCTCTTTCATGCAATAATATGTTCTCTTCTAGTGGAAATCAAACCCATATTTGATGCATTTAAATCCAGGCGCTGGGTTTTTGACGACGGTCTTATTATTATTTTATATAAATTTTTAAGGTAAAGATTAAAAGCGACGTTGAGTTCCGCCACTCCACACAATGTTTCAAATTCGTTAAAAATTAACTTAATTTGCTGACCGTCGTGGCGCAGAGGCGTAGCAACTGTCTGTAAACTCGATGATTTGTGGGTTCGATTCCCATGAGGGGAAGATGGATTTATAATTTTCTTCGCTATGGCAACAAGGCAAAGCGCAGCTCAACACGCAATGCCTCGAAAAATGTGGAAAGTGGGAAACGGCGTGTCTTAACACTAGGTTCTCTCGGTTCCTGCGGTTCCCTCCGCCTACCCTGCTATGTACGGGATAAAACGTGAAGCTACACAAAAAAACATTTTTTTTCATCTAATTCATTATTTTAATAAATATTTTCCTTCACAGTTAACATGGGAAGAACAATGGGGTGCAATAGACCCATACAACTTTGTTACAGTGGAACAGTATCTAGAAGACATGCAGCACGTCTTAAACGATAAGACGTTGAAGAAGAAAGCTCACAGATGGTTGCCGTATTTGTTTAAGGTAATTATTATTTTTTTTTAGTTTCACGCTTTATCCCGCACATGGCAGGGTAGGTAGAGGGAACTGCAGAAACCATAGGAATAGTGTTAGGACACTCCGTTGCTTAGTCTCTGCTTTCTCCGTCCCCGTTAGCATAGCGGTAATATTAATGAAACAAATAATATTATATTTATTTGAAAGTGAATTAAAAATAGTATAGCATTTGCCGATCGTCTTTTATTTGTAACTTGAAAATAATGACGTAGAGGTTAATCGATAGAGTTTTGACGAATTTAGTTAAAAAATATTAAAAATTAAAGTTTTTTTTAATTTATTAATTCAACAGGCAGTGGACAAAGATAAGTCCGGGTTCATATCCGTGGAAGAGTTCAAGTTGTTCTTCCAATGCCTAGGACTCAGCAACGAGCACGCGGCTGTCGCTTTCGCTGTCATAGACACTAATGGGGTAAATACATTTTTAATATTTTTTTTAAGTCCAGTGTTTTTTTTTAATTAATATATTTGTCTTTTTATTCCATATATTTTTCATTCGTTTGAGTTGCCAACACGACCATACTAATACGATCTAGAATTATAGCAATTTAATTCTAGATAATACAATTTTTAATATTTAAAAGTTGGCTAACATTTTTTACTATTTGTATTTTTTTAAGATATTTTTTTATTTTAAATTAGCTATGTAATTTAAACAGGTTAAGGTATTCCAAAAACCAATATATTGAGTGTAGTAAAACTTTCTTCATAATTTTAAAATAGTTTTTTTTATTTTTTCAGTCTAAGTCTGGATTTTTTAATAGTTTTAAAATTGATCACTATTTTTTTTAAGTACGGCCTTATTAAAATTAAATGTTATTTTTATTTCAGGATGGGAAAGTATCGCTCAAAGAGTTTGTGAATCTTGGCAAAGACTTTTTCTGTACAGAAGATGAATTTCGCGTCTCCAAAATGTTCTGGGGACCCCTAATTGATGTGTAATTTTATAATTATTAATATACAATAATATTGATTAAGATAATATTACTTTAACATTGTTTTGTGTAAGATTTTTTAGTTTGTTAGGTATTTTTTTTTCTTAATGGCTATGATTTTGAATTTATCTGTAGTATTTTTTATCTGTGCTTTGATTTTGAATGTGACATTACTTTATTTTTTTTTTGGATACATTTTTATTTTATTAGTATTTAAAACGAATTTAAAAACCTGTAGCATATCTATTTCTATTTTGCATTATATAGTAATAAACAAGACAAAATGCGGCGTTGAGTTCCGCAATGTCTCTAAATTTGACGAAAACAATTCCGAATGTTTGATAAAGAAATATGAACGGTCTAAGAGACGCTAAATATTATTTTTCTGTATAATTTGTAACATTATAATTTTTAATAGACTGAATTTTATACTTGATTATAATTTAGCTCTTTTTAATGCAATACTCAAACTTTAGTATTTACTCTGTATCTACTAATGTATTATTATAAGAGAAAGAATGACAAAAAGAATTTGAATAAATAAAAAATTTAATGTATATTGTCTTTTTATTTTAAAAAATCTTTTTAAATATGAACTAATTTTTGTTTCAATTCTATTATAATATTAGAGTTGATTATTATTTTCCTTTTTTTTGACACTCCGTTTCCAGCTTTCTATATTTTGAAGCATTGCGTGTTGAGTAGTGGAACTCAACGCCGCGCTTTTGCCTAGTTACTTAGGCGAGAGTCAAGAAAATGGAAAAGTATTAAACCATCTTCCCCGAGTGGGAATCGAACCCACAAACCTTTAAAATAAAGTTGTCATAAAAAGCCAGTAAATAAAATTACATTGTTAATTAAAGTTAAAAACAGTTAGTTTAGTTAAAAACATAGATTGTTTTTTTACAAGACAATTGAAGGTATGGGGAGACCTCAATAGATCTCATAGCAAAGAGGATCTTGGTTGACCTAAACAGTAAGAGAGGAAAAGGGGAGACCTCGGTTGACCTTATCAGTAAGAGAGGTAAGGAGAGACCTTAATTGACCTCATCGGTAAGAGGGCTTAGGGGAGACCTCGGTTGACCTTTGAGGATATGGTGTCGAAATGCTGGAGCAAGGTCATAATAAAGAATGTGGGACGAGCACGAGATACTAGTAACCAGGTGATGTGGATTAAATAAATAAAACATATTTAGAACCATTTTATAATACTAATATCAAGTCAATTAAGTTCGACATTTATAAAATATATAGGTAATTACATTATAGAATTTTTAGATAAATTTAATTAATTAAAAAAAAAACAATTTAAAACGTTTATAATCAATTTATTGACAAAAACGTAATCACACTGGAAACAATCATATTGTGTTATTAAATACAGATTAAAAAAACAAAAATATCTTATTTTATTTTAATTAACTGTCATCATTTGAAAAATAACATAACAAAAAGCAAAATTACATTTATTTACTGTTTATTGACATTAACCATTAACTGTATTGAAAAAAAATTTGAAAGCTCAGAAAAAAAATTAAAAAAGAAAGTATATTTCAAATGTCATAGATAATTAATAATTTAAACAACACCGAGCTGGTCCTTCAAGAGCTTCGTTTCTTCGATCAATGTGGATATTTGAGAAGTTCTGAAATGTAAGCCCAAATTTTAGGTCATTAATTTTTAGCATACAGTATTTCAGTCTGTCAGTTTCTGTCAGTCTTATACATTTTGTACAGTTTCTGTCAGTTTCTGTCAGTCTTATACATTTTGTACAGTTTCTGTCAGTTTCTGTCAGTCTTCTACATTTGGTTTAAGTTTATTTATTAGTTATATTTAGTACTAGTGTTAATAAAACGTCACCTGTTTTATTAATAATTTTTAGGGATGGTAAAATTAGAAATCAATCTTTTGTTAAAAGATATATATAATTTTCGAGTCAAATGTCAAGCAAATCTAATTGCCTTATATGTAGAGGTTGTTTATTCAATTATCAATTGAACTGTTTAAGTTTGAACATCGGCTATATTTTTCACCAATCCGCCTTTTCGAGATCTTTAAAATATTAAGGTACGCTTCAAAAGTAAAATTTTAGTTCAAAAACTCGCCTCTCTAAGTGTGCGCAATTAAAACGCTTCCACAAATAATATATAACACTAATATATGTCAGGAAAAAGGTCACAAACATATCATAATATAATATAGATATATGTATAATATAAAATAATGTAACATAGTATATATCATAATATAGTATATATGTTTATATATGTATATGTACTTACTGCTGTTGTAAAATAGATGAGATGGTGTCGCTGTGCGACTTGCCCAGTACTGTGTCCTTTTTCTTGTATTCTTCTTGACGTTTTTTTATCTGTAATTATTAATTCTTACTTCATTCATTTTAAATATAAAAGATTATATATTTTTAACATTAACGAGTTACTTGAGTGTTTTAAATAAAGAAAATTAATGCGCGTTGAAATTTTTATAGTTTTTTTTACTTAAAGAAAACCTATAAAAATTTGAACGCGATTCTCGCTTCGGATTTAAACCTGCGCCTCTAGTAAATAATATTTAAAAGATAATATTTTTCTATCTCAAAATTATAAAAATATTAATAATACAAATTAATTATAATATAGATAAACAATTAATGAAAAAGATAAAAATTAAAAACAATAAAAATATCGAAACGAACAAGAAAAGACAAGAAAGATAAGATAAGATAAGATCTATTAATATTAACATAATTATTATTCCTGATAAGAACATATAGTATATTAAAAAAGGGTCAGGACCAAGTGTCTGTGAAGTCAATTACGTAAAAAAACCCGCTCGCACCTGTTCGCTCTTCCTGAGCGCGTGGTCCCTGAGCGCGGCGAGCGTTCGCTTCGCCCCGCTGGCGTCTTCGCTCGCGCGCCTCAGCTCGGCGAGCGCGCGTCGCTCCTCCGCGCTGCTGGCGCCTGAGCGAAGCGAGCGAACGCACGACACGCACCTACCGACAAATGGGCACATATTAATATAGTATATTTTATAATTTTTTCCCGCATATAGCAGGATAAGCAAAATTTTTATATGTTTAATTTAAGTATTTTCATATATCTAGTGTGGATTAGCACTTTAAAAATTATAAAAATATTTAGTAACATTTTTTTTTACATTTTTAGCTTCACGCTTTATCCCGCACATGGCAGGGTAGGCAGAGGGAACTGCAGGAATCACAGCAACCTAGTGTTAAGACACTTCGTTGCTCGGTCCTGCTTTCCACTATATTTCGAAACACTACGTGTTAACTGAACGCAGCGCTTTGCCCAGTTGCCAAAAAAAGCGAAGAAAATGTAAATAGAAAAATCCATCGTCCTCTCGTGGGAATCGAACCCACAAACCGTCGCGTTTACAGGCAGACGCTACGCCTATGCGCCACGACATCCTTATAGAGACGTACATATATAGAAACGCATCTAATACTACTAAAATGAGATTAACACAAAATTCAGTGTTCCCTATACTTTTATATTAATCAGAATTTATCTATTTATGAAGCGAATATTAGGGTTTTCTCTCATAGAGTACAGCAAAGAGAACATATATATATATATATGGATTTCCACCCGCTTAAAATTAAAAATCAACTATCCACAATATCCCATTTTACTTTGGCCATAACACGAACACAATCTTATAGCTGTAGCAAAACGGTTGTGGTGGGCAAAGCTGATAATTAACCCGACAGTCTGACACCGTGAACGAGGCATAAGCATCTGATTGAGCATTATGAAGGGCAACATAAAAGCAGGTCACCTCTTATCTTCAATAACTAAAAAAATCGACAAATAACAAAAACATTACAAAACGGAAGACCTCTTCCGCCTCGTCTACTGTTATTGACCTCTTTATAGCATATGTAGCTCTATTTTGGTTACTCTGCTGTCTGCGTTGGATATTTTATGATAAAGACAATTTTCTCACCTATTCTTCAAGTCATCTTGATATTTTTCAGCGAGCAGCTTCTTTTGTTTCAGGTTTTCCGATTGCTGTTTCACAACGTCTATTTCTTTCTGAAAAAACAAAGAAAAAACTTATAAAAAAAGCGTATTTATGAAATAGACGATCATAGACCCCTCTTCATAAACACTTTCAGGGGAGTCCTCATGCTTTTCACGTGACCTTCCTGCAGTAGCTTCTATACTGTGTTTCCAAAAGTCAACCGTATATAAAATATATGAACCCTCTACAATATATGAACCCCCTACCTCCAGATCCTCGGTCCAGGCCCGCTGCTGCAGGTCCAGGGCCCGCAGAGCAGCGAGCTTCCTCTGTATAAGCTCGGCCGCCTTCTGCTGTCGCTGCATGTACTCTGTACGCAGTTTCACTGTACTTTGAGTTAGTAGCTGGAATTATAATTGGAATGTGATTAATATTTTAGTTTTATATGACACACATACACACACACACAAACACACACGCACACACACATACACACACACGCACGCACTGAAACATACGTGACTCACGGACATATACACACACGCACACACACGTACATATATAACTTCTTATGTTGAGTTGTAAAGAGAAGGAAAATTTGCCACATAACATCAAATCATATTTAGGGAGAATTTTTTTACAGTGTTACGGAAAACATAAAAAAATTATCGCAGCGAGATTTTCACATGTTTTCTGTAAGTATTGTTATATCTTTAGTGTGGATTAACACTTTAAAAAATTATAGAAATATTTAAAATTCTTTCTTAAGCATCACTAAATGATTTACACCTTTGGCCATACAGTCTTATTAGACTATTGTGTAACATATTTATTTGGTTCTTGTGATTTATTGTTATTGCATTGTACAGGATTTGGATATTGACAGCAGAATGTAAACATATATCTAATTTCCAAGACAAATTGAATTCGATAATAAAACGTGTTTTAAATATATATAACTCAATAAAATAAAAATAGCTCAATACACAGTGAGGGTACCGAACCTACAATTATCAGTGAGATGCCACCTGCCTCCTGTACCATGATGGACTTTTATTTATTTATATGAAATACAAAATTAAGTCAAGAGGACCGTCGTGGCTCAGAGGCGTAAGCGTCTGCCTGTAAACGCGATTTGTAGGTTCGATTCCTACTCGGGGAAGATGGATTTTTATTTTCTTTGTTCTGGAAACTAGGTATAGCGCGGCCTCTGCACGCTCACTGTGTCGAAAATGGCGGAAAGCGGGGACCGGAGGAAACGGGGTCTTATCACTAGGTTCCTATGGTCCCTGCAGTTCCCTCTGCCTACCCTGCAACATGCGGGATAAAGTGTGCAACTAAAAAAAATTATAAAATATTGTTTTTTTTATAAATGGAATAATATAGTAAATTACCTCTAAACACTCTTGAGGACTCGGCTCTTCCTTCTTCTCCAACTTCAATATAGGTTGTGACATCTTCTTGTCCAAAACCTCTTGAATTATTGTCGTGAAAGAGAGTTTTTGTTTCTGAAAAGATACATATATATATATATATATATATATATATATATATATATATATATATATATATATATATATATATATATATATATATATATATATATGTATGTATATATATATATATATATGTATGTATATATATATATATATATATATATATATATATATATATATATACATACATACATATATATATATATACATACATATATATATATATATATATATATATATATATATATATATATATATATATATATATATATATATATATATATATATATATATATATAGCATTAATCTTAACGAATCTTATTTTTACATTATTTTTTATATGTAATGTTACTTAGAACTAAGGTTATGGTAATTTATATACATTTCTTTTAGCGTTTTAAAATGAGTATAGAGCATAGCATAGCATGCATATGCATGTATGCATGTATATGAATGCATGTTTAGCTTTAGTATTAATTGATATATTAAAATATATAAAGTGCAGCGTTGAGTTACGCCATTTGTCATTTTACTATGTGTTGTTATTTGGATGTAAATTGAATTATTTGATTTAATACAAAATCACCTCTTTAAGCAAATTGTTTATGTCATCTTGATCTAACGACGGGTTTTTCAATTGGATCTGTTTGAAGAATTCTTCTTCCAGGTTCCATGGTTCGAGTGTTCTGGAAATTGATAGATATTTTTACTTATTATATAATAATTACGAGCGTGTCGGCAGTAGGTTCAATGCTCACGAGAAAGAAAGAATCAATTAATTCTTTAGCTTCGGTAAAACAAATTTCTATTTTGAGTTCAACACTCAAGTAAAATTATATCGTATATTGACAGAGCGACTTTACCAAGTGGTAATTGAACCCACAAGCTGTCATTTAAGCAGACGATACGCCTGTAATTTATTTTTTCTGCAAAAAATATTAAGTTAAAAAAGGTATAATGTAATCGAGAAATAGAATATTCTACAAGGAAAGGTAATTTTATGCGTGCGTGTGCGTGTGTGTGTGTGTGTGCGTGTGCACGTACCGCAGCAGCAGCTCGCCGCCGCACAGCAGCAGCAGCGCGCGGCGCGGCGCCAGCGCGGCGGCGGCGGGCGCGCGCGACGTGCGCACCAGGTGCCGCGCGCGCGCGCCGCCCGCGCACGCCGCCTGCAGCGCGCACTCCGCGTCGCCTGCGACGTGTTAGTAGGTTCACTTGAACTGTGTATTCGGCATTAATGTTGTCGTACCAGTGGTCGTAACAGTGGAATAGCGTCTGACTGTAGTGAGTATTGGTTTTGGAATAACTTTGTTTCTACGAACTATCTTAGCTTCATATGTCTCCTAGACAAGATTAGCAACCTCTTTCCAATAGCTTCAGTCTATGATTGCGTCTTGTAAATATTGAGTAAACTTAATCGTTGCGTCCATTATTAACTCGAACTATATGGAATACGGATCCGGTTACTTCAGATACCAGCTAGTGGAGTTAGGATTCAATGAACCGGGGCATGGCGGGCTGAGGGGCCAGTACATAACTTTAGAACTGTAGGACGGTCATGGGAGTCTAGTTTAGACAGTGTTTTTTTGTATTATAGTAATAAACTGACATTCAATAGAATCGCTATATTCAGAATCTCGGCTGACCTGAATGCCAAAAAGTTTTGGTGCAAGAGCACTACAACACAAGCTTTATATTTCGTGTGATACCATCTAGAACCTTATATCTAAAGAAGTTCTTGGAGCAATTACAACTTTATATTTACAATATTGCTGTCCTTGTGTTCAGGATAATGAAAGTCACTAACTGGTTCACAGTGATACACACTGTCTATTATATATGCAATGCTTCGACTTTTATACTTGATATATGCCAAAGAATATGAGATACACAGATGTGAAATATTTTAGTCATAGAATATGTGAGCCTTATCAATTGTTTACTCTAATACCTATATGCGTATACGGCATAATAATTATGATCCCCGGCCAGAAGAATCGAGTCACCCACACAAAGAAACTTCAGAACGTAGCTTTTTATTAATTGTTTAGAAGGTTAAAAATAGACAGATGTCAGGTATTGAAAGCTGAAGATCTGTCATGATTAACTGGCTGGTTTTAACCTTCCAAAAATTGGAGGGAGAGAGGGTATGAAAATTCGAGCAGCAGACACTGTATTTTTTGCCTGAGCTTAGAAATTAGTATTAGCGGGGCGAGGAAGGACAATGAAAGCGACCGTTGTACATGTTGCCAATCCCGGAAAATCTCCCTTTAATCCAGTTTGTTTGTCTGTTTATATGTATATAAACAGATCTTTAGATCCACAGCACGAATTTGATTTTTCACGAATGAATTTTTTAGTTAAATAGTTGTTAAATTTGGGCAAGATAAGCTGGTCATTAAAGAGATTGGTAGACGTGATGCAAGACTAAAGTAGTCCAACCAAATGAAATAAATATATAAAATGTTGTCATTACAAAAAACGATGATACGCTAGTAATAATATATATAAAATCTAAAAATCTGCGAAAAAATCAGGTAAACTACAAAACATAAGGAAAAAATCGGTAAATCAATAAATGTAAATCTGATTTTGGAAAGGATTTCATTAGAGGAAAGTCACCAAATATGGAATAGTATCCTAATATGGAATTCCTTAATTTCTCTAAGACTATAAGTATGACACGCAACACTCGACCATATATTTTTTCCATTTAGTCTACTAACTATCGCATTCACACCATCGAAACAGTTACGCGAATGTTTCACGTGTGGTAAGTGTGTTTTGATTTATTATGTGCAATAAATTTTAAAAGTAAGTAATAAATAAGTATTACCAACTGTTATGTTTGTATATATAAGTGTCAAAATATATTTAGTGTATCGATATAAGGTTTATTTCACCATTTTGTGATCTTTTGTCACTAAAATGTTGTGACTTGACAGAATATTTAGAAGAGTTTGAAATAGTATAAAAATCCAAATATGGACAGTCGTCGGTGTCTAATTATGGAATAGTCCATAATTCGATTTTAATATTTTATATGATAGATAATTGATATTATTTCTTTATACAATATATGGAATGACTGTTTTTAGAATGTCCACTTCACAATCAACCAAACGAAAAACCTGGAGTGAAGAAAAATTGACACAAGCTACAATATTCGTCCGGGAAAAGAAAATGGGGTATTTGAAAGCGGCACAGTATTTTCAAGTGCTTAGGAGAACTTTATTACATCTCTGCCAAAAAGATGAACAATCTCCAGAAGTAGCAGCGGCTACTACATTAGGAAGAAAAACTATCTTGGGCTCCGAACTAGAATATGGATGATAGTGAAGAACAAGACTTTGAGGAACTAGGCGCTATCCAGTTTAATGAAGATAGTGAACATGATGAATTGATGGACCACATGTCCACTCCTGACTTCTGATGCAGAATGTATTTTCTGTTCAAGACTTTTTCCCATAAAAGCTGGAGAAAGCTGGATTAAAAGCTTGATGTGTAGGCTCTGGGTACATTATGATTGTGCTGATCCAAAGTTTGATACTTGGATCTGTAACTTTTGCAAGTAATTGTATTACGTTTTTCATTTATCACAAGATATTAGATATTAATGACCATTTTGTTATTGTTATGTTGATTTATACTTATATTCCATATTTGGGGTCCTATTCCATATTTGGTTACTCATTTGTGATTTTGTTTTTTGTGTTAGATTTTAATTTGATAATTAATATATTTGATTAAAGACTGTTAATTACTTCTCACAAATGTATGCCTGGTCAGTAAAAACATTTAACTAACCAAATTTATGTAAAGTTTTTTTTATATATCCCAGAAACAAAATGGTATTCCATATTTGGTGACTTTCCTCTATACTTAATAAATATCATAAAATTCATAAAAATAGATTTGAAGGCGTTTACTGGTTTATAATTAACATAAAATACCTACTTTCTTCGGCCAAAGCGTACTCGGCCAGTCTATCCAAAGCTGGTATAGTAACAGAGTGTACGCCGCCTGTAGTGCGAGCACGCGTACGTGTTGCGATTTATCTGGAAAGTTAGATAAAGTAATATTTAAAGAACACATATTTATTTTTTTGTTGACAATGTTATTAAGTTTAATAAGTTGTATAAAGCATATAAGAATTTCGACGCATCGCGATAAAATCGCATGGCTCAGTGGTGAGAGCGCTTGCACGGTTCGCAAGAGGGCGCGGGTTGAAGTCCTGCTGCGTTCAAAGTTTTTTATGTTTTTTTTTTTAAGTATTTTTTCTATCCTCAGTGTGGATTAACATTTTAAAAATTATAAAAATATTTCAAGTAAAACTAAAAAGTTTTACATTATTAAATATATGCTGGCCAAAATAAAAATTTTGGCCATATTTAATAATGTAAGGTTTTCTTACTTATATAATGATTTTTAAAATAACATTGTTTTTATAGAGATTTTCAGCTTCACGTTTCACGGTAATACAACAGAGGTATGCGGAGAGAATTTAGTATTAAGACACTCTTTTCTCCGTTTTCCACATAAATAAGACGTACCGTGTGTTATGTAATAGAACTTAACATCTTGATTATTGTCAAAGTAGAGATATGAAAATCATTTTCTAAGTCCAAGTCAAACACTTTATTTCAAATAACAAGTTACAAACTTTTATTAATTGTACATTAAAATGCATGTTTCATTAGCTTTTTTTCTCAAAACGATTACTAACAATATTGAATTTCAAATTCAATTCAAAAAAGCAATATTTGTATTATTTCCGGTCATAATTAGATTATACTTTTGTTCAAGCACTTAAGACTAAAGTTTTCCTATTTCCTCTAATCACACAATAACTGGAAAAATTCTCTATTAAAGCCAAGATTAACTTTACTAGCACTGGGTTAATTATTAACTAAAATATACAAATGGGTTTCTTGGGAATTCTAGATCAAAAACTCGCCTCTAAAAATGCTACCACAATTAATAAATAATATATAATAAATAATATATAATAAAAATAGTAAATATTTTTATATTTTTACGATTTACAAAGTGTTAATCCACACTGAGGATAGAAAAATACTTAAAGAAAACATAAAAATGAACGCAGCGACACTCGAACCTGTAACCATTGTACACAACCCTATGTAGTTTGTACCATTACTTATCTTTATTATTCCAAAAATATTTTTAAAAAATCTTACCGGATATAAATTAAGTGGATATACGTATCGCAATGCATTTTCATCTGAATTAAGCACTATATTCAATTCCACTGACTCTATGACGTAGAGCGCGTGGCTGTCTTCACTGGATTCTGATGCCTGGAAGGAGAATATTAAAAATAAATTGATTTTCTTGTATAAATGTTTAATAAATAAAAAAGGTTGTCAGTTAAGTATATACACTTTTTATAGCTTCACGCTTTATCCCGCACATAGTAGGGTAGGCAGAGAGAACCTAAAGTTAAGACACTCCGTTCCAAGGTTTCCGTCTTTTTCAAGGCATTTCATGTTGAGTGGTGGAACTTAACGCCGCGCTATATCTTGTTTTCAGAGCAAAGAAAATGGAAATAAAAAATTCATACTGCACGAGTGATAATCGCGTTTACAGGCAGACGCTGTGCCTCTGCGCTACGTCATATATTATCATTTTATTGCAATTTAATAATAGGTATAACGATATATTTAGGCTTCAAAGTTTGTAATTCAATATTCAGCTTACTTTAGAATAATCGAAGTTCTATTAAAATCGGTTCAGTATTTTTTGTACAAGGATTCAACATTCGTCTAACACAAGTATTATAGAAGTAGTTTAATAAGTTGTAATTCCTTTTTATAAGGCCTAGAAAATAAATAATAGTGATGTATATGGTAACCTAAACAAATATAGAATAAAAATCAAAAACCAAAAAATCTACCACAAAAAAATCGCATACTTACATTAGGCAAAAGCAAACAGTGGTATAGTTCAGCAGACGCACTGGCTATCACCACGAGGGTAGGGATGTCGTTCCCGCCCAGAGCAATAATTGAGCAAGATTCTGAACCGTAGTTGTCGTCTGCTGGTGGATACATCGGTAATGGTCCTTTCAGATTTGCTTGAAGTTTGCTGAAATGGGGATATATTACATTCTTATACATAACATACTATATACTTATAATATATAACATTTTTGCTATATAGAAAAAAAGTAAATATTTTGAGCCAAAATGACGAGTGATATTTAGAAGAATTCGAACTTACGACAAATGTCCAATAAACTAATTTTTTGTTTCCTCACCTCAGTGCTAAAGAGATATGACTCTATTTGCTTCTTAAGTTAGCGACTTAGTTAGTGAGATATTAGTTTAATTTCTCTGGAAGCTCCTATCGTTTTCTTCATAATCATAGCAGAATAGAGAAAAAAGTAAGTTATCTATTGAACCTAGTGTCAAAATATTCCGATTTCCGCTTTTTTATCTTAATTTATTTGAGATATTGAGTGGCAGAGCTCAACATCAAATCAGTCTTTACCAGAGCTGGAGAGTAGGGGAATGAAAATAGTTTATACCCCTAATTAGGAGTCGAACCAACAACCAATGAGTTTATAGTCTGGCATGATACAGCGCTACTATGTCTACAGTTTACTTTGTAGAGTCTTTATAGACGTGTACAAGTTAAAAGATTCATTCTTGTAAGTTTTGAACCAAAATACTCACGAAAAAACAGTTGTCGTTATAGCTTTACTGTGCAATTGTAATAATTTAAAATTATTCAAACAAAAAAAGTTGGTGTAGTATATATAGTATAATAACTTACTTCTTATTGTCCAAGTCACATTGCATCATATAGACGTCGCCGTTCCCGCTAAGTATCAGCAAATGTTCAGAGTCCGGCGTTGGTATGAAGTCTACCGCCGTATCTCCTAAACTGTCCAACACCGTTTGCCCCAAAGAGCCTGTAGGTTTAGGTCCTATTGTGAAGACTTTTACTAATTTTGGACCTGTTTTTAGTGCTATGTTGTACAATCTGTAATTCATAAAAAATATGTTTATTTTAATATGTATGTTGACGTATTATCATATATAAATTTGAAAATTTAGAGGTCTTGGAAATCGTCTAGGACCCCCAACAATTTGGAGTATTTATAAGTGTTAAACTTTATAGAAAAATCATATTTTTTTTAATACTTTTTACTATTTTTTTTTAATTTTTACTATTTATATAATATTATGTATATTATTTTATTGCATGGAAACTATAATATATTCAAAAACACATTCTCCAACAACTGTCAAATTGAAAAAGAGAAAAAAAAAATGCTTTAATATAAACAATTATTTAAAAAAGTAGTAATAGTAAAGTTTTATTTAAAAAAAAAATATTTCTACCCGACTTGTCCAACTCTAGTCAGATAAAATACAGCAACAAACTATGTGCAAGAAGTGACGTCATAGACACTAAGTGACGTCATAAACAATTTAAGACGTAAGAACATAATGTTCAAATATTCCGATATTAACTTTCAATCCATTTCTGCGAAATTGCATATTGTATAGCGGAACTTAACGCCGCACATTGACATACTTAGAGCTGAGAAATTTGAAAAGAATACATATAATCACTATCCTAAAGATTATATGACACCTGGAACCATAATTAGCAGATACTGGCCTACAAAAGTATGATTTCTATGAAATTTACTTAAAACATGTTTTCTTACCTCATAGTGTTGTCAGACGCGAGTACAAGGAGATGCGAGAGCGACTTCGGATGCCAATGTACTTTGTGGATCTCACATTGCGAATACAGGAATCTCTCGTCGAGTGAGTAGCTTCTGTGAAGTGGTACAAAAAAAAAAAAAAAATAAATAAATAAATAAATAAATAAAATGTTCTTTATTCCAAAAAATTTTTTACACCTATGGTGAGCGCTGAGATTACCCAGTAAGTAGATACAAGACACATGTGTTAGGAATATCTCGCAGCTCCCAATCAAATACCATTACAATTTTTACAGAATAAACAATTAAAACATTATGTGCGTGTATGAGTGTGTGTGCACGAGTATTTGTATGAGTGCGTGTAAGATTGCATGTGCAGTGAGTGCCTTGAGAGTGATGTGGGTGGAGTTAAACGTAGTATAGGCAGATAGGCAGAGATATTATAGATACAATTGGCATTGGACGCAACGCTATACCTATAAAGAAACAAGCAAGTATATAAAATTAAATTCATACCACCCGAATACGAATCGAACCCACAAAGATACGATTCCTCTCAGACTCAGTGCTGCGGCGTAACGACGGTTTTTATGAGCTTTAAATTATAATTAGCATATTAAGGAGCTTATGAGTAGAAGTGCATGGTGTTTTTATGTAAACATACTAAATGTTGTCTATGTATAGAGCATACTAATATAAATTTACATTTTCTACTTGCTTTAACACAAATTTAAATAAAACATAATATATGTTTTAAACGATAACCTTAAAAGAGTAAGAAAGTTAGTCAATTATGTAAATGTTCGTGACATAATATATGTAGTAGACAAAACGTCTCTAAGAATCATAAAAAAATCAAAATTAAAATAAAAATACAGAACCCACCTAAAAAGTACAGTTTAAAACAATTTTCTATAAAGCCGTAACGCACCATTACCTTAAACCTGTACGAGAAAAAAATTTAAAAAAAAAAGAAAAGGCGAACAAAATGGCCGCCGCAATCACATTATCGCGGGTTAAGGGCGAGACCGGACACTTCCCGCTTATTTATCACTCGTAATGAATGAATCCACGTTTTTTTTTCTGATAATACCACCTGGTTGCGACTGGCGGTTGGATTGTACGTAATCCTTTGTAAACGTGTGGAGTTTTTATTGTCATTGATTATAATATTATTTTCTTTATTTGAGGACGTCGTGGCAACGGCATAATGTTTTACAGCCTATATCACTGTTGTAGCTTCAAGATATATACATAGATATATACAGGTTTCACGCTTTTTTATGTTTTTGAAAATTAGAGCGAAATAAATAAGTATTTATTAAAAATAATAAAAATAAATGCTAGGAATTTCAATAATAAAATATTACTGATAGCCAAAATATCAATGGAACTGTAAATAATATTAATTTATTAATTGATTAGTAGAACCAATATAGTATCATCATCATCATCATGTCAACCGTAGGACGTCCACTGCTGAACATAGGCCTCCCCCAGGGACTTCAAGTGCACCTTGTCCTATTTGCATCCAGTTTCTGCCTGCAACCCGGACCAAGTCGTCCGTCCACCTGGTAGGAGGCCGTCCCACGCTGCGATTGCCGGTACGTGGAATACAGTATAAAAGGGCAAAATAAAAGGGCCATTGGTCACTTATACCTATATGTTATTGTTTAACACAGACATATATTTGTAATAACTTAAAGCCCTATAATAAATAATTCCTAGCACATAAATATATTGTATAGAAAATTTATTTAGAAGTACGTCTTAGCTTCCTAAGAACCTAATTAAGACATTCTTGTTTAATTTTCATAAAATTTTTGGTACATTGCGTATTAAGTGACAGAACTCAACGCCATGCTTTATCTTCTTACTACAGCAAGGAAAACAAATTCCCTTTAATATTAATCGAACTCACGACTATTTTGATTGCAGATAGACATTGTACTTGATCATTTCAAAGTCAGTAAACTATCATATAACTGCTTAAAGAAACATCAATAGTACTAATGTTTCCACCACGATCCCACATTCTAGTCTTTAAAAAATTAACACAACTAAGCCGGAATGGCGCTATTTTTAACAATATTAAGAGTTCCTTACGTAAATTCCCTTCAGGTGTAAGCTTTTCGAACTGGCAGTAACGTCTTCACTAAAGACGGTAGTAAATCTACTTATAGTTAGTGCTTTATTCTATAATTTATATTAGATTTCATTTGTTTGTAACAAAAAGCCTGCGTTAACTTCTATTACTCAACGTGTAGTGACTCGAACTTTGGCGGAGGATGGAGTATCTTAACACTAAGTTTATTTTGTCTCTCCTGCTATGAAAGCAACATTAAGCTGGAAAACGGTAAATTTACAGGCTTTATAGACATAATTAAATGATGAATTTCAATTAAAAATGTAAAATTAAGTACAGTATTGATGTTAACATATTTATATAACTTCACGCTGTAGCCCGCACAAACAAGTGTCAAGACAGGCAGAGGAAATCAAGTATAGAGACATTTAGTTATTATAATTTCCGTTAAATGTGTAAAAAGGAGAAAAATAATTCATTACATAAAAAAACTATTTCGTTAAAGCCATAGCCTCAATAAATACAGATAGCTAGTTTGATCTTTATTCGCGACCAATATACATATTCTTGTTTAACTTATGTATCTGCGTTCTATATGGTATCTGCACCACTAGTATATGCTAACTAAGAATCAATCATTAGCAAAAACAATTAAATATAACATAAAAATTTTGGTTGACATATAAAAATCTTGGACAATTCCCAAGAGGCGCGGGTTCAATTCCCGCTGCGTTCAAATTTTTATATTTTCTTAAAAAAATTTTCTTATCTTTAGTGTGGATGAACGCTTTAAATTTATAATAATTAAGTATATATTACTATTAAAGTGAAAATAAATTATCATTAGAAAAAAAATTTGTAAATAAATATATAAAAATTATAATAGCATAATATATACATAACATTGGACCGGAATTATTTGACTGTATTAATCGTCTTTAACCCTCAGCACACTCCTCTTTGGCTATTACGTAAGGGATGTATGCATTATACATACATTGTAATTTTTTCATACAACCCTTTATGATTATTTCTTAACACTAGAACTACGAACCGGTCAAAATGACCGGTTACATCATTTATTTATACCATTTCCTCTTTAAGTCTTATTTAATATTTTACGATAATGTCATGATTTTTATTAAATTTGTGTATAGAATAATATTATAGATTATTTTGTTCTTACGCTTTTAATTTTCAGAGATAACTATGTGCTATACCTAAATATACGAACCGGTCATTTTGATCGGTCATGAAAATATCATGATATTTTTTCGTTTTCCATAGATATAGACGTTTTCCATAGATTATGCGTAAATTTGTGTATATGTACTATGGTATTTACAGTTATGCTAATCGATGAACAATTATTTCCAACTAAAGCGAGATGCAAGTTCACGCAATATATGCCGAACAAACCTGATAAGTTCGGCGTAAAATTTTGGTTGGCTTCTGATGTCAAGAGCAAATTTATTATAAATGGCTTCCCGTATTTGGGAAAGGATGCAACAAAAGAATCGTCAGTTCCTTTGACTGAATTTGTTGTTCTAAAATTAATTGAACCATATACCTATTCTGGAAGAAATGTAACGACAGACAATTTTTCACTAGCCTATCACTAGCTTCAAAATTATTGGAGAAAGGTACTACTTTAGTTTGAACTGTTCGCGCAAACACAAAAGAATTGCCAGAACTTGCGAAACAAAAAAAAGATAGGTTACCTCGGTTTTCATCTGTAATTTATAGAACAAACAATGCCACTTTGACAATATATAAAAGTAAGCCATCAAAAAAAGTTCTCTTGCTGAGTACGAAACATAATTCAGTTAGCATTGAAAAAGATAACAAAAAGATGCCTGAAACTATAAAATTTTATAACAATACTAAATACGGAGTAGATATTGCCGATCAAATGGCCAGGAAGTATACTGTGAAGTCAGGATCACGAAGATGGCCTCTGCAAATATTCTTCAATATTCTCGACTTAGCTGCAATAAATACATGGATTCTGTACAACGAAACAACTGGAGAAAATATATCAAGAAAAAAATTTTTGTTTCAATTAGCAGAAGAACTTTCAGGAAAGCATGAAGACTCATCGGAACTGGAATACTTGAACAACCTCTTGAAGAGTCCTGAAAATTTGAACATACGAAAAACATGTCAAATAGGTTTATGCAATGAGAATAAATCCGCAAATATCTGTGCTCGTTGCCATAACTATGTTTGTGGCAAATGTACTTTTAAAAAATTTTTGATATGTAAAAATTGTCGTACATAAAATGAAACCTAAATACAAAGTGAATGATACTACTATTTATGTTATGTAATTACAATAGTTGAATGAAATATATTACATTTTCTTAAAAATTAAATTATCGTATGAATTTTTAGTTTTATTTCTTGAATTCTACTATTTTGTTTACTTAAACAAAAAAACCGGTCAAAATGACCGGTTGGTTGAAATAGGTATATGGTAAATCTTCGTAGTTCTAGTGTTAATGACGGAGATATTACTTTTACATATTTATTTACTCACACATGTGGTCACAACATGGAATAAAATAGTCAATTTATAATTATTGCAATATGTTATGAAATATATGAGTGATATGTATATATATATATATATATATATATATATATATATATATATATATATATATATATATATATATATATATATACATATATATACATATATATATATATATATATATATATATATATATATATATATATATATATATATATATATATATATATATATATATATATATATATATATATATATATATATATATATATATATATATATATATATATATATATATATATATATAATATATAGTGTAATGACTGATAGTTAATACTAAGTTAACTTACATATTATAAATAGTCATAATGAATACACAGGCCTTTAAGTCTATCTATTTAATTTTAAGATGAATATAGGTACGTGACACTTTCCGTCACAAGAAAAAACTCATTTCGAGGGGAAGTCGTGCGCAAAATTATTATATTAAGATAATTATAACAGCTGACTTCAAAAAAAAACGAGATAAAAAACATATAAATTAACAAAGAACGCAATTAGTTAGACCGCGGAGCGTATAAAGGAGCGGCATCGAAGAAAACCCAGCAAACCGTCTGTCGACGTAAATCACGATATTTTTGCATACCAAAGGGTCACTACTTGCCACCGAAAAAAAAATAGAATTACAAACGGCCTCACATTAGAACAAACGTACAAATAGGCGGCCGGTGTCTCCGGAACAAAAACCGATAAAAACTCGGGGAAGGTTCCGATGCGGTAAAAAATAAGAACCAGACAAAGCGTTCGGACCGGGAGGCCGACCTCTATACGTGGCCAGCTTTTTTACGAGCCGCAGCCCTTTGTCCTTCCGGGCCTCTTTTTTAAATAGATCAGAGAGGGCAAGGAAGGATCGCTGCGTCCACCCTGAAATATTATTGTGGATTTTTCTGCTCAGCGTTCATAAATATTTCGGCGGCCACCCCCCGCGCCGTATCGGCCGAGAATTATAAATTCTGTTAATAAAATATGATACGATAAAGCCGCTTTTTTACTCTCGCGCGGACCTCTATTATATTTTGTTTAATTTAAATATGAATAATTAAATTTAAAAAGGAAATCTCGAGGCTAATGAAATTTTTGTTTTCGAGATAATGAATAGAAAACACGTCGCGGTACGGTACGGTGTCGCGCCGCTGTTATTCTTCTCTCGCGCTCATTCGGATTCAGGGGACGTGTTCAAAAAACCCGAAAAAATAATAATTATTTTAATGTATTAATTATGACGATGAATTCTATTTTTCCACGCTTATCTGAGCTCCTCGTGCGCTATCGCCGCCACACATGCTACGGTTTCACGCACGGACGAGTAATAAATTAATTCAAACATTTTTACTAAATTAAGCTTTTTATTTCGTTTTCGCGTACTTTCAAATTATCTCGTGTGTCTGTAGATCTTTTGGATAAAAAATACAATAACCCAGGTCCCGTTAACGGTGTAAAATAACGAATCGAAATACGAAACAATCGAGAACCACAAAGCAAAAGAAAATCAAAACTGAAAAACGCCATTATTAACTGGGATTCTTGGTTAACATTGCTCTACAGTGAGTAAATCGGCCGATTGGCACACAAGAGTAAAAGACAAAACGTACGTGCGGTCCAGATATCGGCGTGGAGACTCCTTTAATCAACACAAACGGCCGGCGCCGCGATCAAACGAGGCCGAAATTAAAAAAAAAAATAATATAACCAACGAACCGTGAAATATTAAAACAAGAACATCGATCCGACGCGACCACCACGGGGGATTAAAATCGTAACGAACGCACAAAAATATTCAAATACAATACTAGCAAATTGATACAAACACTCATTAGGCGCGGATCGCGGAAGGCGACCCCAGGGCGAGGGAGGCGATCTCCGCCGGCATTACAATCCACATCCAGCGTACAAATATTATCTAAAATTCCTTCTCATTTATAATCCTTTTGTGTCCTCGGCGCGGTGTCCTCCGTCAACCACCCCCCCTACCCCTCCCTCTCGCCCACCCCACAAACCGGGGTGGGGGGGGTATTTTTATATTTTTAATCGCGTTGGGCATTATCCAAATGGACATTGGCGGTCGTGCCGACTGTCGCTGCCGTCTAGATGATAAATTTTTCTTTCGTTCGACACCAGCGGTTGTTTTGTTTCGTCCCTTCCTTTATTTCCATCGGTATCGGAGTATAAAACGTGCGTCGTCATTAATTACACTCGATACGTCTGCGGCTGACTGTTACGCATTCTTCTCCTTGGCCGATTAAAAAAGGTCGGCCGCGGCTTTTTCTCGGTCGAGGCAAATGAAAATTGATTGTGGCAATCCGCGATCGTTTGATGCAGATTCGAAGTACTTTATTCAATACGTTGACATGCTTCGCCTGCTCGTGATTGATGTCATAATACAAAGCCATTTTTATTTTTCTCCATAAATTAAAGGGAAACTTTTCTCTTACATTAAATATTATGAAATTTACATTAATTTTCCGATACACAAACTCCACATAAATATTTGCAACATTTAAATAATACGTTACAACGAAAACAGGATTACCGTAAGGGTATACCAGAGGCAGATCGGTTGCATCTTGAGTCGGGCGACGTCGAATCCAATTAGCATTCCCATCTATAAGTTGCTGAGGGAGGTACAACACCGCCAATACATCCCCCATTTAGCATCCGAACAAGAAGAACAATATCTTCCGTAACATAAAATTCGAAAAAAGTTTAATGGAACCGAAATCCCACAGACCGATAAAATGTAAAAAAAATACCCTAATATTTTATATGATTTGGATAAATAAGGATAAGGAGCGTGGATATTTCCATCCGGGACAGCGTTTCCAGGGTACTGCGATACGGCGAGTGTATAGGAAAGCGATTTAGTGTTTTATGACAAACGATGGTAAAAATGCAGTAGGTGGCGGGTAAGAATTAATGGTGCGAAAGTTGCGCGGCAGTTGTAGAGTCGGCAATTTATGTATGTTCACGTTTTGCGCTTGGCTCGCTCGGGCTCCACTTTTATTATAAGTTTGCTTACGTGACCTGGTTAGCGGTTTTTCTTAATTAAACTTGAAGCTTTGGCGATAAATTCGGCGCAGTTTGTCTTATGCATCAAAGGTCGATGCTTGAAATTTGAATATATATGCATTTTGATTAAGATTTTCTGTGCAATTCTATAATATTTTAATATCATAGACATCGTTGCATAATGAATAAGCATCTGGTTGTGAGCGCAATGGTTGTAGGTTTAATTCCAGTTTGGGAAACATAAATTTATTCTTCACGTGGTGGTAATATTAAGTGTGGCGTTGAGTTTTGCCACTCAGATGTGCAAAAGCTATGTAACAGGAAGAAAAGTTAGAATTCTGGTAAAATTATAATTTAAAAATTTCCGATATTCTTTCTTTTCCTTAAAAAAATCATTGTATGTTTATAAACATATGTATATATATATAATCTTATTCGAAATAAATATCTTCCTACGACAACCTTTTATAATAAAGCATACATGACTTAGGCTGTACAATTAATAGATGACAATAATATGTATATAAAATAGAAATAACTTAGTGCAACATAACATAACGTTGAACGGAGTGACTTAACACTACTGCTGTTCCCAAACACTACTTACTGTTCCTCCTGTTCCCTTCTCTGCTACGAGATAACGCGTGAAGATAAAAAATACATATAATAATTATATAGTACAATAAGAATCTGGCTGTTAGTCTTATTTTTATTTTACACATTCACATATAGCAGGGTAGGCAATATGTAGAAATAACTGAAAAATGTTTCCACTGAATTAAAAGATGGAACCCAAAAACTGCGTATTGTCTTAACCAAGTGAATAAAAAAACAATAGGGATGCAACATAAATAAGCATATAAGAATTTTGACGTAGCTTATAAGAACGTGTCTACAAGCGGTCAGCAGCGGGTTTAAATCCGGCTATCTTCTATTTTTTTACATTATTCTAAATCTTTTATTTCCTAGTGTAATAATGCCACTATTATAATACCATTTTAAAACACTGTTCACTGCTTTAAATGCAATGGAATCGAATCGCCAACCAGATGCATACTAGTTCACTGCATCATGATATCCTTTCTCTAACATTCAAATGATTTTACAAATACATTAGAATGGATTTTAATACATTATTGAAATCCATCAAATTTTAATATATTCTAAATATCACTCGCTTCTTGTTTTTAAAAATAATTATCGGCAGTAAAAAATTATCTACTGTGCTGACATTTCATTAGTATAGACTACAGAGCATGGAGTTTGCACGGCCACGGGTGTCAATAGCTGTCGTCCGGTAAGCAATCGGTGTATTGTATAATTGGACTGAGTATTTTGATACTTTATTAGAATATGTCTTTATATTATTTATTAAAAGAAGTGTTAAGGATGATAATAATATATTTTTTTAGCTTCACGCTCTTATCCCGCACATGGCAGAGGGTAGGCAGAGGGAACTGCAGGAATCATATGAACCTAGTGTTAAGACACTCCGTTACTTAGTCCCGGCTTTTCGCCTTATCCGAGGCATTGTGAGAGATTCTTTACTCAACACTCAATCTTTCGCTATGTGTGCAATTAACAAAAACTCTTAAACAACTCTCATATTTTAAGATCCGACTGGAAAAGATTACAATGTAAAAATCCGCAAGTAATCAACATTTATACGGGGACATTATCGTGGCGCTACAACGATCACTTCGGGACAGCGATTTTTCTCTGTTCCAACCTTTCCTTTTTCCAGCGCCACCGCGTCCGCGGTCGAAACTGTTTAATGATTTGAAAACGTGTTCTATCAGCCTCTACGCGGAAACAACCGAAAAAAAGGCCGACAACGGAGAGTATACACGGCAAATATAGACTTGGTTCAACCGTTTTACTTTCGGACAAGCTTTCGTTAGGCCAATTTGAACTTTAACTCTCATATATTAAGATTAGCCCAAATATTGAGGGTAGTTAGAAAATTTTTGCTGAAGTGTTAGCGCAGATCTCATCGGCAATTTATTATATTTTGTCCGTTTGGAATTTACGATTATTTGAACGGGACAATGGCCGGTGGCGACGATTGGTCGGGTTTTTTTTTCTAACGCCAATAAAACCGGTATGATGTACGGTCTGCAATCAAACATTATGAATTGTGAAGTGGCGATAATATTCTGACGTTGCTTTTTAATAAAAATGAAAAATTGTACGGATATGTTATAGCTTATTTTTATTGAGGGGCGTTTTAATATATTATATTCATTATTTTATTAATCACTTTTTTATTCATTAAGTGATCAATTTTATTTAATAGGTCTTGTAGAGAATGGTTTCATTAGGACTTTTTTATATTTTTTTTAGCTTCATTCTACCATATGAACCTAGTGTTAAGACGCTCCGTTGCTTAGTCCCAGCTTTCTCCGTCCTCGCTTTCCGCCTTTTTCGAGGCATTGCGTATTGAATGGCGGAAGTCAACGCCGCGCTTTGCCTAGTTTCCAGAGCGAAGAAAATGGAAATAGAAAAATCCATCTTCCCCGAGTGGGAAGCGAACCTACAAACCGTCGCGTTTACAGGCAGACGCTTACGCCTCTACGCCACGACGGCCCTCTTTTTATATTGACTTAGGTAATGAATTATTAATATCATGTAGCTTTTAAAGTTAACGACAATATTATATTACTTAATTACAATTATATTTTAATTGCAGTTAAAAAATACAGCACAAAGGTAATTACAATTATGTGAATACTTGCAGAACAATGTTAATAAGCAAACCTTATTATTAGAATTCAAGAGTTTTTAAAGCTTCAAAGGATAAAAATGTGTGGGAAATCATTTAAATTTTATAATAATCATATATTTTTTAATTTTAAACTATAACTTAATAGAGTTTTTATCGACTCCTCTGAGCAGAATTTCTATTTGTGTTGTTTGTGTTTTTTATCTTTACGCTTTATCCCGCTCAAAGCAGGGTAGGCAGAGGAAACCGCAGAAACTGTAGAGGCTGTGGGAATCTAGTGTTAAGACACTCCGTTCCTAGCTTTCCGCCTTATCGAGTCACTGCGAGTTGAGTGACGGAACTCAAAGCCGCGCTGTCAGAGCGAAGAAAATGGAAATGAAAAATCCATCTACTCCGAGTGGGATTCGAACCCACAAACAGTCACGTTTACAGGCAGACGCTGCTCTTCTGCGCCGTGACGGTCCTCGAAACAAATTAAAATTTCAATTCATAACAATCTCCTATTAAATACAAAAATATATACACATTATTGAACAACATTAGGGGGAGTGTAGAAATACGCGCACAGATATTTATTAATTTATTCTATTTTTGTGCGTGACGTTTAATATGCATGCGGAGTACGTCTCTAGGGATGAGATGATCCTTTATTATCTATGCTCAGTAATTACATTTATAGATAGAAAAAATAAGTTTTTTTTAATATTGTCTTTACCTAGAGAATAGGCTCTCTTGGTAAGATCTGTTCTCTGTTTTTCGCCTAGATTTGGAACTAAGGTTTGAAGCGGAACTCAACGCCGCGTCGTTTTCTCACATATGTTTTTTTTTTATTTAAATGTAATTGACTCTACAGAGAGTTGGTCCGTACCCTTTTTGAACATATACTATATGTTCTTATCATAAATATTGATTATATTAATATTAATACATAATATATAGAATTAATATTTATCATAACGAGTTCCTATCTTTACATTTTTTTTAAACTTAACTTAAACTTCGAGAGAAGGCTGTCTTTTGGAAAGCACTGTACTCTGTTTTTTGCCTAGACTTGGGACTAAAGTCTGAAGTGGAACTTAACGCCGCGTTTCGTCTCCTCAAAGATGTTAATAATATATTCTTTACGAAGTAAATCGAATACACACACTCCAGTAGTTATTTAATCAACAAAACTTAGCATGCGTTAACTTGGTTCGTACCCTATTATTTTTTTAATTGTATTACAATTAATACATTAGAAAATAGTATAGTAGTAGTAGTGGTTGAATACAGAAGAAAACAGTGTCTTTAAAATAAAGATAATTTTGAATATTTTATGGGTATTTAAATAAGTTTGTACTAACTTAAATCACATAAATAAATTAAGTTTTTATAATAACTAACACACGATATTTACTTGATGTACTATAACTTAGGTAAGATAGAAAAAGATAGAGTGCGTAAAGATAAAGTAATAGCGGGATTTGAACTTGTACCAATCATATGTTTTCCTGGGTAATCATTTTTTTTAATAATGCATAACTAGCCTTGTCACATAACCTCGCCTGAGTGTTTAAATGGAAATAGCAAAAAGGTGTGTGTCGTTAGTAGAATGCTATTTTATATGTATATAAAAATAAATATATAAACGTAATTACATATATTAAATAAGGGTAATTCAATTAATATAATATATAGTAAGTATATAAAGTATGCATATTTATTAAACTAAGATATTGTCATTATATTATTCACATACTTAATATAACCAAATCGTTATCCAATTGTACTCAAAAGCTGCAACAAAAGCAGAAAAGCGCCAACGCAAGCTTTAATTAGGAACTTACCTACAACCCTAGAAGCTTCGCAGCTACCTGATACATTCCTAATGATCAACATTTAATACATGAATACAAAGAGAGTTGGCAAACGAAGTAAAATTGAGCGAGCCCGAATAAAATATCTACTTGCAAATCGACTTCAGCGGGGTCGACTTTACGACTTTTGTTGGGAACAACATATTTTTCCTTCTGTTCCATAGATGTTAGGTCAGTGGAAATGTCATTTTATTTGTAAATAAATTAAATTAAATGATATTATTATTAATAGAATAAGAGTTGCAGTATCTGCCTGTAAACGCGACGGTTTGTGGGTTTGATTCCAACTTAGGGGAGGGTGGATTATCCCACTTTCATTATTTCGGCAACTAGGCCTAATGCCTCGAAAGGCGGAAAGCGAAAAACGGAGTGTCTTAACACTATGTACACAGATCCCTCGATTTCATCACCTTACCCTACTATGAGTGGGCTAAGCGTGAAGCTAAAAATAATGAAATAAATACCATAAAATAAATACCATAAATACCATTTCTTCTCACTTACGTTGGAAGATCGACGTAATCCCTGTTTCTAAATTTCATGGTTGAACTCTCAGTAACAAAAACTTAAGAGTGTTATATTTATACATTGGTATACCTTTTGTACATGCGTTTTGTCACTTTTTTCCTTCTTAACGGCTATTTGAATAAAACATTTGTGTACTTTAAAAAGATCTGAAAACATACCCGGTAGGTGTTAGAATGAATCCTACAGTTTGGATCTCTTTTAAACATGCATTCCTCTTTTGTGTGATGCTATCTTCTTTTTACCGTACATTCTCCTTTGTGTGTTCTCCATTCAACGTGACATTGGCGAAGTGAATTGTGCTCAACTGGCACGCTCGGAACGCCATAATTAAAAAGAAGAAGAAGAACCCTACAGCTTTTATCTTTTCATCATTTTCACTTAGAAGTTTGCAGGTTCCTTTTAAAAAGACTTAAATATTACGTTATACTCAACTTACAAAGCTTAATTATCTTTAAATATTATCTAATTGCAATTAACATCTAATCGTCTAAAACTATCACAAGTATATTAACGATTTTTCCAATTCCTTCCAGTAAACACACATCTGTGTGGCGCGCAATTAATAATTAACATCATCCCGGTGTGGGAAGCCCCAGTTTTTCTGTTTAAATCGACAATCCTGGAACGGTGATCAATATTATATTCAACTTTAGGAGTTTCTGCGTTCGTATCTATGTAAAATTACGACTTGACAGGCAAAATGTGAGGCGAATACCGCCATTTTGCGTATGTCATGACAGACGGTTTTATTACAATTGCTACTGCTCTTATAAATAAAATAAAGCTTTCTATTTGATAATATTTATAATTTTCGCGATCTTATATGTCTTAAATAAAACAATGAACTACTGCTAAGGTCTCGAAACGTTTTCAAAAAATGTCAATATATGCAAATAACCCGTATAAAATTGTTCTATTTAAAAAGCTTTTCATTTGTTTTATTATTTTTTTATTTGAAATATAATTACCACTATAGACACTTGGTCCGTAACCCCGTACCCTTTTTAGCATACACTATATCTTCTTATTATACATATTGAGAAGAAAACTGCTTAGCATTCTATGGATTCACCGTGCGGGTGCCGGGCCCATCGCGTTGTAGGAAGAGGAGCTCCGATCAGCGCTTGGGACTTGCGACCCAAGTGTAGGTTTAAAGGGGCCCCTTTAAAATGCATTAACGCTCACCTTCACTGTCCGAGCTCCTCCCACTACCTAACCAAATTCTAAACGATTCTACCAAAGCCGCCTTTGAAGTGCGTTCTAGAAATGAATTTATAATAGTTCTAGATAGGCCGAGATCTTTGAGTAAACTATAGAGAGATTTCGCTGTTATACCTCTCGCTCCTACTTCAACCGCAAATAAGCTAACTCTAAACCTATTCCTGGTCAGTTCGTTTGTAAGATCAAAGTATTTATTAAGTTTTAGATGGTGACTTTTTGGGATATTTGTTTCCCACGGAACTGTAAGTTCTACCAGTACTATGCGTTTTAGGCTTCGAGAATAGAGAAAAATATCCGGTCTGGATGACGAAACACAAATATCCTCAGGGATTCTATACTGTTTCTCATACGTGTCCATCATAAGTGTCCAATCGGGAGCTGGATCTAATATAGAGAAAGGTTTTTGTGTGGGTTTTTTATAAAAACCTTCTTTCACAAACTCTATTGAGCGTTTGCTGGTTGTTATATTTCTCTGTGCTCTTGCTACAGATAGACTAACGGCTTCACGTATGATTTCTAGTACTTTATCGTGGCGCCGCGAGTATTGACCACTATCCAAGAGTACCCTACACCCTACCAGCATATGTTTAGCTGTCCCTACTGCCTCTTTACAGATGTATCAAGATTTATCGGTAGCTTTACCCCATCTTACTAAGTTACTTTGATCTGGAAGAGTCATTTGGAACGCATTTAGATAGAATTTTAATAGTGCTGGAGACCAGTCGTGAATTAGGGTGCGCCATTTTAAAGCTAAAGGGATACAGAATTCTCCTATAGTTAGCCACTCGTTTTGCATTTCTAAACCCAATGCGTGCACATTATATTTGTCGTTCTCGTCTTGCCGAATAAAAGATTTTATTATGTCTATGTCTTGAACTTTCCTCTTTGATCCTAACCCTACTTTACTAGACTGTGCTCCTATCATAAATTGCTTATGGAATTGAAGTCTTGACTCGAGCTCTGGGACACTACTGTCTTTTGGGAGTGAGATAACAATCTCATCCCGTGATTTTCCCAGAATGTGTGTTTTGGAGACTCTTAGATGTTTATAGAGCTCCGATGGTTTCTTTAATCTCAACCCGAAACTATTTTTATCTCTAAATAAGGTTGAGGTGTCCGCCGAATGCGCTAGACCAAGCCAAAACTTCAGTATCTTTGTGACACTTGCATCTAACTTTGTTAAGAGGGTCTTATTGAAATCATACACGAGGAAAGGCCAATTCAGACGTGATGTTAGAAAATTGTCGTAAATCCAAACTTTCTTGACATTACTTATAGGTTGATGATCTACCTTCTCAAGATCCGTCAAAAAGCTGTCGACAAGTACATCTAAAGATGGAGTGCGGCCTTTGTAGTCTATTTTCTTGCCGAGAAATTTAAAAGGTTAATAATGTTAATACATAGTATATATAATCAATATTAATCATAATGAACTTTACATTATTTTTTTATATATTTATTGTTACTTAGAACTAATGCTATGGCTGATAAGTGAGTTACATCAAAACCTGATAAGTATAGTTGATTTTTTATGTTATCGAATAAATGTAAATATTTTATACATTTATGAACAATTGTCTCCGGAAACTTAAATCTGTATGTAGTGTGTGAACTATGTACTCGTAGATCACGAGCGTACAGTCAAGAATTAAAAATATTTTTTTATTCAAAATAACTTAGGCTGACACGTATGTTCCTCATTTAATTAAATATTAATATGTCTACTCCACATATATTTATTTACTTACTGTAATAACATATCTGGTTTATTTAAGACATACATTTAAATTCATTCTAGGAAAACGGTTACGTTCAATTTCCTGAACATTATAAAGCTTAATACGTATATATATACATATATATATATATATATATATATATATATATATATATATATATATATATATATATATATATATATATATATATATATATATATATATATATATATATATATATATATATATATATATATATATATATATATATATATATTTTATATATATATTATACAAACACAACGGCTTAAACAAAAACCATAAACGTATACATAATCAGAAAACGTCAGTAGTTCGAAGGCAACTAAATCTCGTTCGCGCGAAGTGAGAGCTTAAAACTAATACATTTAGGTGGGCGACGGTGGTGGCGTAGGGTGGTAGGTGGTAGGTGTTAATTATTCACATTTTAATTTACGAAGCGGCCCCGGCTGGCCAGCGCGCTCGGAAAAATGTCTTGCAAATCGACGGACACGTATGAAAGAAAGGTCATTTGTGGGCAGCCTTTTAATATGTTGTATGTTATATATTGCTTTCAATATTATTATTTTATAGCTTTATATATTAAGGGGTGAGGTAAGAGGAGACCTCGGATGACTTCCGAAAGCACAGTATCGAAGATACTGGAGGAAAGTCACGTAAAGAAGCATAAGGTTTCCGAGGAGAGCGTGTATGAAGAGGCTAAAGACAGTGGACGGGGCAAAAGAGGTATGCAGAGACTGCAGCGTTTGGCGCTGCGTTCTCTCTTACTACCCCGCTAAGGATAAAGCGTGAAGCTATGTTTGTATATGTGTGGGTATGTATAGCAAGGTTAAAACACTCTATTCATCAATTTGCACCTCAATTCGAGACTTGTTTTAATTGGCAGTTCTCAACGCCGCAATTTGTCTTGAATGAAGGAGGATTCAAAATAGTTTCTGTAGCACAATTTCATCTTTGCCGATTGTATTAATATTATAATATATATATATATATATATATATATATATATATATATATATATATATATATATATATATATATATATATATATATATATATATATATATATATATATATATATATATATATATATATATATATATATATATATATATATATATATATATATATATATATATATATATATATATATATATATATATATATATATATATATATATATATATATATATATATATATATTTGGCAAAGATGAAATATATATTTATTGATAAAAAAATATTGAATAAAATTTACATACCATATACTTATGCTACAAATAAAATTCAAAACCTCCAAAATCCATACAAAAACCAACCAGCGTCACCAAAAGCAACCCTACCGACAAAATATATTAACAAAACACATAGCTTCCATCCCTCTTACATATAACGAATAATTGAGAGACAAAAAACGTCACTACATCCCCGATGAGACGAACGATCAGAATACGGACGTACGATTAGCATCTAAATAATTCAACGGCTAACCCGTACTTCTAATTCTGCAAACTTACCTCACACAGGTTGTATGAGTAAATTGAACCTTATACTACCTCGGTATTAGGTTGACTTATTTCAAGGGATTTGATACAATATTGCGATACTATATGGTGTTTTTACAACCTTTTACACGAAATGTCGATTCGCGTTGAGCCCTTCGTATGACGAGGTCGCAAAACAATGAAGAATGATCGTAAACCGGGAATGACAAGATGGAGATAACGGCTAATAACATTCGTGTCAGTTTGGGATGTTTGTATTTTTTTAAATATTTTTAGGCTGTATTTTTAAATAAGGCTATATTTTTAGTTTCAAGCATCAATGGGAAATAGTAGTTAAGTTATGTAGGATTACATTTTTCCCTACTTGATCGAAATTTCACATGTATTGGTCACCACAGGTTCCTTTTGCCTACTCAACTATAAGCTCTCCAATTATGGAGCAAAGATATTTTTTTTGTATGTCTTCACGCTTTGTCCCGTACATGGCAGGGTAGGCAGAGGCAACTACAGGAATTATAGGCACCTAGTGTTAAGACACTGCGTTGTTCGCCTTTTTCGAGGCATTGCGTGTTGAGTGGCGGAACTCAACGCCCTGCTTTGCCTAGTTTCCAGAGCGAAGAAAGTAGAAATAGAAAAATCCATCTTCCCCGAGTGGGAATCGAACTCACAAACCGTCGCGTTAACAGGTAGACGCCACGCCTGTGCGCAACGACGATCACAGATAATTACAAATATTATTACAATAAAATATAAAAAAAAAACAACAGATAACTAAGATCAAATTACATATACATACATATACATAGATACAAAACAAATATTATTGAGACTACCCTAACGCCACGTAAAGAGATCGACTAAAGCACAAGTTATGTACGAATGGGTTCGTTAAAAGGGCAGTAGAGGGTGAAGCTTATCCAATATTTATTAACTTATTTCAAAGAAAATCGTATAATTAACACCATGGCATCCCCTCGCCACCCTTGGCTTTGAATTCATGTGATAGAGTATCAGAGTAGATGTGTCTTGATAACTAAGACCGGTGTTTCTAAGATCTAGATTGGTTTTTTTTAAATATATATATTTTCAATATATTGGTATATTGCTATGTTGCTATATATTGCATTTATTAATAATATAATAAGTGAATTATATATGGTATGAGTTAGCTTTGTATACAGAAGGTCAGTTCTTCATTAAAAAAACGTATCAAATATTTTTTACTATCCCTACTTGGTACTAAAGTACTAACAAAAATAGAAATAGAAGTTTACTTCATAGTAGGTTCAGTAGCTTGATTACGTTATATGGAAATTATGAGTCCTGTGTCATATCTATAGTAGAATCTTTGTCTCAATTAGAATTCACTGTAGCTCCTTACGTGATCCAAAGTTAATGAGAGCATGTGTTGACGGAGTATTTTTGAAATTCCGGCCCTTTGAAATAACATGGGCATAACGAAAATATGTTAATCTTATCTTTAGTCTGTCTATGAGACGTAATTATATATCTCCAGGTAGTGGTCAGTGTAAAAAAAAATGAAAAACATTTTTGCTTGCTTTAATACCTTTGTAGTTGTGTAGGGCATATAAATACTATATATATTAATTATATATATATATATATATATATATATATATATATATATATATATATATATATATATATATATATATATATATATATATATATATATA
This sequence comes from Dione vanillae, assembly GCA_037178615.1. Lineage (NCBI taxonomy): Eukaryota > Metazoa > Arthropoda > Insecta > Lepidoptera > Nymphalidae > Dione > Dione vanillae. The sequence continues at coordinate 1,040,325 of JAZFAU010000231.1, read as the reverse complement.
TATATATATATATATATATATATATATATATATATTAACAGAGCACAATAATTACTCCGTATCCACTTCTATAGAACAGTTTAAACTCCAATAATAACTAAAAGTAATTAAAATTTAACACAAAACAAAATATAATTTCGTAGAATTCAAAAAGAAAAATACACGTGAATTAATTCGTTTTACGTGCACATTTTTCAATAGAAATAGAGAATATTCTAACAAAACTAGGATCCGCATCATACATATTCATCGAGCGACTGCACCGTTTCCGAATTGCATGGAATTAAACGGCATAATGAGGACTTCGATAAAACTGTTAAAATACTGGTATAGAGGAGTGAAATTTAAATGAAATTCTTCATTTCGTATACATATATATGTTATATTTATTTTAAATATTATTCTTATCAAAAATTAATATATTTTATTTTTTGTTGTGGCATTGTATGAAACTTAAAATATACACCTGTATAGCATATAAAGCGGGTGCAGACTATATAGACTGTGTATAGCTACTATATAGAGCTTTAAAGTTCTAGAACTTAAAAGTTTAACTTCACTCTGTATTACCTATAAAGCAGGTTAACCTTTACTTAAGTAAAGGGAACCTTGCGTTAAGTTGCTCCGTTTCCCACCTTACGAGGCATTGCGTGAAGAATATTTCAACACGCTTCCATTTAATAAATCTTAATAAAAATTATAACATAATAAAAACAATATTAACATGAGCATGTTACGTATTGGATTGGTAGTCTCGATCGCGCGTACTACGACTACCGAGCACTACCCAGCTACATAATTCAACACCAACGTCGGTAGGTTAATTAGGTCCCTCCATAATGTACAAACGGTACCGAAATCCCTCACAAAACCAGTTATAAATATGTGCCGGCATACAGATCTCGGCAATTTTCAGTTTTCGGCACTGTTGTTAATAATTCAGTATTCAGGCGCCTCCACGGGCAAAAATGAAATCTCTAATGTGAATGGAACTTAGTGGTAGCGGCCCTCGCCAACCAAAATAATTAAAGCGTACCATTAAAAATTCTCCCAGCTAGCTCTGGTCGGCCGGATATATGATAATATTAATATGGTCTCTCAGAGCTTCTCAGCCTGGAATCCTCTAATTTCAATTGCCCGATGAATAACGCTGGAATTTTAATGTTTTATGTACAACGTTATATTATTTTATTTATTTCGCTTATATAAATATTCTAAGTAGAGTGAATCAAGCGTGCAAAAATTAATTATTTAATTATTTTTTCCGATAAAATATTAGGGTAAAACTTTCAAATAAATAAATATCTCAATAACAGACAGTAAAGTCCTACTAATGTTATGTACGAAATATACATATCGCGAAATATCCTAATCCAAAACAAAAAAAAGTTAAAAGAAAACAATAACATTTCTAAGCAAATTACATCTTAAATTACCGACAGAGCTGTATTGTCCAAAGCGTCGAACACAAAAGGTAATATGATTAGAAACGTATTACACACGAGCGCGGCACGATAAGTCCGGCCGCGGCTAACTAACCGCTGCCCCACGTCGGGCGCCACTTTGCCTTTGTTCCACCACTTTCTTTGTATTTTGTTTCATTTCATGCAAAATTTAATTTCGTTTTCAAGACTCGCTTGGAATGATATTACGAGCACCGGCCGCGACCGCCGCTCGTAATTTTATTGCTACTCCTCAAGTGTATGTGGACATCGGGGCCTCTTTCATCACATTCCCTTACGGTGGGTGCGCGGCTGTTTTTCGTTTACGTTTGTTCGGAATTAAACCGCCGGATTGCGGGATCGTTAATTGCTAAACGAAACCACCTGTGAAATTTCATTGGTAAAGTTTTAATTTGGAACTTGCGTTATTTTATACGCTATTTACGATGCAAATGCTATTTAAATACACGGTCATTTGTTGTTGATTAAAACAAGGTCATAAGTTACAATGTAATACAGTAACATATTTATAAAATTAGAAATTGTTATATAATTCTCTTATTACTCATAGTTAAGTTGTTTATAAAAGCTACAAAAAGCGGAAGATGTAATAAAAATCACCCTATACAAACTTCTTGGGAAGGGATTCTTCTTAAAGCTCAAAAGAACTGACAATACCAATTTGCCATCGATACAAGTAATACGCGGTCAGAGGGTCCCTCCCTAAGGTAAAGGGATAAAACGACGGTTTTTTGTGTGATCTACTCGTAAACCAGCGCGATTAGGGCGATTACAATACTTGAGAGTCGTGGGAATTTTCCTTCTATTGATTCTTTTATTAGATGGAGACGTTTAAATATATAAGATTCATAGTAAAATGTATGAAACAATCTTATTATTTTCTCGTTAAAAAATATCTTTTTTACTTTTGACCTATTGTACCCGACATTGCGTGCTTTTGCTAGACCCAATACTTTGTACTATAATATTTTATAAATTATCAAACGTCCTAGTATTATATTGCCATAATAAACAGATTTAAGCTTTTTTCTCATAGCGGTCTAGATAGAGGAAGCTTCATGTTAAACCTTCTTAGACACCGTGTTGAGTGTTAAAACTCAACACCGCGTTTTGTCTCACAGATTCAAATTAATATAATACAAACATAACTTTTCCCCCAAATAGGACTATCATATAACAGTAATATGTTGTCCAAGAAAAAAAAACCTAGAAATTTATTAATCAATAATGGACATAACACTCTTAGGGTGGGTTCGATTCCCACTTGGGAAAAAGTGATGGGATTTCTAATTCCATTTTCTTCGCTCTGGAAACTAGGCAAAGCGTGGCGTTGAATTTCGCCACTCAACACATCTCGAAAAAGGCAGAAAGCGGGGATAGAGAAAGCAGGGACTAAGCAACGTAGTGTCTTAACACTAGGTTTCCTGCAGTTCCCTATGGTTCCTGCAGTTCCCTCTCCCTACCCTGCAATATGCGGGATAAAGCGTGAAGCTAAAATAACGCTTAGGAATCCCCTCTGTATATCAATATACGTGTTAAAACATTTAGAAACAACATAATAAAGATTAAGACGTCATTTGCTTCTCGCATATTAGCAAGTTTGTGTCCAGTCTAACAACCTAAACAAACTTAGCTATTTACGTATCGGCCACTTGATATTTGTTGTGGTGTCCATGAGATTAAGCCATCGTGTAAACATTTGAGGGTGGACAAGACGTTCTGTACAAATATTCTATTAAATGTTTGAACTATCTATTTTGGTATACCATATAGAAAAATACAGCTTTCTGATATAGAATCAGAATTTGGTTTTTAAATATGGTGGTTAGTGTCATGTTGAATGGAGAATACGGAGAGAGCATAATAAAGATAAAAAAAAAAATAATATGATAAGTGACATAGAAGGATGTATATTAAAAAGACTTTTATTAGATACAGTTAGAGTATAGCCTTCGTCAATAACAATTAATTATAAATATTTTTTTCAATTATTCAAAATATATATGTTGAAATATCTAAACGTAAGTACATCATTAGAAAGCGACTTTCTTTTAACTCTATACTATGTTTAGGAAATAAAAAAAAAACAATATATAGGAAAGGACAAAAGTAAAATTATGCAACATGGTAAAAATATAACTTATGACATATAAAGTTTTAAATTTTACATACATAAAAAATACGTGGCGCAGAGGCGTAAGCGTCTGCCTGTAAACGCAACGGTTTGTGGGTTCGATTCCCACTCGGGGAAGATGGATTTTTCTATTTCCATTTTCTTCGCTCTGGCAACTAAGGCAAAGCGCGGCGTTGAGTTCCGCCACTCAACACGCAATGCCTCGAAAAAAGGCGGAAAGCAGGGACGGAGAAAGCAGGAACTAAGCAACGGAGTGTCTTAACACTAGGTTCAAATGGTTCCTACAGTTCCCTCTGCCTACCCTGCGGGATATAGCGTGAAGTTAAAAAAAAAATACAATACTATACATATATTTCAAAATTATTTTATGCGAATCCGTTAAAATCAAGTTAAACGTGTGTCATATACAAAAACATATATATATCTATTTCTAATTATGTTATTTATAGCGAGTGCGATGGCAAAGCCGCAAGTAAATTTGTCTTCGATTCGTAGAGGGCGATGTAAACGGATCGTTTCATCCCTGATTAACCGCTAAATAGGTTAAAATAAAACGCACCATCAATTCTGGATTGTTGCGATTTACTCCTTTCTAGTAAGTTAAAATTGAACTAAGACTTAAATTAAGTTTAAGATGTATAAAGTCATAGTATACAGTGGTTATAGGTTCAAAGTATACTGCATAAATGATAAATGCGTTTTTAGAACATGTATCGCATGTACGCATCGCTGAACCTCGAAATACGCGGAAAGTAGGGAACGGAGTGTCTTAACACTAGGTTCCCATAGTTCCTGTGGTTCCCTCTGCCTATCACGCCATGTGCGAGATAAAGTGTAAAACGAGAAGGACATGTATAAATTTGAACGAAGCGGGATATGAACCAGCGCCTCTTGGAAACCTTCCAAGCACGGTGACCGTTAAGCCATATGTAATCTTTGTATTACGTTGAAATTCTAATCGGCTAGGTAGCAAGATTTTGAATGTTCGCTACCCAAAAATTACCTAAAAGAATGATCATCTGATAAGAGAGAACAGAACTATTTATTATATTGTTATTTTTTTATGGGAAGGACAAGGCAAACGAGCGGTCGGGTCACCTGATGGTAAGTGATCACCGACGCCCACGGCCCTGTGTAACAGCAGAGGTGATACGAGAGCGTTACAATATTTATTATATATTTTTAACATTTTTAAATCTTATTATTTTCCATACTGTGGAACGATAAATACTGTTTAAAAAAGTACAAATGTTTGTATAAAAAGCAGCGGAATTGAGCTCCGCCACTCAATACATAATGTCTCGAAAATTGGACGGAAAATGGAGAACAGAGTGTCTTAACACTAGTATCGCTTTGCATATCTTTTCCCGGTCGTATGCGGGAAAAAGCGTGTAAGTGTAAGCACATATAGTTAAATAACAAATTGAAAGGATAAACTGCCTTATTGGAGAGCAAGTGATTTCTAATCGCGTAATCTACGTACGTGTGATGCTGAATCACACAAGTCAATTTGTCTCAAGCCGTATGGGGGTGATCCGAAAGGCATTAGATCAGATCCTGGATTAACTGCTAAATTAGTTTAAACAAATACCCTATTATGCAGTTATTAATTGAACCGATTTAAGTTTATTTTATAAAATAATGATGTACGAAAGATGACCTGCTCGGGGTTTCACTTGCTTGAACTATTTATTTATTAGCAAAGTGCAATCACTTATCTGAAATTATAGTTCATGTGTTATTCGCTATATTACTATAAAGTTTAATTTCGATATATAATCTTAGATTTTATATGAAACCGTCCTCACTCTCACAACATTTACCCTCATAAAAGTTCATATCTTAAATTATAAGGATATGCATAAATATGGTTAAAAGAAATTATATGAAATTGACATTACTAAAAAGTTATATAATTGAGTCGAAAAAAAGTGAAAAGTGTATCTTTAAACTAGATTCTTTGAATATATAAAAAAAGAAATGCGTAACACAACAACTCAAATTCAGCGCAAAAGCGGAAAACGGAGTTTCTCGATTAAGGTAATAATGTGCTATGAGTGAAGCAAAAAAAAGTGGAGAGGGTGTGTGAAGATTTATCATACTGCATAGACTAAGGCTTTTCATTTAAAAGTTTCTTAATTATCATTATATACATTGGCTATCACAATTTTACTCCAACAAATTCATCAAAAACCATTTCCTTTAAAGACCGCGCAGTGTAATATTTTATACAATTATATAAATACTTACAAAAGAAACGAAATAGAAAGTGTCTTTGTGAAACGAGGTATAAGCGATTGATGCTATAGCGACGCCCTTTCCTTACCACGTATTCAATTCCAATAGATTGTAATAAGATTAGCGTTGTCACACGGGCGTTAGATAAAATAGTTTGTGGCCTATAATTGGGGCTCAGAGCCTACACGAGTATAGGAAGCAAACCCCGCTTAAATACCACATAATAAAGCTTCATTTGGGATCCAAGAGACCGTTGTGTGGTCATCACTCGCATGACTAGGCAATATCGACTTCGAAGGTGCCTTCCTGGGATTGGCAAAGGAATTAATACTTTATTAACAAGAAATTACGATCAAATTTCTTTGTTACGTGATACAGATAGTTTTCTCCGATCGGACGCCGTTTACAAATTGGATCGGTCGTGGGTAAATCAGGGTTAGCCGTAATTGAGTCTTACAGGATCATTCGGTTTACGATGTTGGTGGAAGCGGTCAAAGGATTACTGGAATCCATCTATTGATCTCGGGACAAGTGTTTGTTTTGTCATGTACGCTTTTATACGCTGCGTGGTTCAATGTTAACTCGCCAACATGGCTTCTTTTCGGGTTATTGTCAAAGTTACCGCCATTGTTATGACTTCCCACTTTGTTACAAACGTTTCTTTGGACTTTTGATTTTGCCTTCTATTGTTTTAAGTGGAAAATTATGTTGCGACTTTTGTTTGTAATTCTTGCAGATTTATTTATCGGGAACAATTAAAAAAATAGCATATTTCTATGTAGAGTGAGGAAATAAAAGATTATTTTAAACAGTAAACAATTCTTTCAACACAAAGGGTAACTTTGGTGTAAACTTTGTTAGAAAGAGCCACGGGTTCTATTCCCGTGCGAAGCCCGGTTGTTTGCACAGGATCGGATACTGTTTGTCGTCCGTCTGCGACAATATAGACGTTTAATTACTTCTGTTTCTTAGTACAATTTGCTAGGGGAATAAATAAAATAAGTACAACTAGGCCCTATTTTATATCAATTGAAGATACATTATACAATTTAAAAGTTGCTAAATCATTTTTAAAATCTCTCACTTCTTTCTATTTATTTTCCTCCCTTTTTGACACAAATTTTATAACAAATCTACTTTTAAACAAACAAAGGTATACATTGACGTAACTTATTTAAAATAAAAAAGCTTTAAAACACACCAAGAATGCAAAAGCAAACTAAAGTAATAATTTACAACAAAAATACTCTACCATTAATTAACTCACGTAACATAATCAGGAAATATTTCGTTCATAAAGACGTTGTGCATATTTGCTTCGGATCGGGCCGGTGCAGCGATAAGGAGTTATCGGATAGCGCGCACGGTGGCATAAACAATACGTATATGTGGGACTACAAATTATATTACCTACGCTTGAAATATACTGCTTAAGCTTTCGCTTATTGCACTTTAGTGCATAATGTGAGGTGCATGTGCAATATCCGTAGTAAGTGAAACTATTATAAGGGATATATATAGGTGTTTTAAACTTTATTTATGATTACATGATATCGTATCGTATAGTGTTGTTAGGATCAGATATCTAAATAAAATATATTATTGTTATTACTCTTAACGGACTATTCGTAATTTTGTTTGCATGATTTTCAAATATTTCATTTGCCATACTTTCTCGCGATAAAAACACATCCTAAGAACCATTTTAATTATTGTTTTTTCTAAAATTCTAATTTTGGCTCTCTCAAAAGAACTATATTGCAAATTTTTAAGACTCTATTCTCTTTTGTATAGAAAATAAAAACGAATCTAATAAACTCTAAATACAAAGTTTGTTCTAGACAATCATTTTTCCTACAACAACAATATGTTAGCTGACGATAACTGACCCATCTTAACTGTTGTTTTACTAATATCTACAAGAATAGTTGTATTTACCTACAAAACTTATTTTTAGTCATTACAAGCGATCTAAACTTTAGAAATCCAGTTGCAATGAGAGTCCTAGCATACATGCAAATTAAACCTTTAAGTTTTTTCCAAACGTATACATTATTTGCAATACCATCACATTTAACACTTCAATTATTCACCACAATATAAAGAAACAGCTCTGCGTTCAAAATTCCGCACGTTCCAGCAATACACATAAAGTGCACAGTCAACTCGAGTCAAGTTCTAAAATCCCTGCAGACGGCAACTCTAGCCGAAACATCTTAGCATAATTAGTGGGAAGGGCTGTTTATTGCTAATATTAGTTGTAAGGATTATTTCTAACTGCGCCGCGGTATAGTGCCTTTTAGCTGGTATTATCATAAGTCCGTGTCGTTATACGATACGATTTGTCGTACGATTACACGAGAATAGTCTTGTTAGTGTAAATTTTTCTTTTCTTACGTGTCCTGTTTAATATTAGGAAGGTAAAATTTGTGAATACTCTGCGCTAAAGTTATATATATATATATATATATATATATATATATATATATATATATATATATATATATATATATATATATATATATATATATATATATATATATATATATATATATATATATATATATATATATATATATATATATATATATATATATATATATATATATATATATATATATATATATATATATATATATATATATATATATATGTGTATATTAAAACTACTGAGCCTCAGACCACAGTAGCTTAATTTAAACATAAATCAATCCGGCCATAAAAGCATGAACTATTTAAAATAAAAATAAACAATATCGTATCGCACCCGTGCCCTGCAAAAGCATTTTAAATTAACGTTTTGATTTAACGTTTATAGCTTATATTAGTCGAACGGATCATATGCTAATTTCCTTCATCTAGATTATCTAAAGCTACCCTTATTTTAAGTATTATAACTTAGGAAGGATAAGTCATCAAAATTTTGTTGTGACAAACATTTAATATTAAGACGCAAGATTAAATAAAACTAGTTTACACCGGCGGTTCTGCTCACGATGTCAAATAGAAATAAATAAGTTGTGTGTGTAAAAATTGTGTAGTTTGCATGCATTTTAAGCAATTACGCACGGTATTAAAATGGTTAACCTGATAAAATACAGCCTATATAGTGCAAAAACGTTATAGAATTTATAATTATAAACATTTTGATATATCAATATAAAATTCAGTATAGATATTTTGAAGCAAAAGTTTTAGGTTAAACGTTAATTATTAACTCCTTCAAAAATAAGAAGTGATTTACTAAGTTTTTCAAATTTTTAAATAATAACAACCAATTTAAATGTTTCATATAAAGTTACATAAAAAACGATAACATAATAAATTGATGAAAAATGATATGAGTTTAAAAATCATTCTACTTTGGCAATTTTTTTAGAGGTGTTTTTAACAACACTAAATTAAAGAATGTGTATAAGAATTTCAAAGGACCCCCATAAGAACAAAGGGCACCAAAGAGGTTCAAATTAATTTATTATTTATTTTATTTCAAACGTTACATTTCTATATTTTTCTAAATCATCTCAAATTAATCTTAAAACGTACTCCTTTTAAGAGTGTATTAATTTTTATTCAAACGCCTATGTGGTTGAGAAGTTTTCATAATGTCAATCAAACTTCCAAAGCTCCAACGCAACAGATTGGGAAAGATAGCTTTGTCTGATTTCGATCGATTAAGCCAATGCAGAAATCCAAACACCCTAAGACGCCCCCTTATTACCGGATGCGGGCATCTACGAATTAATTTTACTGGCGAAATATGCAAATTACCAATATAACCGCCTAATGTTATATACAAAAGAGTGGTGACTCGGTACTTGAAGGCACTGTAGATTTTACATATTATTGAATCACTTTTAATTTTGGATTTTATTAAGTATATTTAATATAAGTTATGGAGAATTTTAAGAACGTTTTCTTTTTATTATTATTTATCTACTGCTCGGAATGTTTACAAGTTTCCAAGTGTTAAAAACTTGTCTAACTCATATTTAGAAATAAATCTTACAATACGTTCTAAACCTATACTATCAAATATTATAGTTTCAAGGTGGAACTAATCTGAGTAACTACGGGCTCCAGTTGAAAAACTCTTTATAAGACTATCAACAGCGAAAGATTATGCTACTTTTATGCTGCAATTCAATTTCATGTATAATTTTAACATTTTTTTAGTTTACTTATGACAACGCGAGCGAAGCCGCCGCTAAAAATTAGTTCAAAACAAAGCAGGTTAGAAGATTAATATTATATATAGAATATGTTGCTCCTCTATTCTTTGGCATAATCGTTACCTCAGGCTAACCTACTATTATAGCCGTTTCGAGAAGCTTAATAGCTTTCAAAATTTACCGCGATAGTACAAAATACACGATCCTAACGTTCTTGCCTTCTTGAAACTTATCAAGCGTTATTAGTACCTTAATGTTTATTTTGTAAGGCGCGCTTACGCCTTGACTTATCACATATTATAATATTTATACACATTACATATACACGAGTATATTATTGAAGAAGACTAGTGGGGTACTAGTGCACATGCAAGTCGTTTTCTTAATTTTTTTTAAGGATAAATTTAGAAATGTTTTTTTGGTAAAAGACAAAATTTATGAGACATACCAGAAACACGTAAAAATATCAGGTGTCCAATATCAAGGAAATCTAATTGGTTATCGTGTAGAATTTGTTTAATCAATTAAGAATTGAACTACTTAAGTTTGAACGTCAGGTATATTTGTCACCAATGCGCCTTTTCGAGATATTTAAAACATTACCGAAGTAAAATTCTAGGTCAAAAACTTGCCTCTCTAAATATACGCATTAAAAACTTTACAGAAATAATATACAATGACTAGAGAACAAACGCACTACTATTGCGTAAGTGACATATGTGGAATTTTTCTTATTTGCACCAAGGTATCAATAAAAATACTAATGGCCCACCACTTGCTGATAAAGTCCCAGATAGAAAAATATATAAAAGCAAATAATCAAAACAATCACAGATCTCAAACAAATTAGAAATATCTAGTAGATAAAGACCTAATTAACCGGTAAAATTGTCTCTAAAACCTATTAAAGATATATTCCTATTAAAAGCTTACTTACTTGCATAAAACAGTCTGACTGCCGGAATCGAACAGACCACCTCTGCCCCATCGTGGTGGTAGGTCTGCTACCGTCACACCACGAGTACCCCACACGCAGAGACGACTGCCGCATTCGCTTGTAATGATTCTCTCTACGTCGAATGCTGGCGGTGAAAGTAGGTGAAGTTTCTGTAACATAATGAGAAATATGTAAAAAAACTGTTATAGAGCATTTATCAAATACGATAAAAACATGTTATATATGTCCTTAGATAAAGCGTTTATTATAAGATATAACTAAATTGAGTTTACATTACACTTAGACCACTTGTCACTTGTACAGACACACAGAAATCATCCAATGACCAATTTATTAAACTATTCTTTAATAAAAAGAGTAAGGTCTTTGTAGGTGTTAGGAATTTCTTGGTTTTATTTACTGTTACCTTTGGACATTATTTAAAAAAAAATGTTTAACAATAAAATACTCAGTTGCAACTTTAAATATCCTAGCAACTTATAATTGCATTGATCCTTTTTAAGGCTTTATAGAACTTTTTTCATTTGAACATGTTTTCTTTGGCATGTTCGATAATCATTAAAAAATTACTTTGGATATGATCTATTGTACAGTACCTATTTGAAAACACATAGAATATGACTACAAGTTTTATTATATGAAAATACTGTAATATGTACATAATAATATCAGTCTACTTAAAATAAAAATACCCTTCAAAATGTTATTAGGCAATTCCAATTAAAGGCAGTTGACTTAACTCTTATAATATTAGATACCAGACTACTTATATCGTAAATAAAATAAATAAAGAGAAAATTTTCTTATTGATTTCATTCATTAATACATAACAAACTAATGTTGTTATATTTTTATATATTATACATAATTTGTATCATTTATAAGTACAATACATTGACTTTTGAGTTTCTTCTCAAACTTCAGTGCCGCGAGTTTAAGCGGAAATTAGACGACGGAGAGATTTAGAGCTTTTAAATTAAAAGGACAATATAAAAGCTCATGAAAATAAAAAAGTCCACGATTCAATACCACAAGGATGTGTTTCCTTCAACAGTAAGTACATCAAAGAGCCGTTATCCAGAAATGCGATCGTATCACAGCGTGGCGACCAACTATCCAGGCGCCGAAGGAAATATGATTAAGAAAGTTTTTAATCAATAAAAAGAAGCGTCTCCCTTATATTTTCCATGGTTTTTTAGCTTCCGTTATATTTCTCGTAATAACGCCGCTTTCACTTAGGTAAGTAATCGTTTACCGTTTGATCGCGGTGGATGCTCATTCCGTTAGGAAATTGAAAAAGTTGAGTGGAGTGTGATCTGGATTGGTGAGATGTTGTGATGCTGGGCTTTGAGCACAAATCTTAAGTCCATAGATGATATTCCTTATCTTTAATATTATTTATAATAGACATTATATATATATATATATATATATATATATATATATATATATATATATATATATATATATATATATATATATATATATATATATATATATATATATATATATATATATATATATATATATATATATATATATATATATATAGATATATATATATATATATATATATATATATATATATATATATATATATATATATATATATATATATATATATATATATATATATATATATATATATATATATATATATATATATATATATATATATATATATATATATATATATATATATATATATATATATATATATATATATATATATATATATATATATATATATATATATATATATATATATATATATATATATATATATATATATATATATATATATATATATATATATATATATATATATATATATATATGAAGACATGAGTGGATGAAGGGGATATGTAACATTTTTTGTTAAAACCGATTTTTATACTAAATGAGGGAGTTATAAACATATTTTATTTAATAAATACCAATTTGTCTATCTTTATCTTATCTTTACACTTCATATTATTAGTTCAATATATTAATTTCAATTTGATGCAAATAGTTATGTAGATATTTAACAATAAAATGTTCATTATCTTCACATTTCCAAATGTAACATATCCCCTTCATCCACTCATGTCTTCATATATATATATATATATTATATATATATATATATATGTATATATATATATATATATATATATATATATATATATATATATATATATATATATATATATATATATATATATATATATATATATATATATATATATATATATATATATATATATATATATATATATATATATATATATATATATATATATATATATATATATATATATATATATATATATATATATATATATATATATATATAAGCAGGAAATGCAGGAAAACGATATTTAGATTTACTTATCGATTTTAAATGATTTTATACCAGCTTTTATAATTTTTAAACAGTGGTCAATAAATTCTATCGTTTTCTTACTTCAAATAACGTATTTGACCTAAAGGCATCAAGAAATCGAGACAGAACCTTCGGCAAATGTGAATAACATTCGCATTTGTTTATAAATTAACAGATTAGTTATTTACCTTCTACAAGGATATATCGAAAAGATTGCCTTTTTCCAACTAAATAAATATTTAAAAAAAAAACGTTTAAAAACGCTCGATTAGAAACATGATTAATGAAAAGGTTTAAATGATTACAATGCCATTTTCCAGGGTAGAGAGCATACCGTGTTAAATATACAAAGGGTAGTGCATTAGGCAGTGATTATCGAAAAGAATCGAAGGCAACCCTTCCACGCCGTTTCAACCCCAAAGGCAGAGGTAGCATTGGGGTGGTACAATTAATTGCCGCACCAAATAATCTAGTTTAATATTTACGCCTTTTTTCGTTTTGTTTAAAATTTCATTTGCATAATATATTATTGTATTGATATTAAGGATTCAGTGTAGGTGAATTTAAGGTTATTATTAGTTTAGAAAGTAAATTTCAATTCTGAAATATTTTTTATCTATCTATGAAAGTATTTAAATTTATATACATGTTACAATAATATCTACGCAATATAAACAAAGGTATGGCAAGTTATTTGAAAATAATAAGACAATGTAAGAACTAAGGTACTTAATAAAATACTGCCATAGCTTTTTAATGCATTAATCAGAAACAAGAAACATTGTGCAGTTCATTCCTTGGAGGAAATATATTTTATCATTTTTTCATTTTAGCGACACAGTGGCAAAGTGCGGCGTTGAGCACTGTTACTTAACATAATATGTCTTAAATTTGGGCGGAGAGCAGAGAACTTAGTGTCTTAACACTACATTCTCTGAGCTACATTGTTTACATTGCTTGTTCCGTTCAACCGTTCAACATCAGTTTTCCACTCAATCGAAGTAACAAAAATCTTCATTTTTACATAAAAAACATATAAAAAGCGATAAATATCCCTTGTCATTGCTCCGTGCGGCTGCGGTCAGTTTGCAAGCATAAATTACGCCTATCAAAAGTTAGTGACAAGTCCGAATCAATTAACAAAATTTTTGTTAATTTAACAGCTTATTTTGGGGAGTCGATAAATTAAGTACGCAGATGTTTTAATAGTTTCACATTATCCCTATAGTGTATACTCTTATATTCCGTCTACAAGTGGAGAAAACATAGTGTTACGACACTCCGTTCCGCACTTTCTGTACAGATTGTGAATACTTCAAGCAACTAGCTAATTCAAAAGTACAGCCCAAAGGAGAAAAATATAATCATGAGTGGAGATTTTATTTTATTTATATATATATATATATATATATATATATATATATATATATATATATATATATATACATATACATATATATATATATATATATATATATATATATATATATATATATATATATATATATATATATATATATATATATATATATATATATATATATATATATATATATATATATATATATATATATATATATATATATATATATATATATATATATATATATATATATATATATATATATATATATATATATATATATATATATATACTTAGTCTTGCCATAAATATTGTTATAAAGAAAAGCACGATTTTTTTTTATACGTAACATTTATTCCTTTCATAGTGAGTTAGTTTAATACATCAATATATAACTATTAAAAATATACAATGTTTATTCGAAGTGGTCCCCATTGGCTGCAATACAGTCTTTTAAACGTTGAGGCCAGTTATCAATAGCAGCACGAACTCTTTCTAGAGGAAAATTCTTCACTGCCAACCGAATGGATCGTTTTAGGGACTCCAAATTATCATGGCGTTTAGAGCAAGCCTTACTCTCTAAAACTGACCATAAATCATAATCCAATGGATTTAGGTCAGGACTTGACGACGGCCAGTTTTCAGTGCTGATAAAGTCCGGAACGTTAGTTTTCAACCAAGATTGGGTGGATCGAGCTCTATGACCCGGTGCCGAGTCTTGTTGAAAGCACCATTCTTTGTTATTGAACATGGTGTTAGTTAAAGACTTAACTACCCTCTCAAGAATGGTATTTTGATAAACTTGTGCCGACGTTTTAATACCTTTTTCACAAAAATATGGCTCAGTCACCCCTTCTTAGCTAACACCCCACCAAACCATCACTGAAGTGGGATAATGCCCACGTTGTACTCTGTTTACTAATTGCGAAGCTTCTTTAGAGCTTCCAGCATAAATACGGTCATTTTGTTTATTAAAATACTGCTCAATTGTAAAAATTTTCTCATCCGTAAACAAAATTTTTTTGTGACCTCCCTTTGCGTACCGCTTAAGTAGTTGTTTGGATTTTACCACCCTATTCTTCTTTAAATTATCAGTTAAGAAGTGACCAGTACGTCTCTTATAGGCTGCAAGTCCTAAGTCATCTTTTAATATACGCGACATGGTTCTAGGAGCTATCTTCATCTCCCGAGATAAAATCTTTTGCTTACGGACAGGATTTCTTCGAATTCTTTCCCTAACTGCTTTAATCACCTTTTTCACACGAACGGTACGTGGACGGCCAATCTTTTTCTGTCACAAACAGAGGAGGTATCATTGTACCTATCAATAGCCCGGTAAACAAACATTTGACTAATACCAAGCGGGTGGAGGGTTTTAAAAATTGCACTTTTCTCCATACCTACTTTATGTAAGGCAATCACAGCGATTCGGTTCTCTTTATCACCCCACTCCATTTTAATATAACAAAATATTTAACAATATAATGGCGCGAAAATAAGAAAACACATCAAGCAATCATATAAAAATGACAGATTCCAAATTCAAACGTAATATTTTCTTTTTTTGAATAGTAACAGTATTTATGGCCAGACTAAGTATATATATATATATATATATATATATATATATATATATATATATATATATATATATATATATATATATATATATATATATATATATATATATATATATATATATATATATATATATATATATATATATATATATATATATATATATATATATATATATATATATATATATATATATATATATATATATATATATATATATATATATATATATATATATATATATATATATATATATATATATATATATATATATATATATATATATACAGTTTAAATATCACATTATCCAGCGAAGTTTCCACCGATTCATGGGATATAAAATGCACTCAAATATTTTAACACAATAAGAGAAAAAAATATTGGACAATATTAAAAGTATATAAATTAATTAAATTAAGTTAATTTAAGATACAAATATTAATTAATGATTACAAATATTATCTTTAAATTTCATCAAAGATAAATGAAATATATCAATGTTCCCAAAATGCTTATTATATTCGCGAGAAGCTCTGATTAGAAAACAGTTTGTATTATGTGAATATATAGAAATAATTAATTAAATGATGAAGAAACAATATATTTCTAAAACGAATAGATTATTAAGATTGTAAATAAACATAAGCTTCAAAATGGAGTTCTGTATAAAATGTAACATCTAAAGAATGGAAATTTCTATGTAACATGTCCCTTCTATAAAATATCATTTCAAATAACATTTCAAAATACAATATAGAATACAAAAAATAATTAAAATTCCAATCGCACACAAAAAAGAACCAACGTACAACCATTAATTATTTAAACACGAGCGCCATAATCTTCGCGAACCGCATCTCCGGTCACGTAAAACAAAATGGCGAAAAAATATATATATATCTGTCCAGCACCGATCACGATACACGCTGACGCGGGTGGAATAATTTAATTTTTGTATTATTTTATTAAATATGTAAAAACAGCCCCCCTTCTACCCCCTGAGATGACCGCCTTGTTATAATTGTGGAAGGCTTACCCGTATGTACGTGGATCTCACATTTTAATATCTATCCCTGTACCCTCGAAAATTTACATATATAATTTGTGTTTCAACACCCTTTGATTGAGCGCTGTTGGTATTTTTAAGGTGTGATTAAAACATAACATTAATTACATATGACATAGTGGCTTTACTCGCAGATTTGCTTGGGTGGTTTTAGAATTTCTTAAAAATTAGTTTTTTTTTTCTGTTCTAAGTAAACCACACTATTTCTACTAAGTAATGTTTACACCCGAATTTTCTTTCTTTATTAATAACAACTGTGTACTGCATCAATCGGGAATAAAACCTACAACCAGCACGTTTATTTAGTCGCTGTTACACTGCGCTGCAATGAAATTGAACACAAAGACAATTAAAGAGTGATTTCTGGATGTGCTTTAAAGAAGTATTATAATTAGGCCCGCTTTCATCTTAAACATAATCCACACACTAGTTCGTTGGAAATTACAAACACTTTTAATATAAAATTAATTAGCATGTTTTCATATACTGTGATATCGTCTTTGTTTATGATGTAAACTAACAGGTCACTAATACACTCACTCATATTCTTAATATTACTCTCCCTCGAATTTGAAGTGCCTTGACGGCATACTTTATCTTGCATAAAGCGAAGTACTGTTTTATACAAGATAGAGCGTTGAGTGGAAAAAATAATGTAAGTATTCAAAATCATATATATATATATATATATATATATATATATATATATATATATATATATATATATATATATATATATATATATATATATATATATATATATATATATATATATATATATATATATATATATATATATATATATATATATATATATATATATATATATATATATATATATATATATATATATATATATATATATATATATATATATATATATATATATATATATATAATTTAAAAAGTACTTATTTGTATGAAGTAAATTGTAACTACATAAAATGAATATTCTTCCGTAAACCTTTCTACGCTACTCCTCACTAGATGGCAGTAGTAGTCTTGTTTGACTTGTGTTATGAAATTAAGGAAAATCTTGCTGAGTCCTCTAAAGCTCTAAATTTGTTTTTGTTGCAGCTACTTTATAAAAGATCTCGAAATATGTCTTCTTTTTCTTCTCTTTAATTATGAGCGAGAAACAAAAAATCTTTGTACATGGGAAAATAATATATATAAAAAAATCATCGTGCCTTATACAAGGTGAAAGAGTTTAAGAGGAAGTACGTACAGACTAACAGTGTTAAACATTGTAAATATATTCTAGTTTTTAATCCTCATCCTTATAATCAACCGGCGGAACCAAAAGTGGCTAACAAAAGCCATCTATAACTGATCAAGGAAACCCAAAGACGAAATAAACATGTAATAACGCATAAAAGGAAGCTGAAGTCGAAGTCAATTTAAGTCAGTAATAATATTATGTTAGCTTTGGTACTAGAGAATGCACATAGTGCAGTTTTATCAAGTAACTCTTTTTGCTAAATTTATTTTTATAAGTAAAGCGAAGGGTTATTTATACGTAATATCTTTTACCACTATAGAATATTATACAATGATTGAGGTAATATAAAATATTATAATTATTAAAAATATAATAGTTTATACTGAAATCAAGACCTACACGTACACACTACATGCAGCAGTTTGATTATATTACTTTAAGCACAAATAGTAAATTAAATACCAAATGTTTTAAAACAAGCGATTATTTTTAATCCAAAAAGGAAATAGAAAAAGATAAATTTAAATCATAATAGTCTCGAAAAATTATTCAAACGCAACCTTTAATAGAATAGTTTAAAGCATCGAAGATTCTTTAAAGCATTATCCTCCTAATACAAAACCTGTAAATAAAATATGAAATTGCGTAAAGAAACGTTAGATAAGCGTCACAAAAACCCTGACATTTTCTCTAAAGCATTTCAGGTACGCGTACCACCTGTCCGCGAAACACCTTAGACGACATCGAAACGCGAATAGTTGGCCAAACTCCTACCATAAATCACCAACGCAAGCGCTAGGAATACTCTCTCGGGCCATTAGCATTTTTTATGCATAGAAATCGATCCTGCTACCGTCTAATGCCTCCCGCGATACATTAATATCTTACTTTTTATGACTCTTTTGTAACAATTCGTCTCGGTCATGGCGTCGTAAGCGACTCATGAGCTTGATGGTATATTAGGCTTTTTGGCTATACTGTCGAAAGGATCTATTCGAATGCAGATATCCGGTAAACTTTTTAGTCGGTATGGAAATTATGCAAGTAGCAGGAGTTGATAATAGGTGGCGCTGGCGATTTCCTTAACGCGTCCATTTTTCTTTCACGGGCACTTTGAGATTAAAAGTTTGGAAAATGAAATGAAAAGTTAGCGAGTCAGTTAGCGCTCCTGCTTCGGTCGTATCGAAGTTATTGGGGATAAGTTATCTTGGAGGTTTTAAGTCGCAGAATTATGTTGGAAGTTTTTTATCCGTTATATAAAATCTTAGATTCATTCAAAACTTAGTGATCTCTAACTTTTAAGTCTTCTTTAATTAGACACTGCTTTGATTAAGAGGGATAGTCGTGTTAATCTGACGGGTTTGATTCTCATAAAGATAATTATTGATGTTTTCTGAATGGATTTATATTTGTCTCGAGCAAAGTTACACACAGATTTAAAATGGTACAATTTTAAAAAAGTACAATTTTAGTTTTAATAACATACGATTCACAGGCCACGCCAATGTTATAACTTTAGAAACACTAGCAAAATGCAGTTTCAGGAACGTAGCACCGAAATAACTATTAATTTCTGCACAATATCGCCATATCACGATATTATCCTTATAAAACGAAAAGTGATATAAGTTAAGCTTCGCTTGCTTGGCGAGTGGCCAACGTGCCATTGCCCGTTTTGGTCACCCGCCTAAATATTATCTTCTACACGTCAGCTGAAGTAAAAATTAAGTAAAATTAACGATAAATGTTTACTTTAAATTACTTGCCTCTAACACTACTAAGTCTTGGGTCGTTCATATTTTTCTCTCTATATTATAACCAGAGACACATCACTCTGTTTAGTGGATTTATATGAAATTGGCAGATTTATGGTCAAATGAGCTAATTAATGAGTTAAAAATATCCTTGAAGTCATTCATAACTTGCTATGTTATAAGTAATTTCAAGCAATTAATCTTCAAACATATAAGTTTTGAATTTTACATAATATACTAATATATACTTTACACAATAACTTATAGAATAAGAAAGCATGCTAATATAAAGGATAAGCGCTTACAAATAAGCTATTCGGGCTGGTAGCCACCGATACGAGTGTTGGCTTTGCGCCACTTGCTCTCGGGTATTCTAGTACCTATAGTCTTTGTTTTGTGATCTTTTGTAAGAATTATTGTGAAACACATTAAGAAAACTATCATAACGTAAAATATACTACATACAATTTTGCTGTCAAGCTAATCGTGGAGGCTCTACGGAATTTGTGGTTTTTGACAATGTAAAGATTATATATGTATTTGTATAAACTATAATTATTTATGTAAACATGTAACATATATGAAAAAAAAACGTAGCGTCTACGAAAATCGTAGCACATTATTTTTTCCAATTATCCCATTTCATCAACATCATTTAAATATGACCTCATTGATGACAATGTCTGACTATGTTTGTCGGTCAACGCAATTGTCGTAGATCCGTTCCCTACTAAATCATTCATACATTCATCACTCACTTTGCCAATTTGATCATATAAAGTGCGCTGTTGAGTTCCGCAACTCATCACACAGTATCTTCTATTAACAGTTTACTACACTACATTGTCAGTAGTTTACACTATTTTCCATTACAAGTCAATAATATCAGAGAATAATATATAAACAAAAATATCTACGCAGTTTGTAGAGGCACTACGAAATTCGTAGCAAATCATTTTAATGGTACAACATTCAAAAACCTTCGTTAACAGCTTCCAGATTTTTCCCCCACTTAATAATATAATGTCGCCATTGGACATAATCAACGCGACTCTTATCTCTACAGACTAACGACGTCACGTATTTAGTTACGCCTACCAGTGCCGCATAATTGAAATACAACCTTTATATTACACTGGCCGTGTGAACTGGCTTTACATGTAGAAAACACTATTAAAAGAGTCTGTCAGTTTGTTTATTTTAATTAAAAAGGCTTCGAAATTTGTATAATAATGTTTTTTTAAGTAGTAAGTAACTTCGCTCTTCGATTATAAATGGACGTTGACTTTGTAATCATTTAAATCACGTTAACTTATATAAATGGCATTTTATTTGTTTATTGTTAACTTCGATTCATCGTTTTAATGTCTTACCTACTTAGGAGTATATTTTTTCATTAAATTTATATATTTCGTTATATTCGGTGGAACTGAACAGCTCATCAATATATGAACATGATACTAGTAGTTAAAGAATTCTAGCCATATCTTAATTACTTAGGGATGATGTTATCCTAAAAACCTTACTTAGTGCTTAAGTACCAAAATCAACACAATGTTACATTATAAAAACTATATAGTATGAACAAAATATTTCATAAAATTTCGTCAAGCATACATAAAATCATCGACCGTCTCAAATATAATTAAAGCGAATAACAAAAACAAAATGTTCCATAGAGCTGTGCAATATAAAAATACCTCCAGATGCCAACACCTACAAAGTCGCTTACGACGTTTCACGGCCGCGCTCCGTGCTGTAATGGCGCGCTTTGACTTACTAAATGGAATTTTTAATGCAATAATTCCGATAATTTATCGCTAGATGGTGCTCCTTTGTGGATGCCAGGGGCGAATTGGCTTTGCTTTTTATGCACCGTAAACGTTGTTTGAACAAATCGTTAGCGTCTTAGTAAATGTTTTCTTATATATTTACTTTGTTCTGTTAACGAATGTCTAGGTCGTTTCATTTTAAATATATACTTAGATACTTAAATGACAGATTACTATTCAATGTTCATTAAAATATAATTTATATGAGAATTTACGTAAAAGATAAATTGTCAAAGCATGTATCGAATCAAACGCCATTAACGTATAGCTTGTATACGTATTATATTTATCTTATAACTTATTTATACACCTCACTATATATGTACATATATATATATATATATATATATATATATATATATATATATATATATATATATATATATATATATATATATATATATATATATATATATATATATATATATATATATATATATATATATATAAACATATATAAATATATATATATATATATATAAACGTATATACTAAGTAAATTAAACATTCTCACATTACCTATACTCGTGTACCAGGCATTTCGTTTGGACCCGGGTGTAGACCAGACTTTAGACACGTTCGTTAATATGAAAATTAGCCTGAATGAGGTACAGGGAAATTGGCTGCACCTTCGGCATACTATACTGTTTTAGCTCGCTTACTTGATTTACCGTAGAACTGTATGCTACGTGTAGGTAAATTTCCTTTTGCATAATACTGGTGTGTGTATATAGTAGAGAACATATTTTCACATAGGATCTATATAGCGTTTGGGATGAGAGTATTTTTTTGTTTGAAGTTAATATTAAAGTTGTAAGAGCAAATTATGTAGAGACGTGGTTTCCGATATTGAAATTCGTCACTCCATACGTACAATGAT
Source organism: Dione vanillae (assembly GCA_037178615.1). Lineage (NCBI taxonomy): Eukaryota > Metazoa > Arthropoda > Insecta > Lepidoptera > Nymphalidae > Dione > Dione vanillae. The sequence continues at coordinate 1,017,297 of JAZFAU010000231.1, read as the reverse complement.
AAATTCGGGGAAATCGGAAACTGTCTTAACAATATATTACATGTGCCTACTCTTCTACATGCGGAATAAAGCGAACTATGACAATTCACTGAGTAATGAACAAATCATTATAGTGAAGGTATAGGTATAAGTAAGTTAGTTTAAGAGAATGAATATTAAGTTATAACAAAATCTACAAAGCAGTGTAGGAGAAAGCAGGGATTAAGCAACAGAGTGTCTTAACACTAGGTTCTACGGTTTCTGCAGTTCTCTCTGCCTACCCTGCCATGAGCGGGATAAAGTGTGATTATATAAAAAAATTTAGTTACATATCAAAACATGACAGGCACTAAACATTTACTAATATAAAGATACTGTATTAAAGATCTAAATGTTGAAGCATATTATCTTATAAAGTAACTAATACTTGATAAACAATTAATTGAATATCGTGTAAACATTCCGATGGGAGTTCATACAAATTCATCGAAGTTTCCCCAAAGTCAGTAAACATGCTTCCATAAAACACCTTGTAGATACGCAAACAATTTAATTTGCAAGACGGCAAGTTCGACACGCCCGATATTGTCTACATTCCCCCTCTTTAGAGCTCACGGGCCATCGTTCGTTTCACCTAAGAAAATAAATTAAAAAAACTTAGCGAAGCACTAGTAGCTCATTCATTCACGTGTTCCGTATAATAAATAACGTAATTATTTATTACGTCCTGAACAAAATGTATATAAATATTGCTTATTTTTCTAATTAATCGAGTTGTAGTTGCATCTTATTAACACTAATATAAGTGTATATATTTAAATATATACATACTGTTCTAAAGCATATATCGCTACAATATACAGAGAACTCTTTCCCTGAGAGAAAAAGAGAAGAGAGAAAAAAGAAAGAGAGCAATAGCCTAAAAGAAATTAATTCCCGATTAATGACCAAGGATCCCCAAACCAAGAGACACGTCTAATAAACGGGATGTACGGTAATTCATCATTGTTTTTCACTAATAAAAACATGACAAAAGCACATCTTTCGCCCCCATTCTTGGGACGAGGGAGATATGCATTTACAAATTATCTTATCGTTTGTTTTGTTAATTTTTTTCTTGGAAAGTGTGAATAAGCACTACTGTTGTTGTTCGAAAATTTAGTTTGTCAGCGAGTTTAATATTTGTTTGAAATATTGTAATTTTCTATTTATAAAGAGAGAAAAGTAGTTTTAGAAGTCATAATTAACTTAGATTTCAGTCTCATCATTTAGGTAAAGCTTAGTAAACCTAATGCTAAGATGATTTTCAACGATGAGGTGCGGAACTAAACGCCGCGCTTTGTATTACTATAGTCGGTAAAATGATATTATTCCTCGGAATAAGAATGTTTTGTCACTGCCCTACGACGTCGTCAATGTTTCAAAATCAAATATTTCATCTCTATAAAAGCTTTAAAAAACATTTTATGAAAAAATGGTAATATTTTTAAGAACATATGTGTGTATTTGTCCTAAAATTAATAAATAATATACAAATTCAAATGGTATATGATGCTAATATTTATATAACATCAATTTAAAAAGATATATATGTGGATTTATTAAAATGAAGGTACATCGTAACTTGCACATACAAGGCATTACGTAATCGTTACAGTCTAATTAGGTCCTAGGCTCAAGCACTTGCTTGTTCTGGTAGTTAGGTACGGGTTCGATTTTAAAAAATATAATAATAACGAATAACACGTAGAAGAAACAATATAAAGTCATAGCTTCAATTACAGTGTCCTTCTAAGGAAATGAAACAGCAAATCATATTGAATTTGTCAAAAATTTATCTACTATAGATCGACAATTTTTCACTCGAGCCGACGCTGCGAATAATGAAATTATTTTGAGGGAGAGGGCGGGTAAGAGAAAGCTCGTCTTTTTCTTGTTTGTTTAATCGCTATTTATCGGGAGATAGAGATCCCTATATTAACATCAAAGGTAAGAATGACGTCAAAATTTAATATAACGGCTCTTTTTATAAAATAGCCTTATTAATTTGTAAAAGAGAATGCTGACGGTATCAGATTCGAGTACATATTGAATTTTGATATTCAAAGTTGCTGCTGACAACTAGATAACGTTAAAATAATTAAGCGATATCAGCTCAAGAGTTTGAATGTAAAGACGACGGTTGTGGGTTTAAATTCTCACGCTTTAGCAACAAAGCAAAGCGCAGCATTGAGTTCCTACACTCAACTTACAATATATCGAAAAATAAGCGGAATATATAGAACGGAGTGTCTAAATACTGACTTCTCTATGTCTAGTCTGCTGGATACGTTTTAACAATTTGCTGTGAGCAGTTTTTACATTTTATTTATAACTATCGATTGTTAGAACAAGTACAAGTAAATGACGACTAGAGTAGTTTAAAAAATCGTGAAACAATAAAAATATATGTTTAAACACAAAGGTATACGAATCAAGATGGATTCTTCTTATGTTTTTTTAAATGCTCATTTCATATATCCAATAATCAAATTAACACTACTTTTCCTTTTCTTAGGTAAACGGAGAACTAAGTGACCTTTCTCTACATTTACTATATAATCAAAAAAATACACCATAAAACCCAACATATTCTCATTTAGCCAAACACAAATGTGAAATCGCAATATTTTTCCAACATTTCAAGTAAAAAACATTGTTAGTTATTAATACGCCCATATTAAAATACTAGATACAGAGTGCACGGTAAATAATTCCGACTGCCACTCATTTTATAATGGAGCATGCTTGATGCATATCTTGACCGGGGAGCAATAATGTCGACTGAAAAATGTATTACGGGTATATATTATGTATGGAGAGATAATTTCGACTGCACTTAATTACTCTGGAGTACATATGGAGGAGATTGTATAATAAATATGTATTTTGTGAATTGTACACAAAATTTTCGTTTTTAGTGCAGATGGAAGGTTTATAGGAGTTGGTTATGGGTTTGAAACGTATTTAGGGGTTTTTTTTTTAATATTATTTTTGTTTGTAACAGAAAGACATATGAGATGTATAGTTTATCTACACAGTCAATTGTATGTATAATTCTGTATATATTTGTTGGTATGTATGTACGTGGTATTATATATGTATATGTTTATATGACTGGATTTAATATAGTATGTTATGTAAATATAGTAAATGTATAGTATGTTTATGTGTATGTATATATTTATATATGTATGTGTGTAATAATTGAAGTAGCTACAGATACTCAGATATGCTTATTTATTGTGGTACAGGAATCTTATATTTATTTATTTTAAATAATAATACGTAATAGTTTATAATATTTCTTTCTTACCTATCTTTTTGTAATATTAATTGTCGCTTTTTGTGTTTCTTCTAATTTTCTAATGTATATGTATGGTGAATACGCCGACGACCTAGATATCGGAAGTAACTGTGGCTAGCGGATTAAATTGAAACGTTAAACGGGGCGTTGTATAGGCCAAAAGTCTCAATAAATAGGCTATTTTAGACAAAATTATTTTGTTTAAATACTACTCCACTGTTGTTGGGATTAACATGTTAAACCATAGAAATATTTCATTATATATTTCCCCAGTTTGCTTTAATGAAATTCCACATTATAGTTAGGAACCAAACAGAAATATGCCAGAAATTCAATAATGTGCTATTTCTGTATATTTTTACTGAATCAATTAACAAGTAGATAATAGTTCGAATACAAAAAAAATATACTTCCCTAAAAAATATATATTTATAGTGCAAATTTATCTGTTACTAAATTAATTGTTCTGAACAAAGCTAAAGAAAAGACAAAAAAGAACAGACAGCGTTTAAAATAAGCATTCCAAATAAATCTTATAGAAGTAAATAACCGAGTGACAGCTTTAAATTTGAAATGACCTTCATCCCACTAATGACACGTATTAAAATACACAATACACGAAAGTATGATCATAAAACGGGATGCTGATCCAAATCGTGAAACACCGAAGAGCCATTATCTTATGTATTGTTGTTTTTAATGAAACGTTGATGACCGCCGCCCAGGCGGGCGGCAAGGGTTGTCCGGTAATATCGTGGACCGCCATAAAATTCCACATCCGATCGAGTGAGGACGTCTAAACCTACATTAAAACTAAAATGACGATAATTGTGTTTTCACATCAATACTAGTGTACGATAGAAATTACTTTGATATTGAATAAATATTTATATATTGTTAAATATTTCTGTATTGTGTGTATTATAATACTAAGTAAAGGTTATATGGGGGGACAGAAACGTCTGGTTCTTTACATTTCGGCAATGTAGTAATACACAAGCATGTTTGTACTAGGAATACCGAATGCGGTATTTTATTAATAAGATTTAATAAGCGAAACACATGTACAAATTTAGTCTACTTAAGCATATCTTAATTAAATTACAATGTCATTTATCAACTATGTCATTTAACAAATGACGAATATAACGTACAAGCTTATTGAAACGAGATGCAAAAGTAATAACACCACTGAATACATTTCGATCTCGATAACATCAAACAAATCTGTTTTTGATCAAACCCCATTACAGAGCGTAAAAACTGAGAAATTAATAAAACATCCAGTAAAGCGAAAACAGGCGGAAAAATAGAATCGGGGGAGTGAAAAAATGTCCACAAGGAACGTGCTCTTCATTAAGACGAAATGGAAACACCGGATGAATTGATCAATCAGAAATTTTATGGCCGAGAATCACTCAACGGAAAATAATTCGCCGCTCGTTTGGCTTGGCTCATCGCCGCCGTTTTAATTTCGTCCTCTTGGGGAGATCGAGTGTCATCCAATCTATCTGACGACTCGGAAAAAAAACGCTCCACCACCCTGACGCCCGACGTCTTCGAGACGATAATGTCCGCAGTGGGATTCTATCGCTTTTAAACATTTTGAATTAATCGTCAAGCTACGATTGATATGGATAGGTATTTCAGACACTTCTGTGCTATTATCTAAAATCGTATAGTTTGTATTTAGCTATTATCTAAGCGTTGCGTCAAAATCAATACTAACGTGACTAATTATTCGGGTGGTTTGACGGATAATTACTGGGCGTAACCCATCAGCTGCCTAATAATCTATTCCGTTTGCAATAACTAATTATCAAGATCAAACAGAAATAACAATCGCGTCCGAATTCATCAGCCGGCTCCGTAAACCCATCTTTTGTTTTCGTCGAAAAATTTACTAACACTTTTTGCTCATCGCATTGCTAATAATTTTCCATAATCCCGAAGAGAAAACTCGGAGGTGGCATTAAAAGCGGCAATCAAACTGGCAATTTAGAGGGAGTCCCGAATTTAAATCCGAAAGAAACGGTCTTCCGATTTGTAATTCAAACGTGCAAGAAAATGGCGATTCCGATTTGAATAAGAAATCGGGCGGTATGACCGACTAGACGAAGTTGCGTCGATTTCTTGTATAATAATTTTTAATATATAATAATATCTTAGGAATTTTATAAAACAATTAGAAACACAATAAATACGTAAACTAAAACCTTAATGCGACGCGTCTTTGACATAAATATAAAACCTCTAATTAAATCATTAAATTTACGATCACGACGTGCAATGCCAAGCCACGTCCGCATTAAGCGTATGCAAACGAAGCCATCAATTGAATGTTATAGGCGAGATAATAATGGAAGCGTTCGCCCTTATCTTTAAAAATATTATAGACTATTCAATCCAAGTCACCCCATGATCAAGCCTCGATACAGGCTCGAATGATCAACCCCAAAGCCTTCATTAATGAAAACCATAAAGCCGGGGGCGCGTATCCGGCACGAAGGACCAAGTAAAAACGTGGAACGACCGACGCCTTATTAAGCCCACGGGGGCAGGTGGGGCTCAAAATTGTAGTGCTAAAAAAATTAAGTTATTGCCAGCTCGGTAATTAGTTTATGAAGATTGGAATATTGATGGGGGAATTTGAAACGTTGTTTAATCATTCGTTATATTTTTCATTTTCTATAGCAACATTTAACTTGTATTTTTTGTGCATCTTCAAAAAGTTAATATTTAGATTTCTCTTAAAATTATATAATTTTAAATATTTGTAAGTTTTCAAATGCCTTGTAAGTGCACTTAGCAATAAATATATTTCAACTAACTCTTTTCTTTGTTTAACCGATTTAAATCAATAAACTGCCGTTAGTTACTTCGTTTTTTTTCTAACGTTATAATTTTCTTCTGTATGTTAACAGTTTTTTAAACTTTTATACTATAACTAATACCATAAACTATAATTACTTATATATCTACACACAAATATACATATATAAATAACAATAGTTATGCCTGGCTTTTAAATGAAAAATCATTCAAGCATCACCAAAGATCAGTGGATGTAAGAGCATTAGCCTTTCTGGAGCATTCAACGAAGCGTGTCGAGTTAGTCAATTAGTCGTACTTTGAAGTTGATAGTTGCTGATATGGGTCTGCTGTCAGAAATCGGATTTTGGTTGTCTTTGCACGTGTGCCCGCTAGTTCTGACGCTAGTGCGTGATACGATTTTATATAGTTAATTACATATATAAAAAACAATATGTTTTCATATATATTTTAATTCATAAGAAAAAACCATGAAGCTATAAGTGAAAAGAAATGAAAGCAATACAATAATAATAGACATTTTGAGCCATTAACATTTTATAAAAAGCTTATCTTTTTGTAGTATACGGAAAAAGCTTTGGGATACATCACTCTATTCTCTATATTTAGTCAGCTATTCGTGTTTTTTTAGAGTTTCACGCTTTATCCCGCATATAGCAGAGGGAACCGCAAGAAACGTGAGAACCTAGTGTTAAGACACTCTGTTCCCCGCTTTCCTCTACAAAATGTTACATTACATGTTTACTGCCCACAAATTCTAATATTAAAAGATATGGTCAGTGAATATAATATGCAATATTAGATTCTGATCAAAGCATTGTCACATACATCGACCTACGCATAAAATAAAGTTATATGGTATTATAAAACCAAATAACTCTTTTGTTTTAACGGGTTTAATAAAAAAATGACAATTTTAAGGAGGCTGCGAAGATAAGAATAGAGAATAAAAATACAAGTAGTTTTGGGATCAAACTTAATATATAAATAAATCTAAAACAGTACTATAATCTTGCATATCATAGATCGATATTGAAAGCTATGATCTATGATAACTATGATCACTTTTGAAACAGTACGAATGCTCAATACATTTAATTTAATTGTAGTACACTTCTACTAAACAATTACTACTAATTAATATTTCCAACAAGTGCCACGAAACGAAAACAAGAACAAGACAAAAAAAATCGTGTCACAATAAACAAATAACAGTCCAGCTAAAGTATTATACAAACAAAATGCTAACTTCATTGAAGTGGAACTCGGTAACTGGTCCGTCGTTCCGCGATGTACCCAATTTTCGTGTTCCCGAAATTTTTTAACTACATCAACAGAAAATTCCCCCCCAATCCACCTTCTCCCGTTGCACCTTAATGAGGTCTCCTCCACCCAATTTTATAACTGCCGATAAGACGGCAACATTGAATAATTGTCATAATTTGGAATGCTTGTTAAGCAAAAACACGATATCGCCTTTTATTGCGTAACGTGATTGGTTGTATTGATATATAGATAAGAACTCAATGGATATACTAAAGTTCGTACTAGAAAATTTTGTTACAAATATATAGTTAATTTTAATAACGTGGAGATTTTAAATTTAAAAAGCTTGTAAAAATATTACATTGTAAATCTAAGAAATATGTTATGTAGATATTTTGATTTTTAATTTTATTGATTAGGTCTTAGTACTGTTCTTATGGCCATGAGGTATTTTGAGACATTAGACCGGCTTTTTTCTTTATATATACCATTCTTTACACAATTATTATTATATATTATTCGATTGCAAATTAAAGTTACAAAGTCCATACTATTAGCGGTGTAATTTTTTAGCTGACAGTGTTACTACACTCCGTTTTTTTGGTTTCCGATCGAATTCAACACTTGAATCGAATTAAACGCCACGATTTATCCTACCCGATCGGACAATCGATATAATTCCTCACCTCAAACAAGTATAGAACCCAAAACAGCCACGTTTAAACGATGCTTTACCACTGCAGCCATTTGTATGTTAATTTTAATACCAACTATTCAATTCCACTCGCATAAAAGTCTTTATAACTGTCATGTATAAGTAAAATTAGTATATTCTTTAAAATGCCAGTAACTATGTTGATGGGATACTTGTTGCTAGTAATAAGCCACTTGTATACTTTAATAATGTGAAATGTTTTCAGTGTATATGTACATAATATCGAAATAGGTTATTCATTATCATTATAGAGCGAGGTAGATATTTCCATCATATTTTTGAATTGTATTCATATTTATAATATTTTTAAAGTATCATTCTGTAGTGGAGATAGAAAAATATATTAGAAATATTTATATACGCAATATGTATGTATTTGAAGTATCAGGATTTGCACCCGTGGCTTGAGTTGGACAGTTTTAAAGGGGTACAGGTTCAAATTTGTGATTATAGTTTAGTTAGGGAAATGGCATTATGATAGTATGATAAAGGTAATGATTAAGACGACTACTTTCAACATCGCCTTGTAACATAACCTTGTTAACATCACTTTGTTTATAAAAACAGACCAATATTAGTTACGGACCAAGGAAACGATTTTTTCATACACTTTACACTATGACAAATGATATTCTACTTAACACTTTGGATCTACATATATTTTTTAAAAGACCTGTATTTACTAAGTTCTTTAAGATCGCAACTATGATATGTTTTTAATTAAAGTCATTCAATGCAAATTAAAGCATTTGTTAACCCATATTTGTGAATCTTAAAAAAAATCTTATAATTTGTGTAGAAGTGAAATGTAGTGACTTATTCACTCTGGTAAAGTGACAAAGCGCGGCGTTGAGTTCCGCCAACACGCAATAACAGTCGATTGTTTTCACAGTAATTTTCCTGAGCCTTCACTGCTGTACTTGGGATACAGTGATATGCTAAAAATACACCTAATACTTATAAGAACCTACAACTACCATAAACTTAACTATTACGATAGCATCCACAGATTAAAAACAAATTGAATCTACATAAATATCACAAGACTAACTTTTGAATGTAACTCAAAAGTCTAGAGTCTAGTCTCATTTAAAAAAAAAACACACAGTGGGGGAATATCTATAGAATTTAATATTTTTATCACGAGCAAGTGTCTGTCGCGACACGTACGAGCGAAGTGACGAGTGGTTCTCCTGTTTAGCCGCCATTTTGAACTAAAGGGTTTACGGTGCGGTTAAAGAATTTCTCTATTTCGCTTTTCTCTGCCCACTTCAATATAGTGGCTTATATAAATGTTCATTTTGTTTATGTGTTTGTGACTGCCGTATGTGTTTTTACGTTACATACACTTGTGCTATTATTAACATATAAGTATGATATATACGGCACAGATGAGGACCGTCGTGGCGCAGAGGCGCAGCGTCTGCCTGTAATCGAGACGGTTCTTGTGGGTTCGATTGCCACTCCGGGAAGATGGATATTTTTATTTTCAATTTTCTTCGCTTTGGCAATTAGGCAAATTCCTTATTATTGTCAACAACAGTCGCTCAAAAAGATCGGGACGTTTAAAACGTCATATAGATCGTTACATTCGAAGCGCCATAAGTATGGTGACACTCATACAATATCTAAGCATTGTAAATATTCAAAAAAATGGAACACACTAGAAAAATAAACTTTATTGCTTTGCATTTAAAATATAATTTGTCATGATAATGGTGTCTATATATTTGAATACCATTAGTGTATCAATTTTTTTGACGCTGACTGTACGTAATTGCCTGTAATATTAATCAACTAATAAATATTATAGGTTTCGTTTACGATCTAACTATATAGTGTAAATGATTTCTTTTATGTTTTCCATATTCCAGTTGCATTTGAAGCGTTGAACTTTGTGCGAGGAGAAAAAAAAATTGACAATATTTTACTACGTACTTACTTAATTTTTATAATTTTAGTACAAAGCGGGAACGAACCTACAATCACTGAGTCACTGTTGGACGTCTTACTGTGCTGCAATGACATCTGTCATCTATGTCATATTTATATGCCTATTAGGTATATTGAAACTTCTATTCAATATTGCTTAGTTAAAAATAACATAGAGGTCGTTTTATTTCTAAAGTTAAATAATAGTAACAGTTTATACTGAGTATAACATTTTTAATTAATATATAGAAATAAATTTTTGCATAAGATAATTTTTTTACTAAGTTAACAGAAGAAGAAGCTCAGAATCTGCTTGTATACACGGGGGTTTGTGGGTTCGATTCTCACTCAGAGTCAACGTATTATTTTCATTTTCTTCGCTCTGGCAACAATTTAAAGCGCGGTGTTAAGCTCCGCCACTCACTATGCAATGTTTCTAAAGGCGGAAAGTTTCACAAAATTCAAAATGCGGTTCACTCTGCCTACCTTGCTATGTGCGGGATAAAGCGTTATCTTATAATACGAGTGATAAGGAAAATATTAACTTAAAAGTTTTAAATTGAAAACACAAGTCAAAGTTATAGCTTAAAATGAATTTTACCAAACATAAAACACACATCAACTTCTTATGGGAATCGACATCTGTTGATATTTGTAATAAGTCATACCAATGTAACTTTAAATATATTTTCTTTGTTCACTCATTTATTTAGATAGACAAAAATGCTAATGTTATAATTTTTAAAATGCTACCCACACTAAGTATAGATAAAGACTTAAAGAAAACTTATACAAATTTGAACGCAGTGAGAATTGAACGCGTAGTGCATGGCAATCCGTACATGTGTCCGTTCAACATTTATCTAACTACTAAATTTTCATCTAGCTGATTGTATATTAATATATTATTTAATATATATAAAAATTAATTGAGGACCGTCGTGGCGCAGAGGCGTAAGTGTCTGCCTGTAAACGCGATGGTTTGTGGTTGGATTCCCACTCGGGGAAGATGGATTTTTCTATTTCCATTTTCTTCGCTCTGGAAATTAGGCAAAAGCGCGGCGTTAAGTTCCGCCACTCAACACGCAATGCGTCGAAAAAGGCGGAAAATGGGGACGGAGAAAAGCAGGGACTAGGCAACGGAGTGTCTTAACACTAGGTTCATATGGTTCCTGCAGTTCCCTCTGCCTATCCTGCAATATGCGGGATAAAGCGTGAAGCTAAATAATAATAATAATAATAACACTTGAGTTACAAAACTAAAAACAAATATAACGAGGTCGTTTCTAAAGCTGTAAGAACCTGCGTTTCCGATGTGTGCCATTTCTTACAACTAAATATGTATTTTAATTCATTTTTTAAAGATTTTCTCAAAGCGTTTTATGTTGTAAGTGTTCATTACACGAACACGAACAACTTTAAACGCAACCTCGTATTCTATTAATCGTTTGGATTTTAAAGCGTACGCTTTGACATAATGCTAAGGGCCGATGCTTTATACTGGATGACCATACAAATTTCATTTATGGGTACTCGTGTTAAATAAATAGCGCTAAATACTTAACATACACTGGTAAGTACTGGAACACGTGTTATAAATTATAAGTATTAGATTTCTTACATAAAGTATGTAAGAAATCTAATACTTCAACATACAACTGCGGCTGGTAGATATATAAGGTTGCGATCTTACACTCCTATGATAACTGTATATTATAGCCAAAAGTTTTACTTTTTTCTCTGTATAGCAACGGGGGGAGGGTGTTTCAACTCTCCGTTCTCTATTTTCTTATCGAGACATTGCGTGTTTAGTGGAGGAATTAAACACGGTGTTTCGTTTATTACAGCGCGGAAAACAAAATAAATGAAATAAAAAAAACACATCAAATTTAATTGGCTATTGTTTCTGTCTAAGAAAATTATATTAGATTATTACCCCGCCATTATTTATGTTTATTAAGCAAATTTTATCTATATCTATCTATACTGTATATATATTTAAAATACCTATCATAACCTACAGAACAAAACGTATATAATATAAGGCTATATATACGACCGTTGGACTTCCAAATAGATAAATAAATGACATTATAAAGAGAACTAAAAGAAAATGTATTAAAATATTACACCGTTTCATCCATATCAAACCACGAGTACACTCACAGGTGATTTAAAAACATCAAAAATTTTAAGGAGACCGTACAGACACAAGGTCTACGCACAATTTCCTCGGAATCTCATCATTGGGTACAAAATTCCGTCATTTGTATGTATTCTGAACGTAATCAACGCGGTTTCGCGTAACGCTTTATCATTTCCATACTCCACTGATAATAAAATAAACGATCCGTTGTTGTGTGATCCGAGCGAGACGGCTTAGTTGGGTGAAGGAATCTTTAACAATTACATACATATATGTAGTTATGCATATATATATACATATATATATATATATATATATATATATATATATATATATATATATATATATATATACATATTTAGTATTACTAACTACTTAACTTCGATGTTTTCTTTGTCATGACGTAAAAAAATTTGATTTGAGCCATCTTTCGTTTTTATAAAATTAACGTAACATATACTGTAAATTGTTTTAATCTTTAAGTATAACTTGTTATATTGTATAATATTTTAAACAAACTTATGATTTCTTTCCAACTCACTTAAAACGTAAAATTCACTTTATTTTATTTTAATTTGACTTTTAACGTTGAAAACTAGCACTTAAACCAAACCAATCATAACACATTTCATATAAATTCAACATTCACAGCATCCCGATCTTTGATCACCGCGAGATAAGCGGGTCCCACAATTGAAATGTTTGTAGATAAAATAATACCGCGGGATCAATTCCCCGACGCGTTTAATTTATTTTTCCGGGATCCCCGATGCCCCCCCCCCCCCCCCCCCCCCCCCGCCAAGTCGTAATGCGCCATCTTATTTGGAACGCTAAGACTTCATTTGCGAATATGTATATATACATATATTATATATGTTGTATGTTCTATCCCGTGAGAATACTATTGAATTACAAAGGTTTGTTTGGAATATGATATAATATTATGTAGGTGTAAGAAGTTTTAATTTTATCGAACTATTACAATGTTTAATCAGGATAAAACAAGTATTTATTTATTTATTTTTTTAGCTTCACGCTTTATCCCGCACATGGTAGGGTAGGCAGAGGGAACTGCAGGAATCATATGAACTAGTGTCAAGACACTCCGTTACTTTAATCCCTGCTTTCTCCGTCCCCGCTTTCCGCCGTTTTTTGAGGCATTGCGTTCTGAGTGGCGGAAGTCAACGCCGCACTTTGCCTACTTTCTAGAGCGAAGAAAATGGAAATAGAAAAATCCATCTTCCCCGAGTGGGAATAGAACCCACAAACCGTCGCGTTTACAGACCAGACTGCGCCACGACGGTCCTCAAGTATTTATTTGTTAAGAAAATTTGATGCTTCTTAAGATGCTTTTAAATATATAAATTGATATATGTTTTTTTATTTGAAATATAACTAACACTAACACTACAGATACTTGGCCCATATCCATTTTAACTTATATAATACATTCTCATCATAAATATTAAATATATTAAAGTTAATCGTCTGCCTGTAACGCGGCTAACGCGACGGTTTCTGGGTTCGATCCCCAGTCGAGGAAGATGGATTTTTCTATTTCCATTTTCTTCGCTCTGGCAACTAAGGCAAAGCGCGGCGTTGAGTTCCGCCACTCAACACGCAATGCCTCAAAAACGGCGGAAAGTGGGGACAGAGTAAGCAGGGACTAAGTAACGGAGTGTCTTAACACTAGGTTCATATGGTTCCTGCAGTTCCCTCTGCCTACCCTGCCGTGTGCGGGATAAAGCGTGAAAAAAAAAAAAAAAAAAAAAAAAAAAAAAAAAAAAAATTAAAGTTAATACATAATATATAGAATTAATATTAATCATTTTGAACTCTTATACTATTTAGAACTTGTTGTTGTTGTTGTTTATATAATTATTTACATACTTATATAAACCGCTGAAAAAATTACTTTTTATGAAAAATTTAATTTTGTTTTTTTTTTAAACAAATCGAACATTTTCAGTTTCCGGTATATCTCTATCCACGTAATCACCATTTGTACCAAAAAGTTAAATTCCACAATGCAACCCCCGACTCCGTTCAGCTGATTATCGATTGAGTTGCTCAGTTTACAAGTCGAGGAGGCTGATAATATGATACGATACAGGTATCTTTGGAATTGTATAGAGATGTTGATGTGATGTTTTATAGCAGTAGCAGAATAAGCTTAGCCTAGTCAGAGTACTATGTACTTTCTTGAGCATTAACATAAAATGAGTGCACAAAAACGAGATAGAGATACAAAGCGATATATATAGAGAGAGATAGAGACAAAGAAAGATAGATAAATAGATAGATAGAGATAGACAGATAAAAAGAGAGAGCAAAGAAAACAGTATATACTAGTTCACGAATCCGTTGGAAAGATCAGTAAAGCTAAATTTAGGTGTTTGTATGTTATATTATACAAAAAAAAGAGAAACATTCAATACTTTACTCAACATATATAGTTCTAAAACAAAATATAACATAGTGGTAATAACAGCTCTCAACCGGCAAGACCCCACCGAGTTTTTCGCGGGGTATTATCAATTATTAAACATCAGCATGGAAATAGCACCCCGGAGTCCGCGAGCCGCCCCCGTGTATATTGCGTACTTGTATTAAATATTCCTGGATAACATGATTTTTATATGCGACGACATGTTGGCTATCGTACGGTAAAGGAGAATCGTTGGCATATGTTGTTAATGTAAAGGCCCTTGTGGCTTTAGCCTCGTCTTCATTTGTCTGTAGCAATTATAGTCTTTTTTATAGCTTCACTCTTTATCCCGCACATGGCAGGACAGGCAGAGGCAACCGCAGGTACCATAAGGACCTAGTGTTAAGACCGTCCTGTTTTTTTCGCCTCTTTCGAGGTATTGCGTGTTGAGTGGTAGAACTCAATGCTGCGCTTTGCCCAGTTGTCAGAGCGAAAATGGAATATCCAAAAAATGGAAATATCCAACATTTAATCAAAATATGTATTAAATATGTACAAAATTAAAAAATAAATAAAAAACATTAAGATCTAAATGAAATTTAGAATTGTAAACGTTTACTATCTAAAAAATTAATATAAGAAAATGATAAAAATATATATAAAAGTACATTAACAGCAAAATTGTCCTACACACCACTACGCACCTACATATAATCACACAAAAAAAAAAACAAAAGCATCCGACACGACATCGTATCGCGACCGTATCATATACATCTAAACGTACATCGTTATTGTGAAAGCGGCTTCGGCAGCCGTGAAATGGTTTTCGGTTTTGTGCAAGTTATTAGCGGGATTTGCATGTTTGTGATTTATTGTTTTTTGCGGGGGATCTTAAGACAGGGGGCATATTTCCAGGCTTTGTTATAAAATTTCATGATGTTATTTTACGTGCAAACGGAAGCTGTATCTTATTATCTTTATAATGAATACGAAATTTTCTTATCTATTTGGAGTATATGAGAGCTATGTATAGCTTCAAGATTTTCTTACAGGGGCACCTAGTATTAACTTGGCTAACTAAGGCACGCCGTTCTCCACTTTTCATTTTTCAATTTTTTTGAAATATCTACGCGTTGAGTTACATATCTGAACGGGTTGGAGTGGTCGAGATTTCTGTAAAATGTCACGTCACGCCACCTTTTACCTTCACTTTCACTAATTCCAAACAAGCATACACAAAGTTTGTTAAAGTGTTAATCCACACCACTTTTTACTTAAAAAAATACTTAAAGGAAACGTAAAATTAAATTTGAACACAACAGGATTGCACTCGAACACATGGCTTAGCGGTCAGAGCGTTTACACGGTTATATGAGGCTAGGGTTGAAATTCCGCTGTGTTTAAATTCTTATGTTTTCTTTTAAATAAACACATTTTTCAATGTATGCGTATATTAGTAACCAGTTGAATATAGAGCAGAAATTTCATACATACTACTGCAATATTTACCACAACTAGAGACAGAACCCACAACTATCACAGAAGACATATTGACAAATAAACAGTAACTCTAAAATAAAAAAGAAAATCGAAGTAATGCTCATTAAATTGTACCAACGTAGCAGGAATGCAAAGCAATCGGCACTGGTCTTCCAGGATTGCAATCAAACGCATCGCGGACGGTCCACCGCCGCCCACTTTATTGCTGCGAAATTCAATTCTACCCTACTTTGAGTTGTTCAAGCAATTATTTATTTATAAATATTAAATATATATACATACCTACATATAACAGATATTTCTAATTATTGACAAATTTACGTGAAAATAAGTAAACATTACTCTTGGGTCTTAGAACGAAGAATAACCATCTAAATTAAGTTCCGCTACTTGACATGCAATCTCGTCGTTCCGAACTTATATAAATAGCCCATAAAGGCGTATACTAATTACATAGATCGTATGAAACCAAAGAAATAGTTACGAATGTTTTTTTAAACACTTATAATTTCTTATTTGAAACAGAAAGGCAAGACCACAAACGAACCAAAATATCAAAACGAGCGAACCCTTCGATAACTGGTCAAAGGCACTCACAAAATTTAAACGCCCGAAACGTTGTTCGGACAAATTTAATTATAGTATCAGGAAATGGGCTAGAAAATTGAATGTACAGTGGAGATATGGCTGAATCGCGTAAAACCTAATTGATTTAGGGAAGAATGCAGTGATGTCTCTAACCGTTGGCGGCTGCGAATAATTTATTATTATTGTTCATTCTTTGGAATGGACTGTAAACTCGGGATTCATTATTACTCGAATTCACTTACAAGTTACATTGCTTTCTTGTTTTATTACTCACATAATATATATAGCAATTGGGTTGCACGGGAATTTATAACTTTTCATTGTTTTAAAATGCACTCTGTGTCTCATATATAGCAGGGTATGTGGGGTACGTTGTAGTGTAACGACACTCTCTATTACAATAGAACAAATAGAAATAAAAATATATCAAAGAAATCAGTGGGATATGAACCCGCGTCTATTGGAAACCATCAAACGGACGTTCAACGGTCCAAATATTTATATGTATTTAGTTAAAAATCATGGAAATATTGAATGTATCTCATACTACCGAGTGAGAATCGAGACCTGTTTACTGCTCGCACGTGTTTTTTACATAATCAATTTATTTACTCAAAATGGAACAAATTTTCCATCAAATCTAGTAAATAATTCCATTTAAATAATTCCATTAATCTCGAATTTACTTTACCTTATAAGTACACATTTATTTTCCTTCCAAATTATTCAGTCTATGTAAAATATAGAGAAATATACAATAATTAAATAAAATGATAATTTTATATTCTATATTTTATTTGGGCGAGGATCGGGACAGACGAGATTTTAAATTCAATCATTAATGGAAAGAACACGAACCTACTATCATCGCGTGTTGTTACAAATATGTTAATATGAGTCTCTAATAAGGGGCTTTTTGCCGCGACATATCGAAATATTTCAGTAACAAGTTCATTTAGAACAAAATTAATTATTTATATTTATATTTATCTATAAGGACCATAGTGGCGCAGAGGCATAAGCGTCTGCCTGTAAACGCGACGGTTTGTGGGTTCGATTCCCACTCGGTGAAAATGGATTTTTCTATTTCGGCGGACGGCGAAAGCAGGGACTAAGCAACGGAGTGTCTTAACACTAGGTTCATATGGTTACTACAGTTCCTACCCTGCAATATTCGAGATAAAGCGTAAAGCTTTTTGAAAGCGTGAAGCTGTTTGAACTATACCAGTGTATCCATTATATTGCAATAATAGACAGATATACAATAACACTGTTTACTTCTACTTAACACTTTAGAAGAAACGTGAGAATACCTAATTATTCAAGTATTTGTCTAAGTATAAACTAATTGATTTATTAATTAATATAGAATAAATAAAATTTGAAACATTTTAAGCATTTGGTAACAAGTGAACTTTGTAAGTATTTAAGGCTTATTAGCTATTAGAAAACAATAAAAAATTCATAACAAAAAGAAACAAATAAAAAGGTCTTAATAACATCGTTGACTAATTTATGACGAAAACAACCAAAAGAGATCTAAATTTTACATACACTCATTAATTCTCATACAATATTCCTAACAAGGATAAAACGTAGTTTGAAATAGCTACAAAATACTAATTTCTCACGTCCGATAAACACAGCTTAGAACATCTGTTGGACGCAAATC
Source organism: Dione vanillae (assembly GCA_037178615.1). Taxonomy (NCBI): domain Eukaryota; kingdom Metazoa; phylum Arthropoda; class Insecta; order Lepidoptera; family Nymphalidae; genus Dione; species Dione vanillae. Next base: position 998,890 of record JAZFAU010000231.1, on the reverse strand, counting down.
AAATTAATCCATCTGGAAACAGATCGAAACGTCAGGTCGGACTTGTACTGAAAATAATTTGCACCAAAACTTGTCCAATACAGTTTGGACCGTGCCTTTCGTAAGTAAAGTCCCTAGGGCGTGTATTGCAGTGAATAGTTTATTTTGGGCGGGGATCAGGACAAACTGGTGGTAAATGTACGAAATAACGTCTATGATGGATCGGACATCCACTAGATGGGCTTTTGGCACCATCATCGCTCAATTCTACAATCGTGGTTCGACGGAGTGCCTTTAGATTGTGTCCATTATTCTTCACCTGTCAAGAAACAATATTGGGTGGCGTTGAAACCTTTTACGATGTATGTCTTTGTTATTAATCGATGACTGGCGTATTTTCTACATCATATATTTCTGTATTATTATTGTTCTTTTGTAACTAAATAAATATTAGGCTGAATATAAGTGTGGTTTGGTTAATATTGCAACGTATAATATTTTATTAAGTATATTATGATTTCCACTTGGGAGAGTTCATTATTTTTCTTTTCTCACTCTTGTAACACGATAAAGAAAGCAGAGAACGGAATGTTTAAATAATAGATTTTTTGGACCTATACGTGTTATACAGTGTAATAAAATAAAAAGAATCTTCGTATTAAATATACTAAATATTGCAGATATACATTTAATTGACAGAATGATTAATCAAAACTATATCTATACAGGTAACGACTACGCTATATATAAAATGTAAATCGTTCCATAGCAATCCCATAAACGCCATAACACAAAACCACAACGACAAAAGCAATAAACATATAAAAAATTAAAAAACACAATTCCCATCACAATTATCATACTCTTTAAATACTCACATCTCATATATTATCACTGACTATTATCGTTAATGCAACTCTACGTACGCAGACAATTGCATTGTAGCTGCTGCATTACAAACACACTGGTGCATTCACAACGCAAATATTAATCAAAACGAGTGATATGCCAAAAACAATAGAGGGTACAACTTAATCCGCAAAGCGATCAAGACACACGTCTATTGCGATACTATCTACATTTAATTAACCGGTCAAAACCCACCGTTCGGACCGCAAAACATCAAAGGACATCTTAATACGCTCAGAGCGAAATCGCCTCCGACTAAACATCTGCGGGCAGACCCTAACAAATTGTATGTCTTTCTAAAGGTGAAATTTTCGTCCAATAGTCTATTAAAGCCTTAGTACCAATAAGACAACATCCTTTGTTTATAATAAACACTTTCCATTCACTCCGTCTCTATTGCGCATACGGTATCATATATATATTCGTTTCGGTCGCACGTTCGTTTTGTAGTAGCATTCTAGTGCATATCTAGGGTACAGCCATAGTAAGAGCCCTCAGGAACGTTAACGACATACCCCGAGTTCGCCCGAGGCCGATTCAATTACTACTGTTGTATTATTTCAACGAAAATATGTATGTATTTGTGTACATTTGTTGCGGTGTGAATTAAATTCTGTTTCAAAATTTATTGGTCACGGATGGTGATAAGTTTGGATAAGGGTTTAGGGCCTCGGGTGAACTATGCTATATTGGACGTGACTGATGACGTTTGTTTATTGTTTCCTTCCACATTAGACCATATCTTTACGACCACGTTATATCTTTTAACGAATTTAATTAGGCAAATTAGTATAATTAGTTAACTATATAATAGGGTGACTAATTAACAAAAATCTAATTGTATCATATAATCTGATAACATGGCTTCTTCAAACTTAGACGATAGGGTAGTGTATCAAAACATTAGGAGAGTGTAGTGTAGTCGTGGCTGATATCGGCATAATAGGCTTGATTAACCGCCTTCCCGCAGGATACAATTATAGGGCCGATATTGCTCTTAACAACTCGATAAGGTGTTATCGGGAGACCTCAGAGCAATTTATGGGGAGTTAATAGTTACCCTTCAATGAACCCAACCTAATAGTCTTGCTAAAATGGATTTTCATTAAGCGACATCGTTTTCAATATTTTAATGGTCACGGATCATTTAAATTATCATCTTTACATTTGCGGTGCCTAATATCTAAAGATATCGTGACGTGGCATAAAGTATCTCAATCTTCATATATATTATATCGAAACTCATCTCAGCTACTCTGCTGATATATTTTTATATATATATATATATATATATATATATATATATATATATATATATATATATATATATATATATATATATATATATATATATATATATATATATATATATATATATATATATATATATATATATATATATATAACCTCTACAATTTGAAGCTTTAACGAAAACTTAATACCAAAAAAAATAATTAATACAACAAGACGAAACGTACAATCCAATAACACGTCAAGTAGCAATAATCTAAACAACAAAAGCCTGTATTTCACTACAAAAACGAACAAACGCCAAGATGATGGGCACATTATCTAAAGTGCATACCTGCCAAACATTTAATCCATTCCATCCACTGGCGTACATAAAACTTGGTATATATTAATTTTTCAGAGAGCTGTATGTATGTAGCTCTTGAAACGTCGCCGCGGGCGAGCAGACAGTCGCGAGTGTAGCAGACGCGCCCATCTACGTGTGGGGCTATGGGAATGCTGTGTTGCATAATATTAATATATTCGATTTGTTCTTATTTTATTCAGTAAGATGATAGATAACCAGCGAGTGTCAAGTCACTCCGCTCTTAAGCCATTGTTATATTGTAATAAGTGTTGAAACTTTATGAGGCTAAGAAATAAAAATCACATTGAGATGTTGCGTCACGATGAGCTCTATATATTGTCTTAAACGTAGACTTAATACTTTCAATGATAAATGATTATATTATAACCCTATTTAAGTTATTGGCACTAGATTATCTAAGTTCGATTATAATATACCTAAATGAAGTTAGGGCAAAATTTATGAATACTTTGCAAAACAGTGCTTTTTTACAAAACATATACAGCTGTTATGTATAATGTTATGTATAATCGTATTACAATGTAACCAACATTTGACAATATTTCTAAAATTATTCAAAAAATATATAACAAAAACAAACTAAAAAACTGTATTCCCAATATAATTCTATCTAACAATAATCTCACATTAACCTTAAAAATATATGAAGAAAAGTTAAAAAATATATAAACCTACCAACAGCGCTAATGGCCCGTCACCCAGCAGTGCACAGACATGATATCGCACGGAGTAAAATATGTAGTTCGTATGATATTTCAGATTATCAAACGTTAATATTTTTAATGATTCGTTGTATAATACTCGTAACATTCTTATTACTCCACCATGCCAGGACCTAATTTGTGTTTAAATTAAAACTTACTATTATATCGCATCTATGTATTTTGTATTCAAAACTTATATGAAAGCCTTTTGATGGTATATTTAGATGTTTGTACAGAGGTATTTTTGTGTCATTTTCTGTGATTCGGTGCGCTTATTCAAATTGTACTGTTTAATAAGTTTTGGGAAATGAAAGCTCTCATTTATGTGTATATTATCGACAAAAGCTCGCTGTTGACGATACAAAATGATATAAATGGAGAGTGGAGAGTGTTTTAACTTTAATATATGTGTGATATGTGTAAAGACAAAAAATTATATGTGGTTCGAATAGAGAAGGTAAGTAGTCTAGAAAAAAAACAAATCCAATCTCTTTCTGTACGATCACCGAAACATTGCGTGTCGAGTGCGATAAAGAAACAAATTCCCCCAAACAGTTTTTGAACCCACAGACACTTAAAACATCCACACACTATCAACATAATAACAATGTATTATCAATATATAATATAATTACTATATAGCAGCATATCATAACATATAATATAGTTTACAATGTGAACTGGACGTTCAATATATAACATTATTAATCCAACATTCGATCTGCCCGCCCGTGTCTGTTTGGCTGCCTAATTTGTTTAGTGCCAGCCATTTTCTTGCCTCGGAGCGGCGAACGATCAATTATAGAGGTTTTCATATGCAAATGCCACCTGATGTATTTCTATGATATATTATTTATTTGTGTTATTACTTTTCTATAGATTCAATACTTAGATTCAGTTACTTTATCTGCATGAATTAAATAGTAAAAGTGTCAAATATTTTAAATATTTTTAAAACCTATTCCTAACCTATTTTAAATACACACAAAAAATATAATATATTTTTTATTTCTACATAGCTAGAATATTATATAACGTAATATTTCTTGTAAAGCTCTTTTAAGCGTGAATTGATAGATGAAGAATCTTTATTGGTCAATTCATATCAATTCTATTATTACACTTGTATGGCCTCAGGTAGATAAAGCTGCGGGCGGAAAATCATTCCGCCCGCAGCTTTATCTACCTGAGGCCTTAGCCAAGACGCAATTTGACAATTGCTTATGCTAATAATATGTACGGTGTTAACGATAAGTCACGTGACTTAAGCCAACGAAAAGATAAATGGTAGCCAAAAACAAAACATCAACAAAGTGATCGAGCGGAAATGGATATTTAATCGTCTCTACAGTGTCAATCGCTAATTGACAGCCATGTTGCTCATTTTGACAATTGCTTGAAACTGTCAGTGTTAATTGTCAACGCTCGTATATCGAAGTACGAAACCCTGTAGAAAACGCTAAAAAATTATGGAAATAGATTTTTTCACCCTAATGATTAGTAATTTATAAGTAAATTAGCAAGTTATTCAGTAAATTTATTATTTATAATAATTACGTAATAAATTTTACGATTACATTACGCAATTATATTATTTTTCAACATTAATATTTTTGAATACATCGGTTAATAATTTTAATAATCTACTAATTAACTTTAGCTTCAATTTGCCATCTTTCAAAACGTGTATTCTGCTTATTCTATCTTACTTATTTCTTGACCGGTCAGCTGTTTATATTGCGCGTTGATCTGTGAATATATCAGTCTCCTTCCAGTTGTATATATGTTGGAGCATATAAAATAATAATAATGATAAAGAAAAAGAGAACGGAGTGACTAAGACCTCTTTAAATACATTATAAAAAAAAAAGAATTAGACTAAAACCAAATATATAGGTAGATTCCATTGCACAGTATACATTTTCTAAATTACATTATTCTATGAGTAAAACATGTGAGAGTACTGGTATTGTTAGGCACAACCTACACATGATAATTTGAAATATAATGAAAAATATATTTATAGCCGCATCTCACAGTAAGCGATGGTTATGACTTAAATTATTTTTAAAGGAAATAAACAGTATTCTATATCTCGATCGAGTAACAAGACAAACGTTCAGTTAAGTCCTAAAATTGGGCTAAAAGTCGGGGACGGAGTGTTCTAACACTATGCTGTTCTGCATCTACCCATATCTTACCTATTTTTATATATATATATATATATATATATATATATATATATATATATATATATATATATATATATATATATATATATATATATATATATATATATATATATATATATATATATAAAAGGTATTAAAAAAAGAGATAGGTACTAGAAAATAGATTTACACACCTATAATAAACCTAAAATAAGCTAAATTATTAATCTACATCGAAAAAATAACACGCAAAAACCATACATTTTCGAAAAACCCTAAAAAATTACATATAAACTAAAGTATCACTTACACGAGCCCTTCCCATAACACAACCCATTGTCTTACACCATGGTGGCACCGCGATCAATTATAAAGGTTCCCATATGCAAATACCATGGGAGCTATTTTAATTACGTGTTTGATTGCGTTATATATTGATTAGCTTCATTACGTACGGCGTAGATGATAGACGTTTTATTATTCACGTTTGATTACAGAAAGTTTGGGACGATCGTTGAATTTTATATCAGTTGAGGTCGTAATATGGCAAAATGTATGAGGTAACTAATTATGATTACTTTTTACGTTTCTCTGTATATTGACTACAATCAAAGAAGTTGAGGATCGTTGTGGCACAGAGGCGTAGCGTCTGTCTGTAAACGCGATGATTTGTGGGTTCGATTCCCACTCGGAAAAGATGGATTTTTAAATATTTTTTTTTAACAATTAGACAAGGTGCAGCGTTGGGTTCTACCACTCAATACGCCTCGAAACAGTGGAAAACGGGGAACAGGTTGTTTAAGTTCCCACAATTCCTGTAATTTGGTCTGCCTACCTCTGCTATGTGCGGGATAAAGCGTGAAGACATCATTATAATCAGTACTGTATAAAATTTAATACATACCTTCTTGTCAATGGCAAAAGACATCCTTGTTTACATTAAAATAATTCATAAATACAAATACAATATCACTGCAGCTAGCTAAAGCAAGTATTAGTTTGGATAGTAAACGTGATAAATAACTATAAGGCTATTTTTACACTTTGTTAACGAGAATTTAACGACAGAATTTAAGCTCCGCAAAAGTACGTCTTAAAAATTTTATATGTACCTAACATATAATAATAATAAAAATTGACCTCATCTCATCACTAGATTCTCTTAACAGTGTATGTCGAATAAAGTGGAAAATCCAATTTTTTAAACTTCAGGAAAACAATAGAAAATCGACTCCTTTATAGAATCACGTACAATTTTTAAAACAGTACCTTGAAATCATATACGAAAAGGAAGACTATAAGTAAATAGTTTAAAAATTAGAAATCAAACTTGCATCCATATTTAATATATCAGAACGGATTATTTTTATTTTCTAGATCCGATATCTGTTTTGGTAATGCGGAGTTAAGTTCCGCCACTCACAAAGCGACGGAATGGCGGAGACAGAATTTTCTTTGCTTACCCTGCATATGCTATAAAAAGAGTAAAACTAAAAAAAAATAAAAAAATACCCAGCTATACCAGTCAGATCGAGTTTCGAAACAGTTTTATCATCTCATGTTTCAGTTATTTTCACATGTTAGTTGTGGTTCACCTACAGATATATAATAACCGTGTACAGTTCGCTTAATAAATCAGATAAGTATATTAGCTTCACGCTTTATCCCGCACATGGCAGGGTAGGCAGAACGAACTGCAGGAACTATTGGAACCTAGTGTTAAGACACTCTGTTGCTTAATCCCTGGTTTCTCCGTCCCCGCATTCCACCTGTTTTCGAGGCGTTGCGTGTTGAGTGTATATTACTTAAAAAATAATGAGAAAACAACCTTACATCCATATTTAACACATCAGAATAAATATAAGCACTAAGCGGATCATCTCATTACTTCTTAATAACTGACTTAAAAACTTAAATATACTACTACTACAAGATTAAACTTATTAGTTCTCTCAATATCGGGTGAATGCTTAACGAGTTTGAAAATCGACAGCGCAACCCTTCTGTGACAACTTGGGCGGAACGAGTCGTTGAATTTTTGATCTCGCCGGGGACGGGGTGTCGACGACATTATTAACACTTAATATTTAGTGGTAGGGGCGTGCCATTTCCTTTTCCAGCTAATTGGTATTGGAGATCAATTTTTGTTTTTGTCATGGGTTTGTTAAAAAAGTGAAAGACAATCGACGGTCGTAGCGCAATAGCAGCGTTTGCTGTAAGCGTGATGGTTGTGAATTTGATTCCAAGTAGCAGTGAATGAATTTTCCTTTTCTAGCGCTAATAATAAGCTTCCGCTTTAAAAGTGACAGTATGATGGAATCGGACTGTTATAAGAGGAATATAATGTAAAATTAAAAAATAGAAAAAATGTCAGTCATGTCAGTTAGGTCGATGTCGTTGATTGTCATCTCGTGTTTCAGTAGTTTTCATATGTTAGTTGTGGTTCACCTAGAGATAGATAATAACCGTGTACAGTTAGACATTAGTAATGTAACGAATATTTATACTCAAAAATTCTGCGAATGTTTGCGAATGTCAGAAAAGAAAATTTGATGACGATAATACATTATAAAAATTTAAATCAGTTTACTTTTTGTGTTTTTTAATTGAAAAACCAGTAACTTAACCTTGTACTGTACACATTATCAGTCTTCATATCACATGACATTTTGTTTAATGCAATATAAACAAATAGAAATCAATTATCTCTCCTTTCTAAAAATGTTTTATCATAACCTAATTATCTTGCTTGCCGTAAAAAATTGGCGCCAAATTTACAAGAAATACTGAATATTCGCATTCGCATTCGCGAATGTCAGTAGCAAATATTCGCATTCGCTTTCGCGAATGTTAAAAAAATGGCATTCACGAATGCTATTTTGAATAGAAAACACGATAGTGGATTATGATTATTATAATTTCACTTTGATTATTTAATAGTAAAATTTTTAACTTCACATCAATACAAAATACACATACAGAGATTAAATATAATATATTTTTATATTTATTGACAAAATATTTTATATAAGAACCATATATATAGTTAAAAAAATGTCAATTATTAATAATTTATTAATTTATATCATTATGATAAATCTGAAGTTTGTTTAGTGGAACGAAATTATTTTAAAAGTACAAAAGATACTAAACGATCTTTTCAATTCCATTTATTGAGGAAGGCTGAAAAACTGTTACCTGGTAAATCATATCAACTTATATATAGCTTGCGATCAGAGTGACTATGAGGGCTTAGAATATGTCATGTGTTTATAAAATATATTTAAGTATATGTTGAAATAACATGACATTATATTTTCACAACACGATATTATTTCAATTAGACCACGCGAACGAATACCTACCTGGTAGGTTTTATCAAATATTACTATAACAAAATGAATTAAAAGGTGCAATATGATGCAAATATCTCAAAACGATGCATCGATGCATCTTTATATCTTGTATATAAAGAGATTTGCAGTATGACTTCCCTTGACAAACCATCAAAATACATACAAAAATAGCAAAATTTAACAAATAATACGATTTCCATCAATTTTCATCAAAAAAGCGAATCTATTATTAACGTCAGACAATTAAATAATCCACGTGAAAAACATCAGTTATAATCAAACGACAAACGCTTTGACGCACTCGTCGGGTCTAATGAGGCACCTGAAAGGCAACCGCAACACTTACCGGAGTTTACGATCGCGATCTGCGTTAAATGCGCGTTAAAAATGGGGTAGGGGTAGCGATAGATTGGTGTAGACTAGCGAGATCGAATAGTATAAGAATTTTGAGTTAAAAAAATTAATGTTCTAAGTAATCGAATATAAAAAGGAGTGTATATGAGTGTATATGTTGTGTTGTGTTTGGATATGGATGTTAAGTGACAGACGGACTTAGTGATGAAACACATTGCTCTTCACTCAAGATAGTACATATATTTGCAATGAAAACCATATATTTTCACAAATTTCCCTAACCGAAATATAAAGATTTTAAAATAAAAATGGTTGCCTGTAAAGTGGGTTTTACGGGCGAAAATTTTACGTGACAACGTCTTTTTCTCGGTAGAATATTTATTGATATGATTAATAATTATAATATAAATTGCACAAATTTTAACTATAGAAAATATATTTTGTTTACTAAAACATTGTACATGTGTCAAGTGATACGCGCGGCGGACCGATCATAGTTCGGTGACAGTTGACACATCGTTACGTTACCTTTTTCATATGTGACTCCGAGCCGCAACCTAATTTAAGACGTTGTCACGTCAATATGTTAAAATGGCATACAAATTATTAAAATAATGTTTAATCTGACATTTATGAAAAGAACTGTTGTTTTACCTAACAAAGTCTCCAGTGTTTCAATGTCAAATAGACTTACACAGCTTCACGCTTTATCCCGCTATATGCGGGCAAGGCAGAGGAAACACGTCGACCGTCGCTTTACATACCAATTCGAAGCGTCTTAAGTAGCGGTAGTAACTCAACTGTGTATTATATCATACCAGAATAAAAGCATAAATATATATAATTAATATACAATATAGTAAACATATTTTAATATATACAGTTTAATATATATACATAATTTAATAATAAAATACTGTTTTCCATACGCTGTGGCAACGTCGATCGCGTGCAAGTTACTTTGTGCTATGCTGAGAGCGAGCAGTAATTGGTATCTTTGATTACGATTTCAATGTATTTGCGAGTACGTTCAGATAACATTTTTTTAATTGCGTCGCAATCGTTACTACTGTGTGTGTAATGTATGTACGTGTGCATGTTAGTATGTATGAGTCTATGTATATAAAAGTTATATACGCTATGTTTTTCTTACATAGGATTTTGTATTGTAATTTGCTTTAAAATACTAACACTACTAATAAAACAAAGAAAAAATGCTGTAAAAACAATTTATAACAAGTATTATTCTTCGCAGATTTTAAGAAAAGCTCACTCTATTCTTCCTTAAACTAAAATCTAGCTTTAAAAGCTTTTAAAAGCTTAACACATCAATAGAAATGGTCTCAAGCAAATCATCATACCGAAGCACAAAGATCTCGTAGCGGAGATCACTTTGAGCATTATTAAAGCAGCCATACAATCTAATCATATCCCATCGGTCCCAAGACACTGGGATTCAATAAATCATCGCATCTCCAACTATCCTTACTTGATGTACTATCTAGTGCCTTAGTAAATTACGTTATACGGGAAGTGTAGTAGAAACAAGCGAAATTGACTTATTTAGTATTTATTTGTATAGAATGATATAGGATTGGAGAAAGAAAAAGAGTATTTTAGACACTTAATGTCTCTCTGTTTACTTTGCTATACTTTGCAGTTACATTGTGATGATAAAAAAAAATTTGCAAAAATTTTCATAACTCTAGGTTTAATTTCAGAGAATACTAACAAATCTAACGAAAATCGACTAAAAATGTGAAGTAATACTTAAAAATGCGTAAAAATATAGAATATTAATATAAAAATAATCTTACTTCTTACTTTATTTCATTATAGCTTCACGCTTTATCCCGCACATAGCAAGGTAGGCAGAGGGAACCGCAGGAACCTTAGGAACCTAATGTTAAGACATTCCGTTCCCCGTATTGCCCCTTTTATTTATTAAATAATTTAAAGACGATATAAACAGTATATCATATGTTATTTTTAAGACTTATCCAATTTTCCCATCCCAAGTAGGTATGTATTTTAAGACAATATTACTCAAGCTATATTACTACTTATTTTATTTTACGTCTGTATGTTCAAGTTACATATGCAGGCCTACCTGTCACTCTTGAGTCCAGACCGCAAATCATCCTTCGGGGAATTTATACAGGGTGTTTTCATCTGAAAACGGCATCCCCACATATTAACGCAAACAACGGTTATGGAAGTTATAGTATTGTGGTGTTTGATGTTTACACATATATATGTATGTATGTATATATGTAAGATGTTTTAAGTTCAATGGTTCATATGAAAGTATTATTTTGTTCAGATTTTAGAGAAGATTTCAGTTCACAGTAATGGGATATAACTTAAGATCTTATGTGTCAAAAATATTGTATTTGTTAATTTATATTCATGAAATAAATAGGGAAGATCTGTATTTAATAACTAAGCCAAGATTCCTTACACACTAATATAAAAATATAATTTTCGATTTATATGATCTCGTAAGTTCATCTACATAAAGCAGCAAGTATCTCAGAATCCTTAGCCGCTTCCGCGTGTCCGCGTCGATATTTATTTACACAATCACCCCTTCCCCGGGCAGAGACAGTGCTGTTATACATTAGTGGGTGTAGGGAGATTTTATTGCCACCACGCCTTAAAATATTGTCTGATTCATTAGAGGATATTTCACATTTAAGTTTCGTGTGTGCTCTTAGCTTCCACGGAATATTTTAACCGGCGAACTCGACAGCAAATTTCCAAGGTGATCATATCGGGGGGAGGGCGCCGTTAACGACACTGTTGTTACAATTTTCTAAAAGGATAGCGTTACGTTCGCGTAATAAGACGCTAAGATTCCCTTATACCCTTAATTATGAGGGCGGGAGGGGGTTTATAATGACACATGTATGTAAATATTCGTTGTAACGACGCGAGGTGGCGACGTGTGCACGGTTTAATGGGCTCTCGGTTGTTTTCTTTGATTAAAGAATTTTATTACGGCGTATAATTCACGATTAGACAGTGAAGGGTTGGGAGCTGCGTCTCCAGATAAAGCGGTGTAATGACGGGTGCGTGATTCAGAATCATAATTGTTATAGCCGGGAGTGTTGGTTAAAAATTAATGGCCATCAAATTGGAAAGCTTCGTTGTCGTCTTCTGGCGTGTTGCTATTACGACAACATCCTGTATCTCCTTTGATTGGTGATTGAAAAGCTTTTAATAGAAATTGGATGTTAATTCTGCTTATTTTTAAGTGAGCTTTTGAATTTTGTTGCTTGCATCGTTTCTTGTTAGTCAAACGGTATGATATTTCTTAACATGATTACTTATTTATTCATTAAGACATCTTGTGAAAAAAAAAATTGACAGATCGTAGGAACATAAAACGTCTAGCCCTTGTAATATATAAATATTTGTAACAAGATATGTATGGTGATGGATAATGTGCTTCAATTGAAAGCTTCAAATTTAGCTTTAGAGTTCTGTTTAAAGTTTAACTTAAATTTAATAATTTTAAAAGTAATTGAAAAACTCTCAAATTTAGGCGGAAAGTAAAGAACAGAGTGTCTTGACGATCTCCTTGTTTGCTGAGATTTTTTTTATCAAAATAATAAAATCTCATATTTATATATATTTCAAATAAGATTAATAAAATTTTACATAATAACAAATATGGATTATACAATTCACACAGGATTAGAACCTGCACATACTTACAGCAAGCAACCACTCACATTATTACTAGGTACATACGCTATAACAGCGTCGTGTTTGATAAAATAATATTTTATTTTACTTTCATAAAATAACATCTAACGCTTCGCTAGCTTCGGGGCACGAAAACTTTTTCATATATTTAAAAATAATTTTTATTCAATAATAATTACATAGACAAGACATTGTTATCATTAATGATCATTAAAAATGAATGTCAAATTTTCAAGTCAATCCCTGACATATACAAGCCTTATTAAGTTAATACGAAACTTGGACTTGCTTATATTGTATGTAAGGGGAAAAATTGGATGTCAAATTAATTGTATAATTTAGAAATCATTGTAGAAAATGTTGAGTGATTTTGGTGTTTTGAGGACCATTGTGGCGCAGTGGCGTAGCGTCTGCCTGCAAACGCGACTGTTAGATCAATTATCATTCTAGGAAGATGGGTTTAATCGTTTCTATTTTCTTCGCTCCGGCAACGAGGCAAAGCGCGGCGTTGAGTTCCGCCACTCAACACGCAATACCTCAAAAATGCGAAAGATTGGGAACGGAATGTCTTAATATTAAATTCCCTTCGCCTATCCTGCTGCGGGATAAAGCGTGAAAAAATTAAAAGAATTATTTAGCTTCACATCGAATTATGGGATCATTAAATTGAAATTATATTAAATTTTTATTCTTATTATATGTATATAAAGGTAATTAATTAAATATTTTAGACATGAAAGATTCTTGAGGACCGTCGTGGCCAGAGGCGTAAGCGTTTACCTGTAAACGCGACGGTTTGTGGGTTCGATTCCCACTCAGGGAAGTTGGATTTTTCTATTTCATTTTTTTTTCGCTCTGAAAACTAAGCAAGCGCGGCGTTGAGTTCCGCTACTCAACACGTAATACCACGAAAAAGGCTTTCGCCTTTTCGAGGCAGCGGGTACAGAGAAAGCAGTGACTGAGCAACGGAATGTCTTAACACTAGGTTCCTAGGGTTTCGGCAGTTCCCTATGTCTACCCTGTGATGTGCGGGATAAAGCGTGAAGACATAAAAAAGACTTTCTTTAAATAATTAAACTTCTACCCACTCCATAATCATACATACATAATACATACACTATAAGCCACCAAACAAGAAATGTATTACACATAGCAAAGTCCATATATCGCTAATTACCATCATCCATATCGCGGTCACACCCATAGCAAAACGTCAAACAACAATATTAATTGACACTCTAATTGGTCTTAATGAAATTGCTTCGATACTTACGCAAGTATCAGTTGGCTTTTTAATGACTTTAACTTTGGATTTTGATCTATATCTAAAGGTAAGCTTAGATTTCTTAACCACGATCTAGATTTCGACACTTTTTCTAAGTTGCAGGAAATAAACGCCGCGTGTTATTTGGTAAATTGCGAAAATAAGTAATATTCCTTCTTCTCAGCATTTATATACAGATGCTGTTCCACTACTCTTACGATAAGAGCATAGCATCTTTTACACGGAACTTTAAATTCACTTAAATGGAACTTAAAAACTACTTGGCCTTCGCCTATGTTTAAACAAACTGATTTGTGTTCGTTTCGATATTTTATGCGAGATCACACTGCTTCTAATATAAAAGTAGCCTAAGTTAATATTTCTTACATTACCCGTTAATTCCCGTTAAAATTCTCAGTTGTATCAACGGTTATCCGAACAGACGGACTGACAAAAAATTAAATTATGTCTAGTCTATATGTACATGTTAATATGCATATATATATATATATATATATATATATATATATATATATATATATATATATATATATATATATATATATATATATATATATATATATATATATATATATATATATGTATATATATATATACAATATATTTATAATTTACTTCTCTAAAGTATATACGGAAGAGACACATATCAAATATTATATACCTGTAAATTTAAAAAGCAAACATTAATCGCGTGATATTATAAGTAATTTGAATAACTTTTAAAAAATTGATCGTCCCACAACTTTCAGAGGTAGAGGTAGTTATTTGCATATTTTACTTTATTTGTTTAACACGAGCTTGTATTATAGCGACCATTAGGTTGATGTATTGTTAGGATTCCCCACGGATGTAATTTGGTAGCATCATAGTTTTTAGTTATAATTGATTAAAATGCACTTTCAATTTATTTACTTATGTTCATACGACATGGTGCAGAAGACCTGTTTTTATTTTATTAATGTCTATTTTTTTATAGCTTCACGCTTTATCCCGCATATTGTAGGGTAGGCAGAGAGAACTGCAAGGGCTATGTGAACCTAGTGTTAAGACACTCCGTTGCTTAGTCCCTGCTTTCTCCGTCCCCGCTTTCCGCCTTTTTTCGAGGCATTGCGTGTTGCGTGGCGGAACTCAACGCTGGGCTTTGCCTAGTTTCCAGAGCGAAGAAAATGAAATTAGAAAAATCCATCTTCTCCGAGTGCCAATCAAACCCATAAACCGTCGCGTTTACAGGCAGACGCTTACGCCTCTGTGCCACGACGGTCCTCATTAATGTCTATCTTTTTTATAATATCACATATATTAGCATTAGGTGTAAATTGTTGAAAATGCTAGGTGCATTGTGTATCGATATTGGTACCGAGGTTCTCAAGCTCATAATAAGTTATTTATGGATCCAAGATTATGAATGTACATACACGTACATGTATTTATTAAACTACCAATTTCTTTGCTTGCCAGAGCAAAGAAATTGGTAGTACTAAAGAGGCGTTAAGTTCGACCACTTAACACGCAAAGCTTGGAAAAGCGGAAAGTTGGTGACGGAGTGTTTAAACACTAGGTCTGCCTAGCCTAGCCTAGGTCTGCAGGATAAAGAGTGAACCTACAATATAAAGCATTTATTTAGTAATATGAAAAGAGCAAGTTCTTGCTAATCAAGAGTTTCTTTCCGCTTGTTATCAAATTACCTTTCGAGTCGGTTGTAGCTTTATGTTCATTTAATAAGATTTATACGAAAAAGTGTTAGCAAACGAATAAAGAATATTTAATTTGACTATAAATCATATGATCATATGTTTTGAAACTAAATTGTAATTAATAAATTAATCATAAATTTTGAATTATTAATCATATTTTACTATAAATGAGTATAATACAATAACTTTTAGATTCACCTTCATATATTTAAAACTAATAAATATATTTAAAACTTTAATGTTAGAGTAAAAAAAAAAAACAAAATAATGCCAGCCTAACTCATATAATTAAATAGTTATAATGATCTGTGTAATAAATGAAGGGTAATAAAATAACTCATTTACTATCGGTAATAATCAAACGTCAAGGTGTTGCGTGGATGTGACATTATACGATTATTTAAAAACATGCCCCCAGCGCAACCCCGTGGGAATATTGGTCTTAATGTGAGAGGGAGGCGACACGGAACAGTTGTATGGGCTAGATCAGGCAACAGGTCTAATAAAATTAAAAAGAAATACTTATTTTAATCATAATATAGGCTAAATAATAATATTAAAAAGCTGTAAGACGGCGTTCCGCCATTTAACACGCAATGCCTCGAAAAGGCGGAAAGCGGACTACAGAGTGTCTTAACACTAGGTTCCTATGGTTCCTGCAGTTCCCTCTGCCTACACTGCTATAAGCGGGATAAAGCGTGAAGCTGTAATTTGTTTGAGTGACTAGGTTTTTTTAGGAAGGAATTCAAAAGTTATGTCTATGTTAGATGGTCCATTAATCAATGTAAGCTATAAGCTAAATTATATATAGATGTATAACTTGCATAGGCTATATTATAATATCACGTTAAACGTTTCGGTATCAAAGGTCGTCAAAGGACGTTAAGGTCAAGGTCATTTAAGTCGGGTACTAAGAACGTGATAAGTGTCATATACAACTTAATTTTTCTATTGAACCAAAATTTACATATGTGCGAGAAAAAAAATCGTCTAAATAACTATATAAAAGTGAAATGTAATGTAATAATAATAACTTATATATTTTAAAACTGGGCAATTACCTGTCTTTCAGATTTGGATTTTCAACTGATATGTGTATGAAAGTGTATAGAAGAATATATATATATATATATATATATATATATATATATATATATATATATATATATATATATATATATATATATATATATATATATATATATATATATATATATATATATATATATATATATATATATATATACATATATACATATATACATATATATATATATATATATATATATATACATATATACATATATATATATATATATATATATATATATATATATATATATATATATATATATATATATATATATATATATATATATATATATATATATATATATATATATATATATATATATATATATATATATATATATATATATATATATATATATATATATATATATATATATATATATATATATATATATATATATATATATATATATATATATATATATATATATATATATATATATATGTATGATTCTACAATTTATAACACACATATGATTATTTTTATATGACATATCACTTCTAGCATATAGTTACATCATAGTAAGAGTAGCCAATGGAACCCACGCCCCTTGCGGCCAACGGTCACTAATCTAATATATTTTTGCCATCACCCAGTTGACAGAAGAATGAATGTCGTTTCTGTAATTTGCTAAATATAACTACACATATAACCACTTTATATATATAATTGTACTATATTTTAGATGTGACTTCGCCTGTATGGTCAAATGAAAATATCCCGTTCAGTTTATAAGTTACAATTACAAACAAAAGAATTGCCTTGCTTGAGATATGATGATGATAAAGGGAATTGAAATAAACAATTGTTTTAATTCGTTATTGAACATATAAACGTATAAGTTGTGGATTCCATCACCAATAGAGTAAGTAAGAGTTGAGAACCGCCTTGTATTTGATGAAAAACAGAACAATTCTAGAAACTTGGTTGTCTACAATCTAATAAATATAATTTGCTTTAATGCACCAGAACATTGATATTATAGTTATAATGACTATAAAATAAAATATATAATGCATACAACATATACTATGTATCACATTATAATAAAATATATATAAAATGCATAAATATGTATATTGAACAAGTAATTTGAGCATATAGCAGGGTAGGCAGAGGAGGCCTACTTTAACTCAACTTGTAACATATTTTTTGTTCATTTTGCGAGACATTGCACACTGACAAATGGAATTAAGCACCGCATTTTATCTACCGCAGCGTTTAACGCTTTATAATGCTACTTACTACGTCTGTGGTCTGTAGCGTTCCCTACTAGTGTCTAGTCATTCAAAAATAAATATTTCGGCAAAACATTTAAAAACACAAAAAAATCAAAATCCAAGGAAAAAAACTTAGGGGCACTTAATTAAAAATTACAATAGAACATTATCCAAGACGCACACGAGGGCACAAACAGGGGGACTGGACTGTAGTCTATAATCATTTATCTCGACGAGTTTAATAAAAGGCGGATTATTTATGGTGGCGTGGCGGACGGCGACGCTAATGTCGCATGATTTAATCCCATTACATTGGGAACAGTGCCAGGACGGTATCGGGATGGCTGTGGATCTTGGAGTACGTTTACTCAATTGTGCTAATTTTGGATCATTCAATTTCTTCAGTAGAAATTCGTTATAGAGCCCAAAATACATATATATTATTTCTGAAGCAACGAAAAGGCATTATGGGTTACTTAAAGAAAGCATATAAAAATTTGAACGATCTGAACTCGCGCCTTTTGCACGACTTTTTTTTTTAAATATCAGTATAGAACTGATATTAGTGGGGATTAACACTTTAAAAAATCATCGATAACATTAAAACAAGTATCTAATGATTAATAGCTGCAATACATTTATACATACATATCAACACACCATATTCTTCAATAATAACAATCAATAGATCCAACTAATAATCCCCTGAACTTATTCTGTGAGAGTCACAGCTGAACGCAATACCCAATGCGATATACATTCGTAACTACAATGATCTTAAGACGGGGGCATTAAAGCGATATCTCCGGCAATAAGAAAACCGAACACAATTGAACGGGATACTCTTAAACCCCATTATATCAGTAGATTAAATGCTACTTTACTCGATATTACGTAAAATATTGCCCCATAAATAGAGACGAACGTGATCGTGGAGGACCGTGTAATCCCGTTAAAAATTACCAAACACAAAACAAACCTACAAAGGACGGTTATACATCAAGTGGCTTAAAAAAGAAGGAAAAAAGAGAGCGATTGTTAGAAGGTTATGCTGAGGCGATGACATCGAAGACGTATATTTGCGACAGATACGAATGGTATCGTATGGCGGTAATAGCGCGGTCCGGCTAAATGACCGGCATCCGGACGTAGACAAAGGCGAATCCGCCGTAATAAAGCAGGATTGATGAAAAAGCGCTAAGCCACGCCGATATAGCGCTCGGCATTGTGGTATGAGAGGTAGCGATTTTTATATAGAAAGAAATTTATTATTAGTAGATATTTTAGAGCTATTTAAAGTTATAGCTTAATAAGGCATACAATAAAACATATTAAAATGTGGTTATGGAATTCTAACAAAAGATACGGATGATGTATCTGTAATGAATAATAAAGATATATATGTAAAAAAACATATAATAACAAAATCATAAAACCTTACGAAAGGACTAAGAAACTAATAGAACACAGAATAAAAGCTAACTTAAAACAATTAAAAACATCCGCCGTTATCTCACACCAAACGCCAAGATGTCTTCCAAGCGGCTTTAATACAAAGCTATTGCTATTACTGAGATCGCAACGAGCCCGCCATCGAACGGCTTTACCGGACTCACTTTACCGGGATTTCGGATATGACGTAAAGCACTCAGTTAGCCACCCCCCGTGCCACCCTGACCGAGTTTTTCTATTTATTAACTTAACTTAGGTCCACATTCCGCCTGGAGTTATTGGATATGGAGCAATATTGGCTTAATTTTGGATTATTATTAATTTTGGGTAGAACAGAATTATGTTATATATTGTATTACATTTATGATAGCAAAATGTAATGGAAAATACCTATTTGTATATAACAAGAGAATAAAATATAATATAAAAATCATGAAGCTATCTTCACGCTTTATCACGCAAGTACTAGGGTAGCGTATAGCGTGTTTTTTTTTTAGCTTCACGCTGTATCCCGCACATGGCAGGGTAGCCAGAGGGAACTGCTGCGACCGTGGGAACCTAGTGTTAAGACACTCCGTGCTTAGTCCCTGCTTTCTCCGTCCCCGCTTTCCGTCTTTTTCGAGGCATTGCGTGTTGAGTGGCGGAACTCAACGCCGCGCTTTGCCTAGTTTGCCAGAGCGAAGAAAATGGAAATAGAAAAATCCATCTTCTCTGACTGGGGATCGAACCCAGAAACCGTCGCGTTATAGACAGACGTTGAGCCTCTGCGCCACGACTATATAGCGTGTTAAGTTGCAGAATTCAAAGCCGCGTTGTATCTCCTTGACAGAGAAAGGAATGAAATAATTCATTCCCTCGAATGGGAATCGAACACACAATTATTACATTGAGTATACAGTGACACATGAAGTTCTGTAGCGCCACGAAGATATCAATATATCTTTAGATCTTTGCTTTTTACATAAGTATATGTTAATGTTTTGACATAATATATGTATGTTAATTCTTTTTTTTTTATAGTATAGGTGGCAAACGAGCTGACAGATCACCTGATGGTAAGCGAATACTGCCGCCCATGGACATTTGCAACACCAGAGGAGCTACAAAATGCGTTGCCGGCCTTTTAGACGGGAATACGCTCTTTTCTTGAAGGTCTGCAGGTCGTATCTGTCCGGAAATACCACATGCGGCAACTCATTCCACAAGTTTGTGATGCGGGGCAGAAAATTCTCAATTATAACAACAAATTAATGATTTACATACTTCATTAAGAATACAAATGCAGGGAGGTCATACATTATGGAACAATTAAATATATATTAGGTACATATATTTAAATGATCTGGTCTAGTGAAATTATTCACATGTAAATTATAAAATACTAACTTTACACGCGGCTTCGCGGCTTCGCTCGCATGGTAACATAGCAACAACAAAAAATTTTAAATCATGCTTTCGGAAGCTTTCATTTAGTTCAAAACCTAATCAGAGATTGATTCTTCAATTAATTTTTCTTTTCTAGCTTCACGCTCTATCTCGCATATTGCCGGGTAGACTGAAGGAACTGCAGGAACCATATGAACCTAGTGTTAATACACTTCGTTGCTTAGTTAGTAGTTTTTCGAGGCATTGCGTGTTGAGTGGCGAAGAAAATGTAAATAGAAAAATCCATTTTCCCCGGGTAGGAATCGAACTCCAAGTAGCGTCCGTTCCGTAGCGTCTACAAGCAGACCCTTACGCCTCTGCGCCACGACGGCCCTCATAATTTATTATCCGTGTCATTATAACATTTAAAGAATAACAATATAACTAAAAATTGGAAGAATGTGCAGGAGTGTCTTAACAATACAGTACAGCTTGAATTAAACAAACCAGATATTTTATTACCTCAAAAATCTCTTTTTCACCTACCAAGATTTTTAAATAAAAATATTTTAATTAAAATAAAATACGAAATCAGATTTATATACGCACAAAATATAATTTCAAGTAAGCTCAAGGTATACCTACGTCAATGGTACAACGAGGTTTAAGGACATGGTACATGCTAATCGTCTTGGCTTAGAAGGCTATAAGCTGCTATTAATTTGTACCGCAAAAAAAATACGAAAGGAAACAAGTAGTGCTACTTACGCACATAATTATAAAAAAAACGTAACTAACGTGGAATCTACGTGAGGTTTTAAAAGTATACTATGAGATATAGGTATGTACGTTATTTATGTTGAAAAGTATTTGATTACAATCGCCTTGGTTACATATTCGATTTTCAATTAAAAATGTTAATATTTATATTATTTCTATTTCAAACGCTTTTGTGTAGTAAAACGCGGTGTTAGGTTACGTTACGTAAAACGTTAATCCTGTTTCCTTCTGTCCCATCTAAAGTAGGGACAGTTATTCATATTTTATTTAGCTGTAGTTAGTTCAAAATCAATGGAGCTTTTTTTATTTTATAAATATTTAATGATTAACAAGGTAAAACTTTCACTATAAGAATTAATATACTAACAAATTTAAACAAATCCTTTCATATTACACCCAAATTGGCGCAACGACAAAATTTCCACGAGAATATTATCATAAAAGACGTAGGCACACGTCGCGTCGGTCATTCACAAGTCACTCATTTATTAACATGACAAAAACGAGCCTGTACAATATTTACCGGTGAAGTGAAACCGTTTCTTGCCGTTGCCTTTGTTGAATATGAAATAGAACGCAACGCCCTGAGGGACACCTGCCAACCATAGGGTCACAGTAACATATATTAATAACACGTTAATTTATTAACAAGTACTGTTTATCCAGGGATTAACTGAGAATAGTTTTAGTTGAACAACAAAGGGCCGAAAGGGTTCAAAGCGAATTTCTTGTCGACATATTTACCTTAGGTGGAGGTGATAGTAATTTTACGCGAGAAAGGCCAGAGTTTTGCTTATGAACAAACAATGTTCTCGGCACTCGGTTAGGTGCGGTGACGAAGTGACCCGCCGCGTATTGAACAGGTATGAACTATTATAAACTTAAATTAGTGTTAGATAGTGGGTGATTACGAATATTTATTTACTGCTAAGCTTGTTTATAAATTAGATTTCTATAGTAGACAAATAAATAGCAATACTGGTCGTATATGAATAATATAGAAAAAACAAAATACTTATACTATATACATACATATATAGCTCTACTTTTTATCCCTAGCGGGGTAGTCAGAGAGAACGGAGCGCCAAACGCTGCGGTCCTTGCATACCTCTTTCGCCTCGTCCACTGTCATTAACCTCTCCATAAATGTGCTCCGGGGATCCCTTATGCATTTTACGTGACCTTACCAGTGTCTTCGACATTGTGTTTTTGAAAGCATTATATATAAATAATAAACGCTCAAAACGATAACATATACATGTACATAATTTAAACCGTTTAAACGAAACACGAAGCACATAAATTCAATAGCCAACCTAGCAAAACAAACAAGGCGGTCAAATAAAGAAAGGTACCAAGGAATTGTAATTAACTATGCAATGTTCACATACGGCACACGTTGAAAGACGAATATAAAATTAGCACCAAATTCACATTTCTAACAGAACAAACGGTCGGAGATCACACAAAAGACGGTCCGAAACCGAAGTAATAAATGATTAATGTACACCGGCCACATCTATTGTTGAACTATTTAACAACAAGGATCGGATACTGAGGCCAACTTGCCCAATGGATCACCATTGAGTGGTTTTGAATGTCAATAGTAATTTAAAATGTTTTGACAATATATTTTGTATGTAAATGATCAAGAACCAAGCAATTATATACATAAAATTGTTTTAAAAATTTAAAAATACTAACAGAATATATATAAAAATATGTACGCAGCGGGATTGGAAGCCGTACCTCTATCA
Organism: Dione vanillae; assembly: GCA_037178615.1. Taxonomy (NCBI): domain Eukaryota; kingdom Metazoa; phylum Arthropoda; class Insecta; order Lepidoptera; family Nymphalidae; genus Dione; species Dione vanillae. The sequence goes on along the minus strand of JAZFAU010000231.1, from coordinate 975,442 downwards.
CATCGTGCAAGATGTCGTTTAAGATTTTTTTCTATTCTCAGAGTAGATTAACACTTCAAAAATCATAAAAATAAATTGCTTTTGCTTTAGTATAATTTTGCTTCATTAATAGAAACACAACATGCTGTTATATATTTATTTATTGATTCAAATTTAAACTATACGAGCTATGTCGCCCATTGTAACAAATTAAACTTCTACAATTGAATAGAAAGTAATGTTAAGTGAACTCTTTGTTGTAGCCACACTGGTCGAGAAGTGCAAATAAAACTATTGTTTCAACGGCTACTGGAGGTAATTAATGTGAATTATAAAGGCATCGGACGCCAAATACGAAAATACTCGCCTTGTACCTGAACGGCGAACGTTTGTTTAAATTTCAACACAAAATTTTAAAATAACAAAATATTATTCCTAAACTCATTCGACTTGTTGCCATATAAATAAGACAAAATAATTATAAAAACGTTTAAATCATTACATATAAATCTCACATATACTATAAAACTTTGACGAGAACTTTGAAGAAAACTCCTTTGCGATCCGAGCTTCGAAAATTTTCGACTTCCGTCATAAAAAACAAAAAGAATCAGATTTCCGAGTGGGAACCCTCCAGTTTCCTGTGAAGTGGCGTTATAATTATCCTTTAATGATTCGTTCGGAGCCTCCATCGGTGTGGCCCCGGTATTAATATTCCATGCATTGAATGTACGTTCAGACTTGGCTTAATACTTATGTACGTCGTAAGATCGGACCAGGTGTCAAAATTGTGCCTCTACACTTATTTGTACACGTATTTGTTAATCATGATGAATGAAATAAAGAGAAATATAAATGCAACAGTGTTATATATCGAGATTTTTGTATATAATCGAAGTAATTTAAACAATTTAAAGCAGGTAAAAAATTATGAAACGTCCAAAAAATATATTTTAATCAGCTCCATTCATCGTTTAGAGTAAGAAAAATGTTTAGTAATAGTATTTTCTAATGATTTCTCGGCGGGCGTGCGACGTCTGTACACAGCAAACGGAAGTGCGCTTTCGAGTCGATTGTTTCACGAGATTTTAATAACGGTGCAACGCAAAGAACAAGTCGACAGCCCATTGTTGACTTCAAGATGCCATGGTGGGTTTCATTCCGAATAATTCCAATTTGATTTTATCAAGATTCAGTGCCGCAGGCCACAGGATGCTGCAAGCCATCGTTATGAAAGAGATGCTGCGAATCTTAATTGTAATACATTAATCATTGCATCTTAGATTTTTCACATATTTTTACTTTCATTATACTTATATATATTAAATTATAATCCGATCCCAAAATATTGCAAAGGTTCGCTAATAACACATTAATACTAATAACTTTACAATGGTTTCCCTAAGAATGGTTGAACTATAGAAGTTATCAAATTCCTAAACTATTAAAATTCCTGCCATTAATGGGATCCTTTAACCTTTAGAATAATTTAGCCCTTTGTCCTCCAAACTGAATGTTAGTTTACAGCCAATAAATAACGTCATTACCTGTTTAAGGGACACCGTAAAGCATCTTGAGGAACAATACGCAAATGTGTGAAGCTATTAAAGCTATATTAACTGTGACACGTATTCAAGTTGCTTTATTCTGTTAAATATCATATGAAATTTATTAACTTATCTATATCATACAACCATATAAAAAAAACATTCATATATAACAAATTATATGTTACTTAACCAATTATATACAAAATAATCGGTATAGTATATATAAATATATACAGATCCAGTCTTAATTGACATAATACGAGTCGCGGGCGGCGCGCAAACACTGCACCGTATATCGAAGCGCAAGAAAACAAAGACGATATCTCCCAATGAAACATATTTTTTTCTTCACAGGCAGCGGGGGCAATTATCCACATCTCGGACACAACAGCGCAGACGTCCTCGACTCACAATAGCTGGCACTCGAGGTCTTGCTGTAACGAATCCACTACTACCTACTATCAACCAGTCCCTTTCGCGAAACTGGAACGAGATTGTTTGTGCGACACCCCTACCAGTTAATGATGTATGGGTGGGGGGGGGCGTTCATTAAATGCTTTTTGTCGACGCCCTTTTTTTAAATTTCAGCCTCTTTTCTTAGAATATATTTTCTGTGAATGCTGTTGATTAGTATACGAAGTACCTACACCCCAAAGGGCATGTTGCTGGAGGTAAATCTAATTATCTATCGTCTTGCTTATCAGACAAGTGGCGTCCCTGATTTTTTTACGCTAATGACTTGAATTACTTTCATTCAATACCTGTGATGTCAACGTTTTAACTTTTCCGTCCAAAAAAGAAATGTACACAAAACTGATTGACCCTTGTACGTAACACAGTATACGTAAATATAAAATATATTTTTATACATCTTTTTTCATTGCCAATCTTTCATAAATAATGTAAGGGTGACAACTACGACAACACTACACAGCTCTTATGGCTGGTGTCCTATACAATTCATCATTCTCAATTGTTCACCCCGACCCATGTCCTGATCATTATTTAAAATATAGATGAGTGTTTTCTTTTCGATAATCGAGACCGTGATTGAGGGTTGAATACAATAGAGCCTTCTTTTGAAAGCGTAGCCAGCTTGGGGCTCGAAGGACCAGTCTCGCTTATTTGTATTAATAAATTGAAGGTACACTGTCCACGCTATCGAGGTCTCCGTCGTGTCGCTATACGTTCCCTCTACGGTTACATTTTTAAAAGCGGTGGGCGGAATGGGGGATCAATTAAGCTGGTCTTTGTGAACATTCTATCGGCGCGCAATGAAAAGAGTTGTGATTTTCTTTGATATGCGGAGACGCGGTTTGCCGAGTGAGAAATCAAAGGGCGCCATCGTGATGCATGACGTGTTTTATTAAGATTTAATGCCGCCAACGACACTCGGAGGCGGGAAAAGAACGAGTCTCAAGTATTCGATGTACGTATTACATGACGCCATTTTGTTTTCACGTACAAGTGCGAGACATTAAATTAGAGTTGAACCTTTAATGAGCATTCCAAATTTATATCATATTTATATAAACACATTTACAATTCATTGATTTAGAACAAGAAATTATTCTCTTAACATTTCCAAATAGAAAATAACAGATTAAAAGCTTAGCCTCTACGTTCTTTGTGCCTTTAAGTATCCAATTTGAGTCCCATTCAGTATTCCTCCTAAGACTGTATAATGCCTTTCTCAATCACGGTCCAGGTTTCGTGAAAATGTTACTAGCACTATCTGCGATCATCGGCTTAACATGCTCAGTTAATGAACACCCGTGGGCTTACATATTCGCTAGCCGTGCAGGCTATAGCTAGGGGGGAGGGAGGTTCCCATCCCATCTTAGCTTTAAGCTGGTATACACTCGCCGTCTAGATTTATGCATCGAAATAAATTGCTCGAGAAAAATGTTGACGGAGATTATCGGGATAAAAAACATGTAATCAACGCTTAAACGAATTGCTTCAATTTAATGCTATTTTCTGGAGATTGAAATATTAGAGTGGTTCATGTCGAAAGATTATTATTTACGATTCGTTTGATAATAATTTTAGAGCATGCCTTAAAATAAAACATCCACGTTACATTAAAAAAAAAAACATTAGAAAAAAAAAAAAAATCAAATATTTCTTATATATTTTTTATTTCTCTACATATAATAAATGCGGTGGTTTAACAGTTACCTTTTGCTCAATGGGCCTTACCGTATTTTATGACAAGGTACAATCAAATAATGCTAACAAAATAAGCTTTTATCAACAAGATCACTTTAAGAAACATATTTACTTATATGTTATTTTTATATATAAAAAAATGTGACATATAATAAGTCAACATATAATTTAATGGCAACATTACCTTAATCCTCGCTAACATCTAGGAGCATGTACTCAAGTCTTTAAGGAAACCTGTTAAGTATCAGCTACTGTACGGCCAAGTAATTTATCCATCTATCGAATACCCTAGGCACCTACTAATAACTTATGACGTCAGCAATGTGTAGTTAATACGAGCAGTTCCTTACAAGTTGGGGGTAATATATCGTCTCAGGGATAATTGTTTATCTTTGTGAGATATTAAAGCGATTGTTATATTTGAAGACGACCTTTCTGTTACTATTTACTTATCTATATATTTACTATGTATTATTACTTTCACCATAATTACTTTGATTAATCTTGGCGTAATTGAGGAATATAATATTTTCCAATAGATATTGAAAAGTTGTAAGTATTGAAGAGGCGTTGAACTAAATTTACTAAGAAAAATATTACTTTTGATGGAGCACAACTTTATAATAAATTACCTACTTCTATAAAAAAAAATGTAAACTAAGCTAACAAATTTAAGTCTCAACTCTTAAAATGTATACTCAAGAATATCCATTTCTAGTGTTATTAGTTACAACAACAAGCAAATTATAATATTTTTATTTCGTTGACTGGATTTTTGTAAGGCGAATGTGAATTATAGCATTTATAACATGGTTCTCATGTAAGTGAAATTGTATTTCTTCTTGAGAACAAATTCTTAAAACATAAAAAAATATTCACAATATATTAAACGAAAAACTTACTTTAGTTACCAAAATATTAACGCACTTTAAATTAACAAACCTACCCAAAATTCACTGCGCTAAAACCATTGAAACTTAATGTATTTGATTAAATCACTAAAGTAGGTACACACCTCACACCATAATATCGAGACATTATTAATTAAAATCCTTTAGGAAGCCGCACCTGTCCCAAGGCGGAGCAATCGGGTTAGACAAAGAAAGGACCGATTCGCCCCGAGCCAGTAAATCCTTACGAGGATACTTAATCCGACCACGAAGGACTAAGCATCGATACGTGTATTTGTATTAAGATCACGCGTGTGCCGCTTTCTAAATCAAATAATAAGACGATGGGATATGAACAATCATTTGTTAGGACTAACTCGGCTATTGATATTTATTACTTGTCATAGACGAGGAATTGCAACAACGGATGGATAAATTTAATTTTGATACGCATAATTTTGGTATATGGAAAATGTCATTAACTTAATTGTTGGTAAGGAGTTCGTATTAGTGGAATACTTATACACATTTATACTAGACCGATATTTTACAGAATTTATAAAGAAAACTGAAGTATTCAAATACGGACAACGCAGTGACTGTTCCATGTATCATTTCACCTAAAAGTACAAAACAATTAACCTAATTATTAATTAATAATAAGTTGTTAAAGATATAATCATTACGTATAGAAATCCTATAAATAAGAACTAGAAAAGAATAAACGACACTGCACTCTTACAGCGTATAGCTAAAAGAAAAAGGCAATCTAAAAGCTAATAAACTTCTCAGAAAACACGCTAAACAACATTTAAGATTTGCACCAATCCATCTACCGCCCCTAAGGAGCCGAAGTAACTCACTCCCACTGAACTCGCCAATTCTCCTTACAATAAATAAGCCTACAATCGGAACAAATGGACAACCGGCAAATTAAACCCCACGGTGCTGCGTTTCGATTCACATATATTAGGCACATCGATCTAACACGTCTAACAAAGGCCTTAGCGAAAGCGTTCTTAAACACGCGATCGTCTTAGCTACCCGAAATAATTGGACGCACGAATTTAAACTCATTTCGTTTAAGCGCTGAGTATAGAATTGGGTAAAATGTCGGATAAGACACGGACCGAATTAAATTTTACACAGTAGTGTAAATATTCATATACTATCGACCAAAATTATATTTTAAATAAAGAATAACTAACCAAAGAGATGTTTTTTTTTTTAATTTAAGCTATGTCCATTGCGGAAGAGTCAAGTTAGGTTACCACTGTTTTCTCACTAGCAAAATATGCAGCTCGGTACAGGTGTAATAAAAAAATATTAATATATAATCTGTTTAAAGCAATAAATATTAAAAATATAACAAAAAAAGCAAAACTTAATGTATTTGGAAAATATTATTTATATCATTGGTGTAAGAGAAGGCCCGCCTTAATGCGGGACGACCGAAAACAAAACAATTCAATGCTCACCTCCTCGCGTCCGGTTCCTTACAGTAAATTTACATTCCCCACCATCTATCCCAGAAGTCCATCCGGGTTGGCAATAAAACGATCTTAAGGCAAAGTAAAACGTCTTAGCTCTTTGTTGTGAGAGGATGGCGATCACTCGTTTCCGCTCTAATGATGTTAAGTTTAGCTCACATTATTTCAGGATTATTTAGGCCTAGTATAGTATAGTATAAGTTAGATTTATTTGTTAACTTGGGATATGCCATCATCGCAATGTCCGAATTGCTTTATATATAATTACTTTATGCAGAACAGATTATTGTTTGGATAAAAACATTATTGCAGGTATATTTGGATAATAACTATGAAATTTTAAATAAAGCGCCAACAATGAAAAGTAGTTTATGAGAATTTATATATTTAAATTTATGCAAAGGTAAAATATTAGAGGATAATCGTCATTACTCTTAAAATTACACCAAAATCTGAGTGGGTCGGTCGTCTTAGCATATACGCCGAAGGGAACTCTTCGTCCGCATGTTTATAGCTTGATGCTATCTCATAATTGTGACAATATTTGGTTTAGGCTTTTAAGGAGCCAAGGTAAATTGTGGAGCCACGAGGGCATGAAGTTTAGGAGAAATCGGCTATCTGATTAAAGCAATTTGGGTTAAATGACATGACGCTGTTTAAAGATATAGCTTGTGGTACATCTTAGGATGGGGGTAGTTATCTTTCAGGAAATTGTCGTAAGTTAGTTTTTTTTTAATATTTTCTAGAAACAACAATAGCACAATAATATTAGAAAAAAGAAAACCTTTTAATTTAAAAGAATTATTGTTTAATGTAGTTAATTAGGATAATTAATCCTAAATTTAGTACGTGTGCTAACTTCACTTATCATGAAATTAAAGAAAATCCATTTAGAAAGGGACCGTTGAAATGGCTAACGATGAAAAGTACAAGTTCAGATTAACAATCGGGTCGGGAAAGAGGTTATATCGAGGCAAAGGGCAACCTCGCCATTAGAATTGTTATATATGTCTGGAAATGATTACATTAAATTAGTATCATGTATTCTATTTTAATATTAAATAATTTATCTACTTTTTTTAATTATGTGCTTATACATACTAACAACATATATGTTAATTTATAAACAAAAACATATCAGAATGAAGCAGGAACGTGCCTGTAGATAATAACAAAATTAATTTGTCATTAACCAAACGAATATTTTTATTATTATCATGTAATATAATTTAAATATATAGTAGAAGTAGCGTGGAGCACTTGTAATAATACGCTAGATGGGACGCGAAGTGTATGTAGAGTCAAAAGTTACTTTCAGAGATTTTGAAGTCACATTTCAAAATTTTATCAGAATTTCAAATTTTTTTTAAAAAAATCATCAGAATTGAATCAGAATTATTTTTTTTATAGCTTTACGTTTTATCCCGCTCATAGCAGGGTAGACAGAGAGAACCGCAGGAACCGTGGAAAACTAGTGTTAAAACACTACGTTCCCCGTTTTCCGCCCTTTAAAAGCATTGCGTGTTGAGTAGCGAAACTCAACGCCACGCTTTGCCTTTTTGCCAGAGTTTATTAAATATATTTATGAATCTGATTAATCAGACATGATAAACAAATAATACTACAGTATTTTTTTTAAAGCGAAAGCTTTCACTTCCCAAAAAACCTACCGAAAACTAAGGGAAAATACATAAACAAACAAAACTAATATTATTCAAAACAATCGTTGACACAAGCTAGGCACATCCAGCAACCCCTAACTCCTCGGCCAAGTACCGGTCACTATAAATCGCCCTATGAGAAGTAGTGATTTAATCGGAAACCTCAGGGTCCCTCAGGAAACCTATTAAATCGTATGGTCAGAAGGTAATTAATTCGGCGGTAACGTTCCAAGTGAGATTAATGGCGGACTAGGAATTGACCTCTTCAGATGTCTATTGTACACGTTTGTTGTTTCGTTTTAAAATTTAAGCTGATTAAAGTGGATTAAAGTTTTAGTTTTTACAGTGCAGTAAACTAACAGACCTCATCTTCACAGATCTCTTATTTTCTTTTCTGTTCTAGGAATGAGATTTTCTCCTTGTTTCGTTTAAGTAATATGGGTAAGACAACACGTTTAAAAAACTAAGATTATATATATGTATTGTATAACTCAAGTATATATGTATATTTATATAAATATACTATACAATATATAATAAATAAGTGCAGATAACACTTCTTTTATAGTTTCGCGCCGTTTTCCGCATATAGCAGGATAGAAATGAGGAACCTAGTATTGAGGCACTTCGTTTCCGATTTTCGTCTTTGCAAGACATTATGTATTGAGTAGCGCTTTACTTTCTTACCAGAATTAAGAAAATAAAATTAATTAATTATCAAATAATAATATTAAACTTACTTAATATAGTATAACATTTAATCTAACTGAAAACGCCCCAAGTGGGAATCCAACCCACATACCGTAGTGTTTACAGGCGCAGATGTGACCGTACACTACAATGATTCACACTGGATAATGCTTTTAAATATCAAAAACACATAATACAATATTACTTAATATCCATAGAATACAAATTCAAAATAAAATAAATCTGAATAGATATCTAGAATTTTCCCACAAAAGGTAATACCACCTTGTCAATTGCACATAGTATAAAACAAGTAATATAAAACATTGAAAAATTTAACTGCGAGTTGTAATGATACATCACTTGTATAGTATCATATTGAAGCTCTATATATAATATAGAATCATAGCTCTTTTCAAATACATATTATATAATATAGTATGGTGTCATAGCTCTAATCAAAACTTAGTGTACAACATACAAAGGTTTTATAAAGGTAATATAAAGCTATCCAACAAAAGTACTTGTTAAATTTTTAAGTTGTTTCTACACATTCCAACACTTTCTATAATAAAGCAGTAATATGTGTGTAAATAATGATAATGTTAATATATAAACAAAACACAATAAAAACTAATTTTTACTTAAGAGAAGAAACTATTCAGGTGCCCATCATGTTGTAGGAAGAGAAGCACCGAGCGACGTTTAGGACTTGCGACCCAAGTGTAGGTTTAAAAGTCCCCTTTAAAATGCATTAACGCTCACCTTCACTGTCTAAGCTCCTCCCACTATGTAACCAAATTTTAAACAATTTTATAAAAGCCGCCTTCGAAGTGTATTTAGAAATGAATATGTAATCTCTTTCTAGAGATCTTTGAGTAAGCTATAGAGAGATTTCACTATATATGTACATATAAACCAACTCTAAACCTTTATTAAATATAATTAAGTAAAAACAAGTTTTTATGTGTATCATTTGATTTCACACTTCTCCAAGTTCTCCAACCTTAATAATATTCTGTCATCCTTCTCCCTCTCTTCTTCTTCTTCAATTTGTTAAGGAAAACAAATAGAAGAGTTAGTAAAGGAATTTGTTTGAAATTCTGTATATCTAAGAGTTACATTAGTAAAATATGTATAAACTTTAAAAAGTGGTTGCTCTCTTAGTATGTTTCATTTTTTTTCTCTTTTATATTGTTTCATTACACTTTTTCGAAATCATGATCACTCCAAAAATATTATACTAAAGAATGAAATTTAGTCCAAATTGAACTAAAAGAAATATTTCTGTGAGATCATATTACATAATCCATATGAAACTTTTGTACGTAGCAGAATTTGACGGAGCAAATTGATTTATATTTTATATTAAGTATATCAAATGTTTTAATTATATACTAAAAATTACAACAATTAGAGTTAAGAGATGCTATTTCCTTTACACATTATATATTACAGTAGATAATTTCACTTTAAACATTACTCGTTGCTGCAATACAAAGTTCAAATAATTTGGATCAATAATATAAATCACAATTAGAGCAAAATTTATATTGCTTTTTAACAAGTTAACATTTATTAGTCAATTAATATATTTAAATTTTACTCAAATTAAAAATTTAAAATTTTAGTTAGGCTTAATCTTATTTAAGTGTCATATAAGTTATTAGAAATAAATGAACACAATTTGTATTTTTTTTTTAAAGAAAATTATGATTTCTATTCAGGCTGCCACTGTCCGGCAATGAAACCTATTTGAACATTAACATTTGGTAACACATTTTTAGAGATTTACTATTCATTTTTGCAGAATGTTACAATAGTATATTAGTTAGAACACTGATATTATAACTGTTTAAAACAGAATTTTGTTAATAAACAAGAGTTTCATTGTATCTAATTATTTTGCTTGACTAAAATGTGAAACAAGTTAACTATCCTACTTAAATATTCATAAATATTTTCCTAACAACTACAGTAGAAGCTGTCGCTTATAATATATATATTTTAGAAAACATAAAAGTGGTTAAATAATTGTATCAATATGAATAGTATGGCAAAAAAGAACTTGAAAAGGATGTAAAGTTAACTATGATTCTATGATGGATGTTTAGAGGGATAAATTAATTAATTTTCCGAATAATAAAAGATAAATATGTTGTAATAGTGCACAGTAGTGTAGTGTTGGTAAATCAGAATACATAAGAATAACCAAATAAGTTATGAGAATTAGGCCAATATTCACTAAACCAAATTATGTTGCTTAATCTAGTTACTAAATAGATAAAAAAATATTAAATAAAATATTAATATATTAATAAGTTAACTAAATTTTATTGAAAACATGACACTAAAGCTAAATTTGAATAACTTATATGACAGTTGCAAAAATAACAATATGACAACATAACCTCAAAATATATTGGTACCGGCGAAACTCATTTTTAATATTTTAAAGTAATAACAAGTAAATCTTTCTTACCTGATATGGAGTTTCTTCATCATGCTCTTCAAGATGCTTCAAATTAACACTGAATAAACAATTTTCTAACGAATTCCACACATACAGAACATCATCTTTTAACTCGAACAAATTACGAGATTTTTTAGCACTATCTTCTTTCAAACTTTCTCTAATGTCCTTAAATATTTTATGATTAACTAATTTGGTTTCGAATAAGCGGTTATCCATTTTAAAAAAGCTTTACAAAGTTTTGTTTTGGTATTATTGTTGAATTCTTTGACATATGTCAAAATACTGGAATCGCGCTCAAATGCGTTTAGTTTCTGCATTGAATGCTTGTGTAATATTATTTAAGTTGTAAATCTGATAAAAGTGCTTTACCAACTAAAGTTACTACTTGTGTCAAGTTAACTTTTAGCTTAATAATTTTATAACTTTACTATTTATACAATATTTTTTACTTTACTATTTATACAATATTTTTGGTATAAAAAAATTAAAATTTTGTTATTTATTTTTCCTTTAGAGATTCGTTCGACACTACGATTTACTGTCATATGCATGTATTGTATAATACTTCACCTTATCTTTTTAAGTAATTTGTATTTATACTTATGAGAAAGTTAGCCAACATATGCGACAACTTTTTCATATTTTACTATTTAAGTTATATTGCCGGTTCATCTATTTCAGAGATTAGCATGGACAGACAAATAAGTAGACACATTAAAAATTTAAATATTTGTTTATGAAATGACTTAGTATTGATTTGGTATTTGCATAAAAAATGATGTTTCACTTGCTTACCTTACTTGTCACAATTTGTGTACACACAAGATTCAGATTTGTGTACAAACAAATGCGTGGTTATTTTTTTTACTTTAATATTTTTTCATCGTCATTGTGGACAAAATATACTTAAACTAACATTAACTTATTCAATCTATTAAAACATATAAAAATTTGAACGCAGCAGGACTTGAACCTGCGCTTCATAACTTGGGTTTCCCTTTATCATGACTTTAAATACTGCTAAGTTTAAATTCTACATATTTTTTAAAGCAGTAAGTTTATGAATTCAATAAAAAATATTCTTTAGCCTAACTTGTGTGGTACACCTCCAAGACTATAGTTTACTTCTATTACAAATTATTGATTACTATCAACTAAAAAAAAATAAAATATACAAAAAATAAAGAATAAAAAAGCCCTATATCGTTTTCCTTAAGACAACAACAGCATAAAACAATAAAAAACCTATATCTGATATTCAACAAGCAATCGTCTAAGTAGGCACGAATGAAAATATAACACATAGAGGTGGAAACGTATTTCACTCAGATTCCAAATGGTTTCACGTAATTTCATCTCCCTTCTGCTTTCTTATAAATAAAGTAAGATATAGGCAGCAATAAATTTCCTTTTCAGAGATTTGTGTGTGCGTTGTATAATTTAAATTCCTTGTTTTAAACGTTTCGGATGGATGGAGTTACGAGTTTTCCGGTAATTAAGTATATAATATAATTTTTTCATTAGTAATCTTATTTAATTATGATCTAGATAGTTGCGCTGTTATGTAAGTGGCGTTGAGTTCCGCAACTTAGCACGCAATGCCTTAAAAAAGGTGATGCGTGGTGAACGGAGTGTCTTGGCACTAGGTTCCCACGGTTCGTGTTCCCACGGCTACGACCCGGCCATAAGCGGGATAAAGCGCGAAGCTTTAAAAAAAAAAGACATTTTTTCCACTACTACTTCTGTCTGGTATTTACGTGGGTGGTAAATAAAATCTAAGTAATGATACAGCTTTAATATCATATTTAGTCGAAGTCAACGTCGCGCTTGATTTTATTGTCAAAATGAAGAAATGCTTAAATAATCGGAATCGAAGCCGCAACTGTAGAGTTCTTTCGAATTTTAAATTAGACATTCTTTTGAATGTCGTATATTTATCGTAATTTGTAGAATAATAATGCGATTCGATTACGGCTTTAAATTCTCGAATAACTAATAGCTTAAGATATCCTACCAAAACAGTACATAATAAAAATACAAAAAAAATAACTATTTAAATAATTTCTCAATAATATAAAGATATTAAAGCTAATGTACAAATATTACAACAGTATCTATAAACGAAATAAATATTGTTTGTTACCATCATAAATAAGGCTGGAGACAGACGGAGGGACACACGTCACCTTTTGATACATTTCCGCTGTCGTTATTAATGACAAGTCATCGGTGGCGTCCCGGCGGATGGATGGAGGGTTGCCACTTAGCAAAATTTTATTTTTACATATAAATAAAATATGTATAGTTAAGATTCTCTTATATTGATACTAAAATAAGAACTAGAGTTACAATATTTATGAAACGATTCTAAATTAGTTTTAGTAATTGAAAAATTTATTGACATTTTTAATACTTTGTAAACATACATAATTATATTATATTAGTAACACAACAACAATTTTACGAGATTACAATTTTGATATGTTTAAAATAATATTTCAATAAAGCTTTAAACGTTTATTTTTATCACTATTAAATAAATAACATATATTAATAGTAAATACAGTTAAGTTTATAAATATAACTAAAATACTACCAAAAATTGCAAAAAAACACAGATTAAAATATTTTTTTAACCTACATAAACATGCAATTGATACAAAGCCCTTGCCATATCATACGTCGCGACCTGCCCGGCATAATAATAGATACACCCTACCTCCCCGTAATGCCATGTGAGAGAACTGAGAAGCTCTGGTAAATTTATCAATAGCATTATATCGCGAAAACTGAGCACTCGCCTCGCCTTATATTTTATTCAACGTACGATGTTTTGACATTCATCTCCACGTTGGTTGTTATTTGAAGAAAAATTGGTAATACTGCGTCTTGACAACATGTTCGATGTGGACCTAGTTGGAAAATTTGTAATTTCATTAGTTATTTATATATGTACGTTTTGTATACTAAAGAAATTACTACTATGAAGAAGCTTTATATGAAAGAAAACCTTTTCGTGTTTTTAAAATAAGCAATTAGAATAATGGAATTGTTTAATATTTATTTATAGTATATTTATATGCCAGTGTAGCGAGACTATGTGCAGAATAAAGTATTGTAACACGTTATCTTCAAAGTTGGTTAGAAAATGGATAAAATATCATTTTCATATAAATTTCTGTATATCTACCAAGTTAACCACTAACTATTAATTACAGATTATTAATAATTAGTCATTAAAAAACGTAGCACAGGTTATAAATAAATAAAACAGACCAATTTACGTAAATTCAATTAAAAAAACCCATAAAAATTCGAATATATTCGCACAAGAGTGTCACGTAAACGTAAACGTAACACGTGAACGTAAGAAATACACATTTGCACAATTTACACAATATCGCCATACGTCAACATGTCAGAGGTCCTCTTGAGGCATCTACCCCAATTACCGCTAGAATTGTTTCACCGTATCCTATCTATTACTGCTCTAGCTTTGGGAATTTGGGACGTTTCGGGTAAAAAATATTTAGTTTTTGTCCCACACTGTCTGATTAAGATGATTGATTCAACTGAATATTGGGTGTACGTGAGATGTATTAATTTCGTTATATGGTTTCTTTCTTACTGACATATTGCTGGATATTTTGTTATTGTTGGTTTTTACGTTTGAGGATTTTTTCATTTGTTTTACTTGTGATTATTGTTCAATTATTGATATTTTTACTACATTTTACAATTTTACTAGTTATACAGAAGTTAAAATATATGTATATATATTTTATATAAAAATATATGTATATATATTAATATATACAGCAGGGACGTAGAAAGCAGGGTAGTCCTATGGTTTCTGCAGTTTCCTCTGCTTACCCTGCCATGTGCGGGATAAAACGTGAAGACATATACATAAGGTATGTGAAAGAAAGTTAAAATCCAATGCCGCATTTTGCCAAACTGCAGCATTTAAAACTCATGTGTTGTATTTTGTAAATATTTTAAAGACATTACATGCTTAGTGCCACCAAACGCTGCAAACTGTCAAAGAAAAGTAACATTGCTGGAAAAAACGACAAAAATATGATATGTCACGATGTAAAGTTAATTTATATTACATATTAAAAAAAATGTCATAATTTAATTTCCATAATCACACACACATTTTAGCACACTAACCGAATCATAAATCAAAGCAAACGCCCAATTTACAACCCATAGCCGCACTAAAGGTAAATTTACTATATCTACCCCTACAAAACAAAACCAATAGAAATACAGTCCGCCTATAAATTCTCAAGAACGTCCGAAACACTTGAAGTGTGTCTTAACCGCTACCGTGTGGTACATATGTTAGCCAAGAAAGGGTTAAGCAAGTAGGTAGGTAGGTGTGTGGTGCGGGTTGGAAAGGGGGTAGGGGGGTGGATTTACTTACCTCATTTGTTTGTGATGACCCCGGAGCACTATCTTCTGTACCTTGGTACCTTGTTTAGGCTCCGTTCACATGCTGTGTTGTACATTTATGTTTTTGTATAGGTATGAAATATATGAATTTAATTTTTAAGTATTAGATTTTCTTTTGAGTTCGTCTGTAATATGTTTAAAGAAGCGAAAGAGTTTTTTATGTTTGTATCTACCTACCTACCTATAATTTATTAAGCATGAAAGACGTGCATCAGTGTAAGGAGCACAAATATTGTTATATATTATTTTAAGACATTACAAAAATATAAATGTTAGTCGTAGAATGAGAATAAAACTGATAAAAAAATATTTTGATATACAATAATTTGAGGCTGGCCATTTTAGAACACATCCAAAGCACTCCAATCAATATAACTAAAATATAGTTTTATATCTATATATCGGCGCTAAGCCTCAGCTTCGACGTTAGGAGTCAATTTTTCACAACAAAATAACATAGTAATATCAATTGGTTTGTTCTCGTACGATAGTTAATACAAAAAAAATCAACATTACATAATTTCGTGCAATAAAATTATAAAAAGTATATTGATTTGCGCCCATATATGCTTACTTTCTGGGAAGCACTAAATTCTTCGGCATGTAAGCACATCTTAAACAAGGACACGTTAACGCAAAGGCATTGTATGGCAGTTTTAATATAAACCGTTCGTGATCCATGCGATATTAGCATCGGTGTCTCCTTGCTGTGCTTACTTTATCGCTTCATTAGATAGATAAAAGTCTTTTTTCTCATCTCTCACTACATTCTCTAATAGGTGGAGAACGGAGTGATGTATAGTTCTCTATTTCTTTACTTGAGTCACTAATCCAAGTCATCACCTATTACCCTTCAATATAGAAAATACATAAGTAAGTTTATGTGACAAATATTTCTATTAAGTTTGTATGAATGATTTTTGTCATTAGTTTTGTTTTGGAACATCGATTAGCCTAAAATTTGATAAAACTATGTTTTTTTTTGTACTCTTTCATTACAAATTATCAAATATTTCGCGTACAGTGTTATCTGAACACATTCACGCATAAATTACATGTATAGTCAATATAAAATGAAAATTACTGACCAAAGATGACGAAAGACGAACGACGAATGACGGATGATGGACGTGTTAATTAATTAAATTGACAGATGGATGAAGATATACCTTTTTATCAATTTCCTTATGTTTAAATATAATAAAAATGCGCTTGAATTCTATAATTTTATATGAATATAAATAAATTTACGTACAATAATATATATAATACGATATGAAAATATATATTGCCCTTAAATGTTAAAAATAATTGTGCACTTTTATCTTAAAATTCAAAGTAAGCGCAGTGTCTTAACACTAAATTCTCTGCCTACCTTGATACGTGTCATTTTTTAAAAGATTTCAAAAATAATAGGAATCTCAAACAAAAATGTGCTATCCAGTTTTCCATTACCTGCACTTACCTCATCGCCGTTGGATCGGACGGTTAAGTAATGCAATGGTTCTTAGTACAAGTTTTGCATAATAGGATTTGTCTTGTAGTTTCAAAGATTTTGTAATGACTGTTGAAGTTTTAGAAATAATGGCAGCTTTTGTTATAGTTGTTTATTATTAGGTATAAATATTAAGTATATATATTTTCCTTTGAGTATTTATTATAGAATAATTTAAGGGTAGAAATTCTTTTTTTTTCCTGAAAAATGAAGATTGGTAAGTGCGTGTAACACTCGCATATTGAGGAATCTGTATCTATTTGGTTGTATTCCGCAGAGGAAACTTATAAAATGACGTTTGATATTTGGGAACACTCTTTAGTATATACTTTATTGTTATTTATTTATTTATTCTGAAAGGTAATATACAAGTAAATAATCTGTGAAAATTTACCGTTTTTAATCATTATCTAATAAATACGAAAAAAACACGTTTATTGTAAGGAGATCTCCTATTGTTTTCTTAATTTTTAATATTAGTTGTTGTAGCGGCAACGGAAATACATCATTTGTGAAAATGTTACCTTTCTAGTTATCACAGTTTATGAGGTACAGCCTAGAGACGGACACACAGGCAACGGAGGCTTAGTAATAGGGTTCTGTTATACTCTTTAGGTACCATTAGGTACCATAAAATTACCATTACGTTCTACTATCAGCGATATAAGTAAGGAACCCTAAAAATTACGACTTTGTTCTATTATCTAATATATTTTGAGTCTGTGGCACGATAGTACTTTCTCGTAACATTCAACAATAATGTAAACTTGACAAAATATTATTAATACTAATTGTTTTGTATAAAAAGTGATTAAATAAATTGTGATAACATCATAGATTTCACACACAATAAATTTACACAAGTAGCACTTGTTTAAGGTACCTACGTATGCAACTTTATAAGAGATCAATTGTTAAAAACATAACGAAAAAAACGTAAAAAATGAGCAAATTCTTAACAATAAAGATAATTCTACATATTGCATTGATTTTTTTTAAGGCTATGGAAATCATTTTCAATAATTTAGCTGTATATATTTTTAGCGTCAAGCTGTAGGTACCAAAATAATATATTTTTCACCGAATATACCAAATTAATGTATAGGATTAGAGTAAATTCATACGCGGTGGAAGTAGGAGCGAGAGGTATAACAGCGATCTCTCTTTAGCTTACTAAAAGATCTGAAGCCTGTCTAGAACTATAATTAATAAATTTCTAGAACGTACTTCAAAGGCAGCATTAGCAGAATCATTTCGAATTTGGTTAGGTAGTGGGAGGAGCTCGGACAGTGAAGGTGAGCGTTAATGCATTTTAAAGGGGCCCCTTTAAACCTACACTTGGGTCGGAAGTCCCAAGCGCTGATCGGAGCTCCTCTTCCTACAACGCGATGGGCCAGGCATCCGCACAGTGAATCCATGGAATGCTAAGTTTCTTCTCATTTATTCCAGTTAATGCCTGAAACATATTTCGACTATAAACTTAGGCTACTTTGAAAAAAAAAATTAAAAAGAAATTTTAATATAGGTACTATATAGTTATTATATACTAATATAAGTAAAAAAAAAACAATAATAGTAGTTGGTTTTCGACAGGGATCTGAACCCACAGTCACCTCTTCCAATTAAACATTTACGTCCTTATGATGAAGGATCACTCCCCTTTTCGATTACTCATACTGCGCAATATTTATCTTATCGTAGAGAAAAACGTTTGACATATATAATATATAAGTAAGTAATAATAATACTTCATTTGAAGTGTTCGATAACAACATTATGTACCTAAGCAATGTTTTTATATACATATATTAGTTTAGTATTAAGAAATATAGTGCCGGTTTTTTAAGAGAATCTATTCTTATAGTACCAATAGAAGAATGAGGCCACGGAACTTACTATTTTTAATTTGAAAGGTGGAGAGTAGAGTGTCTTAACACTAACTTCTCTCCGTCTACCACTCTATATGTGAAGATAAAACTAAA
This sequence comes from Dione vanillae, assembly GCA_037178615.1. Lineage (NCBI taxonomy): Eukaryota > Metazoa > Arthropoda > Insecta > Lepidoptera > Nymphalidae > Dione > Dione vanillae. The sequence goes on along the minus strand of JAZFAU010000231.1, from coordinate 956,596 downwards.
ATATTTTAAATGCTTATCAATTTCATTGCAGCGGGCGAGTTTCCAAGCCAATAAACTAACAATATCTGTGAGAGTCTGGGCGTATCGTAAATACGGCTTGCGAAAAACTTAACTAAAATCAGTGTGAGAACGCAAATTCTATAGAATATCAGTTTTAAGACTTTTATTTTGATTTATTTCGTTATAATTATTACTATATCTTGAAATTTCTAAGCCCTTTTTTATAATTTTTGAATATACCTTCCTAATAAATATATCTTTACAAATTAAAAATATATATTCTTTTGTCATGCTGACAGAGGGAACTTGGAACCTTAGGAACCTAATGTTAAGACACGTCGTTCCCAACTTTCCGTGCTTCAAGGCATTGCTTGTAGAGTGGCAGAGGCGCCGCCCTCTTTGCGTTATTACCAGAGCGAATAAAATGAAACTTATTCATTTACTCCGAGAGGGAATCGAACCCACTAATCTTCGATTACAGGCAGAAGCTATGCCTCTGCGCTCTGACGGTCTTATTAATATTAAATAATTTTATTTCATATATATATTCTTTAAAGCACTCGATACCCATCAATGCATACAAAAACGCCGAGATAATTCACAAAAGATTCATCCGACCGCAGCATCCCTAACATCGATGTTCAATATTTGTATGCAATTATCTTCGCTAAGGGTCTCAAGAGCCAATAAGGCGTGTTTAAAGAGAATTTTCTTTGTAAAGATACCTTCTATATCGGTAAGTGCGTGTAACACTCGCATATTGAGGAATCTGTATCTATTTGGTTGTATTCCGCAGAGGAAACTTATAAAATGACGTTTGATATTTGGGAACCCTCTTTAGTACATACTTTATTGTTATTTATTTATTTTGAAAGCTAATAATACAAGTAAATAATCTGTGAAAATTTTACGTTTTTAATCATTATCTAATAAATACGAAAAAAACACGTTTATTGTAAGGAGATCTCCTATTGTTTTCTTAATTTTTAATATTAGTTGTTGTAGCGGCAACGGAAATACATCATTTGTGAAAATGTTACCTTTCTAGCTATCACAATTTATGAGGTACAGCCTAGAGACAGACAGACAGGCAACGGCGGCTTAGTAATAGGGTTCTGTTATACCCTTTAAAGACGGAACCCTAAAAATTTCAATTTTGTTCTACTATCTAATATATTTTGAGTCTGTGGCACGATAGTACTTTCTCGTAACATTCAACAATAATGTAAACTTGATAAAATATTATGAATACTAATTGTTTTATATAAAAAGCGATTAAATAAATTGTGAGAATATCATAGATTTCACACATAATATATTTACACAAGTAGCACTTATTTAAGTTATGTATGCAACTTTATAAGAGATCAATTGTTAAAAACGTGACGAAAAAAACGTAAAAAATTAGCAAATTCTTAACAATAAAGATAATTCTACATATTGCATTGATTTTTTTTAAGGCTATGGAAATCATTTTCAAATAATTTAACTGCATATATTTTTAACGTCAAGCTGTAGGTACCAAAATAATATATTTTTCACCGAATATACCAAAATAATATATAGATTTAGAGTAAATTCATAGGTGGTGGAAGTAGGAGCGAGAGGTATAACAGCGATCTCTCTTTAGCTTACTAAAAGATCTGAAGCCTGTCTAGAACTATAATTAATAAATTTCTAGAACGTACTTCAAAGGCGGCATTAGCAGAATCATTTCGAATTTGGTTAGGTAGTGGAAGGAGTTCGGACAGTGAAGGTGAGCGTTAATGCATTTTAAAGGGGCCCCTTTAAACCTACACTTGAGTCGCAAGTCCCAAGCGCAGATCGGAGCTCCTCTACCTACAACGCGATGGGCCAGGCATCCGCACAGTGAATCCATGGAATGCTAAGCAGTTTCTTCTCATTTATTCCAGTTAAATGCCTGAAACATATTTTGACTTCGAACTTAGGCTACTATGAAAAAAAAAATAAAAAGAAATTTTAATATAGGTATTATATAGTTATTATATACTAATATAAGTAAAAAAAAACAATAATAGTAGTTGGTTTTCGACAGGGTTCTGAACCCACAGTCACCTCTTTCAATTAAACATTTACGTCCTTATGATGAAGGATCACTCCCCTTTTCGATTACTCATACTGCGCAATATTTATCTTATCGCAGAGAAAAACGTTTGACATATAATATATAAGTAAGTAATAATAATACTTCATTTGAAGTGTTTGATAATAACATTATGTACCTAAGCAATGTTTTTATACACATATATTAGTTTGGTATTAAGAAATATAGTGCCAGTTTTTAAAAGAATCAAATCTTATAGTACCAATAGAAGAATGAGGCCATGGAACTTACTATCTTTAATTTGAAAGGTGGAGAGTAGAGTGTCTTAACACTAACTTCTCTCCGTCTACCACTCTATATGTGAAGATAAAACTAAAATATTTTAAATGCTTATCAATTTCATTGCAGCGGGCGAGTTTCCAAGCCAATAAACTAACAATATCTGTGAGAGTCTGGGCGTATCGTAAATACGGCTTGCGAAAAACTTAACTAAAATCAGTGTGAGAACGCAAATTCTATAGAATATCAGTTTTAAGACTTTTATTTTGATTTATTTCGTTATAATTATTACTATATCTTGAAATTTCTAAGCCCTTTTTTATAATTTTTGAATATACCTTCCTAATAAATATATCTTTACAAATTAAAAATATATATTCTTTTGTCATGCTTACAGAGGGAACTTGGAACCTTAGGAACCTAATTTTAAGACGCTTCGTTCCCAACTTTCCGTGCTTCAAGGCATTGCTTGTAGAGTGGCAGAGGCGCCGCCCTCTTTGCGTTATTACCAGAGCGCATAAAATGAAACTTATTCATTTACTCCGAGAGGGAATCGAACCCACAAATCTTCGATTACAGGCAGAAGCTATGCCTCTGCACTCTGACGGTCTTATTAATATTAAATAATTTTATTTCATATATATATTCTTTAAAGCACTCGATACCTATCAATGCATACAAAAACGTCGAGATAATTCACAAAAGATTCATCCGACCGCAGCATCCCTAACATCGATGTTCAATATTTGTATGCAATTATCTTCGCTAAGGGTCTCAAGAGCCAATAAGGCGTGTTTAAAGAGAATTTTCTTTGTAAAAATACCTTCTATGTACTTAAAACCTTATAGGCTTTAGAGTTTGCTTATGGATATATAGCAATGGATGATCGTCTTTTCAGAAATGTAGTAAAAATGTTTTTTATAACCTAGCCTTACTTGTAATATTAGTTTCGTTTAAATTAGATATATATCGCTATTAGAGGTGGAGCTCAATTACGCAATTTACTTAGTTTACTTTTTTATTTAACTATATGATTTTAATTGCTCCTTCAACGTAGGTCTAATGAAAATAACTATCTGAGAATATGGGGTTACGAGATATAATACCCTTCAGTTCCATATACATATATTATACGTTGCATATATTAATTTTAAATCAAGAGTCGTATTTTTTCACATATGACATCTTTTCTACGACTAAATATATATGTCGTACCAATATTTGATCTATAGTTTACTATATAATATAGAATTTAACTACTATAAATGAAGATATATATTTTTAGATATATATATATATATATATATATATATATATATATATATATATATATATATATATATATATATATATATATATATATATATATATATATATATATATATATATATATATATATATATATATATATATATATATATATATATATATATATATATATATATTACTATTTAATACATATACAAATATGTTTATATATGTACCTATTTCCTGGCACAGCACTAACACTCAGAACACTTTGCCTCCTACTTCCCATACAAAACATAATATATAGCTATATAGATATATTAAACATATAAACATCAAACGACACTACTCTCACGTGCATTCACATATATCGCTGTCGGTACAGAAAGGCTTTGTCTCAAAAGAAAACAGGTCCGTTCATTAGCGGACAAGATGCACAAAGACGAAGACTAAAATATGTAAGTTCTAAGCTAACTACAGTATTTTTTAATTTCTAGTGCCTACGGAGCTCAAAGAACATCACTATGACGGGTCGTTAGATTGCAAAGGTTTTTATACTTGAATTACATTTTTTTTTTGTAAATTTAGTGCCAGTGTTATTATAATGGACATTTTATATATAGGATTATTAAAAAATAGTCAATAAATTGCAACAGCTGGTAGACATTCGAAACAAAAACAATATACAAAATGTTAATTTATGATATATATATGTATAAAGTATGGTATATTTGGTAAATATATGTTTTTCATATATTATAAGCTAGCCAACGAACAGAAGGGCCACCTGATGTTAAGTGGACACCTTCGCCCATAACATCCACACACACATGAGAGGATGTGAATGTGTTGCCAACTAAGTCCCGTAATCAATCCACCTTTATGGGTTTCCGGAACTCTCACTCACCTGAAGAAACACAGCAGCATTAATATGCCGCTGTTTCACGACGGTATTCTGTGATAGCGTGGTAATTACCTGGTTCGAGCCTGACCACTTTGAGCTACTGGTGTTGGTGTAGTCTACCACTTACATTTCCGTATATAGCAGGTACTCAATGTAGAAGGAACTCAACGTCAATTTTGTGAGAGAAATAGTTGTTTATTTATTAAAAAGCAGACATTTTTTTTTAAATAGATATCAAAAATGGTACTCAAATAAAATTGTGTTATAAAGAAGAAAGAAGACTTAATTTTTTTTTAAATTAATTTATTTCAGGTACAATGAAAAACAACATTTATCTTAATTCTAATTACTTAAATTTCCAAGTAAAAATCCATTATCAGTCACGTAATTAACACCAGTGATGGCCACTAGCCTTATCACTCGCCAGGTATAAAATCAAATTGCCAACTTCATCCGATGTAGATATTCTATCTAGAGCCACCTTGTAATTTATATTCTGAAGTACACGTGAATCTAGTTTAGAATTGTCCCATATATCTGTGTGAACCTGGTCCTGGACTGATGGTGTTTACTCGCACACCATGGGGTGCTAGTTCTATAGCTGCTGAATATGAGAAGAAATTTAGTCCTGATTTGGTCAGACCGTAAGGTGCAAAGACTGGTTTTACCACTTTCTGACCTCCAACACTTGAAATGTTTATTATGTTACCTTTAGTCTTGATTAGATGTGGTGCTGCGAGTGTTGTGAGTTGAATGACAGCTCGTAGATTGGTTTTATACAATGACTCGTACACGTCCAAGAAAGATCCATCCAATATTGTTCCTAATTTTATAAAACCGGCATTGTTTACTAAAACATCTATTTTACCAAATTTTTCTATAGTTTGATTTATAATCGATTTTGCCTCATCGTCGTTGGATACGTCTGCTTTGATTGTAAGCGGCGTCCGTCCAATTTCTTCACACTGTGCCGTGACTACCTTCAATTTTGCTTCGTTTCTACCAACTATAACTACATTGGCACCTTCTTTAGAGAATAACACGGCTGTAGATGCTCCTATTCCTGAACTTGCACCAGTAATTATCACCACTTTATCTTTGAAACTCATTTTATTTTTTAATCGAATATTTAATGTGGATATTTAATTTAGTTATATTCAATTATTTCATAACACTATTAATGAGCTCTTTGTAGCTACGAATGATATAATCAAATAAGCACTTATTACGCTTTATATATACAATTTCTTCATGAAATTAAACTTATCTATCACACAGTAATATGTGTTTGAAACGTGACTATCTTTTATTTGCATATTACTATCTTGTGTTATACAACATTCAGGTATGATGTGTTTTTGAATGGTTTGTTTATTCATAAACTGTTAAAATAGTTTATTATGTAACAACAATATTGAGTTTAATAGATATAAGTTTATAATTCAGTTCATTGTTCTTTAATTATCTATAGTTTCAAAGTAAACAAAGCACTATACCTCAAGTGGTGAGCGTAATATCTCATACTGGAGTACCAGTAGCTATTATTAATACATGACATATCTTATAACTCCTTATAATTATTTTTAATAATTCAATTTCTCATTTCTTGTACAAATCAAAACATATATACATATGAACATATACATATGTGTATGTATAAAAGTTAGTTTAAACCAAAACTTATCAAATCAGTTGTACGCCTAAATAAAAAAGAGAGCAATAATAACTGAAGAGGAAAAGAAATAGAAGCGTAATCAGGTGCATATACAAATTTATTTTATTTATAATATTTTTCAAAAAACAACTTTAATTAAAATTCATATGAGGTTATGTATATTTAAACTACAATTATTGAAGAAATCTAAAAAGAATCATCGAAGTCCATTCACAATAGGCGGTGTACCATAAACACTAAAAACGTAATAAATAACATCATTTCAATTAGTATGGAGTGTCGAAAATTTTCATTGCGTGAATTTAAATAAAACTCAAATAATTTACTAAGAGTTAACTATTATTACTAATAACTGATGTTGTTACCACAAAAACAGTGACAAAAACTCACCAGGACTATAATTTGCGCTAAAAGTCTCGCTTCAGCGAGATCAAGTATAATTAGTGAGCATTTATCCTGTGTCTATTAGGTAGTTAGTATTTTTGTTTAAAACATCATTACTATTATCTATTGTTAGATTCTTGTCTCTGAATGAAACTAGAAGTTATGACATTTGTTGACAATGACCTAAAATAAATTAAAAGAATCGAAAAGCTACACAAAACAATTTAAAATAGAGTCAAATAAAAATGAGGTAAGCTTATAAGATGTGTTATATAATTGCATAAATTAAAACACTAACATCAAAGATTATGTAATCCACGATATTTTAATGATAAGAATATTTCTAAATATACATATATACTCGTATATATCTATATATGTAAGTTTGTATGTCTTATGTACAATTACGCTCGTGCTAACGTAATTCCATTATCGGATACATATTCAGATCCGGTAACAGCTACTGCTTTATCACTGGCTAGGAACAAGATAACATCTCCAATCTCACGAGGTTCAGATATTCTCTGGAGAGGTGTTGGAAACACATCTTCTATAGGCTGTTCAACACCTGCGTTTACTAACACATCTGTTTTTACAGGACCTGGGCTTACTGTATTAACTCTCACACCCTGGGAAGCCAGTTCTGTTGCAGCAACCCGAGTAAAGTGGTTCAGAGCAGCTTTTGATACGCAGTAGGAAATCATTGTGGGCATACGAGGAGTTAAAGTACTTGCGACACTTGATACATTTACAATGTTACCTTTTGTTTTCACTAGATGGGGAATAGCTAAATGACTTAAGAGAACAACAGCGCGCAGATTAGTGTTCAATATTGTGTCAAACACTTCCATGATATCTTCATCTGCTAGTTTAGCAAATCGGACTATTCCAGCATTGTTGACCAAGATGTCCAGTTTACCAAAATTGTTAACGGTTTCGTTGATTATTCTCTTCGCATCTTCATCATTGCTTACATCGGCTTTTAATTGTAGATGCTTATTACCACTTTTACTGCATTCTTCGAACACATTTTGAAGTTTTATCCCATTTCTTCCCACTAGGACTACAGTTAGCTCCTTCTTCGGCGAATAAGATGGCTGTGGCGGCTCCAATACCAGAGCTGGCTCCGGTCACGATGACAACTTTATTTGTAAAACTCATAATTGTACTTGCACTGACACAATTTATTATGCATTAATTATTACATGAACATCGTTTTATATGACAATAGCTATCTAAACATGTACTATAAAGAATGATAAGATAATGAAATGTTCTAAAGTGTTTATATAATTTAAAATCAATTGCCTTTTTAATATATTTTTTTATGTTGAATTTTAGAACTATTAGTGATTAGTATTATATATTAATATTTATTATCAACCTGTGTGTTATCTATCAGTCTTTCTTTCTGTCAACTTAAACAAAAATAAAAATAAATTATGTTTTACCCATATGTTATATATGACAAAGGCTAAAATGTAAATTACTTTGATTATTTAAATTATAACTACTGAAACGTATTGAGTTCTGTCCTGTTTAACGGTAATGGTTTTCCGAGCGTGCCAGTTGAGCACAATTCTCTTCGCCAATGTCACGTTGTATGGAGAATACACGAAGGAGAATGTACGGTGAAAAGAATTAAGTTCATTAAGATTTGACATGGTGACAGAAAAATTATTTCCTCACTCTAGGTAGGTAATGACACCTTGCGGTAAGTAAATAAATTAGTCGTTTTTCATAGAATACTAATGTTGAAATTGAAAAGTATTGTTTATATTGTAACACTTATTTATAATGTGATAAGAATAAAAACTAATTTAACATATGCTAAAAAAATTAAAAAAGTATGGCCCATATAATCAACCCAAGATGCTTGCCAACATTTTCTTACTGGATCTCTAAACTGATAATATCAGCTCTTGGATCATTACAGTGGTCGACTAGCCATCAAGGCATTTCTTTCACAAATAATTTTAACAAAATTAAAACGGATCTAAGGCAACGCCGAAAGGTGAAAATAAACAATGCGAGCCTGCCGAGAATATATATATATATATATATATATATATATATATATATATATATATATATATATATATATATATATATATATATATATATATATATATATATATATATATATATATATATATATATATATATATATATATATATATATATATATATATATATATATATATATATATATATATATATATATATATATATATATATATATATATATATATATATATATATATATATATACATTGTTTTAATTTTCGGCGACTTAAGAAGCCTTGTTTATACTGTCTAAGTCACTATATTTTTATATGCTGTAAATGTTACAGATTTTGATATTTATGACAATAAAAGTTCTTCATGAGGCTGGCTACATTTTTCTTCATTTATACTTATGTTGATTTATCTCAAGATATCTATAGATGAAGTTAAGTTCTTGTATAGCAAAGTCAATTCTGTTCGTTGAAAAATTTAAAAATGTTCTAATGGTAATGATCTACTACGATCCTACATTACGTGTTCGTATACCTAATTGTTGTGGTTATATGTAATAAATAAAATAATAAATAATTTGGTAAGATAAGTCAAATTTGTTGAATAGATCAAAAGATATATGTGTACAAACAGGTAAACATTGACATATTTGTTATAAAAATCCAATGTGCTAACGTAAGCTTTTAAGGATTATATTAAAGTATATAAAGAAAAAGGAGTAGAGCTTAAAGCTTTTAAAAAAATCGTATCAGAAGAATTAAAATTACGAATAACAGCTCTATTAAATTGTAAGAGAAGAACACATTTGTACGTCGCAATACAGAGAAAGAAAGTCGGTGTAATGTTGCTGACAACTTAAAAAAAGCAGTAAAACTCACCTCCACCTAACCTACCTAACGTTTGCTATGACCCAACAAATACGTCACTTATGGAAATTGTATTATGACGTTGGTACTTGGTGACAAAATCAAAGATAAAATTAGTATTAGTAAAAATAGCATTAAAAACGTATATTTTATATTATTGCAAATAATACATGATAGTGAAATAAAATCACTTTAAACCATTACCAAAATAAACTTCAAGCACATTTTTTAAAGAGATTTTTTTATTTTCTTTACTTTTACTAACGTTTAGTCATGGAATAAATAAATAAACTTACTTATTAAAAGAAATGAAATTTAAAAAATAAATAAATTGACATATTATCTTAATTTAGGAGATATAGTTTTGAAGCCATTGTCAGGTATCAACTGTGTCCCATTGATTGTAGACGCCCTGTCACTTGCCAGGAAAAGAATGAGATCTGCCACTTCTTCTGGTAAAGAAATTCTTCCTACTGGTGTTGGTGACTCTTCGAGTGGTTGGCTCAACCCTGCTTTCTTTAAAAGATCAGTTCTCACGTATCCTGGGCTAATAGCATTTACCCTTACACCTTTGTGTCCCAGTTCTGCTGCAGCACCTTGGGTGAAGTGTATAAGTGCTGCCTTAGCTGAAGCGTAGATTATCGTGAGAGGCCTCAATGGTGGCAGCGAACCTGCGACACTCGCTATGTTAACAATATTTCCCTTCGTTTTGATTAAATAAGGAGCGACAAGATGAGTTAAATACACAGCACCTCGTAAATTAGTACTATAAATTGCGTCGAATACCTCAAATATATTTTCGTCAACAACTGTCGTAAATTTAACGATCCCAGCACTGTTGACGAGAATGTCAATTTTTTCAAAAGTTTTATCTGTTTCCTGGACAATTCTTTTCATGTCTTCCCTAATGGTTACATCGGCTACTATTGGAAGATGTCTGCTACCAAATTGACAGCATTTTTTAAAGACATCTTGGAGTCTTTCCTTGTTTCTTCCAACCAGCACTACGTTAGCTCCTTCTTTGGCAAATTGGATTGCCGTAGCAGCCCCAATGCCAGAACTAGCTCCAGTTACTATCACCACTTTATTCTTGAAACTCATGTCTATGGCGTTGCTTCTTCGACTGCCCATTGACGGAAATTGTAAGATTTATATTTGATTCAAGCGAGTTTTATATACAGTGTGTTATTTTAAGTACAATATTTTATTTCATTAATAAAATTTTTAAGAAACAACAAATATAAAATATTAATGATGTTAGATGATCACGAAATAAGTTTTTTCTAGACACTGTTTCGCCGAAATTTCTTTATGTTTTCTATAAATTTTCTCTAGCTTTTAGCATAGAGAATTCTTCTAAGCGGAGTTCTATATATGTTCAAAAAAATATGAAATTATAAAAAGTTTGTCTCAATACTTAATGTTTGACTTTGATGTAGATTTCGTAAAAACATTATCAGCTACCATACAAAACCTTAAAAAATCAACGAGAGAGTTTTGTATAATTTAATATTCAACAATTCCACAAAAATCATGAATTGAAGTAAAATAAGTAACAAACTTGTTCATTTATTGTATTTCACTGTACAAGGAACTTTTAACACTTCAAGAACATTTAAATGATCAAAGAATGGGTAACTGAATTACTCTGAAATGTTTAAATTTTTTTGTCATCCGTTGTACCATCTATAAAATTTATGAAGGATGGTACAACGGATTTTTTATTAAAATTTAGATTTAGATTTTTGATTTGAACGTTTTTTTGATTTATGTTACCTGAACAGAACAGACGATTTTATTATTATATTTTTATTAACTTATTGCATTATTTCGGAGATGAAAATGTAATGAATCAAAATAAAAGAAGTAGAGACAAATTAGAGGAGAGGAGAAAATTTAATATGCAGCAGGAATCATCCTGTATAAACACCACTCTTTCATTGAAGTATTAATAAGAGGTAAATGAAAAAGATTATCCTCGTGTGTAAATGGATTTTACAAAATTATATTACCCAAGCTGCTTCTTTTCCAAATAGTGATTCATTTCAATATAGTTTCCTCATATACCAATTAATCTTGCTACATCAGTAAGGACCAGATAAGTATATGCTGATATAGTTAAAGGGTCTCTTAGACTGTGTTCAAGGTAAATGTGGAATGGCGTATTGCTGCCAGGTAACTGAATAAACGGTGTTTTTAACGGTAGTTTTGGCTGTACGCAATGCAGTTCTCGTGCCGACGTCGTTATATGGCAGCAAAACTAGAGAGGGAGGAAACTCTTCGAAGGACAAGCAGAGTGATTTTAACTGAGTGAATCTACAAAGAAACGATACATAGAATGGTAGGTACCAGCGCGGATCACTGTAATAGTTTAGGCACTTCGAGAGACTAGTAAAAAAGATATATGTAGCAAAAGTAAGTGGTAACAGAGGTTTATGTTTAAACAGTGTGTACTTTAAGAACAACAGCTTACTTACTTTACTTTACTATATATAGTAAGCCGTTTATAAGTAACGACAAGTAAGTGATGAGTAACTACTGATAAGTCATAAGTCAAGACATCGTCGTGAATATTTTAATACTTTTCTGGTGCAGTTTTGTGGTTGAATTGCCCAAAATTTTAAATTATGATTATAAATGATTACAGTTACTGATTAACTGACGGTGGCAGGTGGTGACTTAAGTTCAATTCAATAAATAACGCAATATTGGAGAGATGCAAATGATTATTTAAACTTTATATAGATACACAATCAGAAGGAAAATCGTAAATAATATGAATTCAACAAAAACAACTATTTTTAATTACGAGAACTGGTTGCCTTTATTCAAAACTAACGCTAAATTAAGATTTCTAAGAAGGCAAGTTAACTAATTCAATTAATTTGAATCTACATTTGTCTTTGAACAATGTATGTAAGTAAATTATGTTAATTTAAAATTTATTTAATATGTATTAATATTTTTATTTTTCAATAAAACTGTGCTGAGCCATATTCACAACTATGCGCAACAGAATTAACTTATATTGAAATTTACAGGATACTCATTGTTAAAACAATGAAGCATAATCAACTAAAAAAGGCGAAAAACGTCATATATTTGTCGATTTATAAATACCCTGTCACCGGGTGCACCATTTTTGATAAGAGCGTTTGTAAAGGAAATATACAGTCTTATCCTTATGCCAATAGCCGGATAGGATTATGTCGTAGACACACAGTAAAGTATTTTATTTCCTCTTTTTGGTACGTATACAAAGTGCGGTGTTGAGTTCCGCAATTAACAAGCAATGTCTAGAAAATCAGCTAGGAAATCCTGAGGTAATTGATTTTCATTATGTAATTTCAGAACAGAGGCAAATAAAAATCCAAAATCTCAAAATCGTTTGTATAATTTCATAAAACTTGCACTGTTACATTTTTTGTCATTTTTGTTACAAAAATACTGAACGTTTTATTGTATTCCACCATATTACTAAGATTAATAAAAAAAATAATAAATTTCAAAATAAATAAAAACATATATACGAATAATTACTTTCGTGCTAACAACATTCCGTTGTCGGATACGTATTCTGATCCAGTAACAGCTACTGCTTTATCACTGGCTAGGAACAAGATAACATCTCCAATCTCACGAGGTTCAGATATTCTTTGTAGAGGTGTTGGAAATAGGTCTGCTATGGGTTCTTCTATACCAGCGCCCACTAAAATTTCTGTTTTGACAGGACCTGGGCTTACCGTGTTGACTCTTACACCTTGGGAAGCCAGTTCTGCTGCAGCACCACGAGTAAAATGATTTAGAGCAGCTTTCGATACACAGTAGGAAAGCATGACTGGCATGGGAGGTGGCAAAGTACTTCCGATGCTTGAGACGTTTACAATATTGCCTTTTGTTTTCACCAGATGAGGAATAGCTAAGTGACTTAAGAGCACAATAGCGCGTAGGTTAGTATTCATAATAGTATCGAACGTTTCCATTATATGATCGTCAGCAAGTTGGGCAAATCGGACAATACCAGCGTTATTGACCAAGATGTTGATTTTGCCAAAAGTGTTTACGGTTTCATTGATTATTCTCTTGGCATCTTCATCCTTACTTACGTCCGCTTTTATTTGTAGATGCTTATTACCACTTTTACTGCATTCTTCAAATAAATTTTGCAGTTTCATCTCATTTCTTCCAACTAGGATTACATTAGCTCCTTCTTCGGCGAATAAGATGGCTGTGGCTGCTCCAATACCAGAGCTGGCTCCGGTCACGATGACAACTTTATTTGAAAAACTCATGACTAATAACTATTTCTTTCTATTTATAATCAGATTTTACTAGATATTTTAAACATTCCCAAATGACCAACTTCACCTCTTAACACAATAGTATTACTGTGTCTTTAAATTTGTGTACTCAGCTTATATACGATGTTTCCGCTAATCAAATATTCGTGATTAGAATTTGACAAACGTATTTTTTATGTTTGATTACTTATCAAATGTTTAAGGTCAATCAAATATTTGTGTTTTAGATTTTTGAATGTTTCATTTGCTTCTTATATCAAAGATATAAATAATTTACTTTTATCATTAAGTTCTTTTTGTAATTAACATCAGATTAAAAGAAAATATTTTTTTTTATAGAAATGTAAAAATCATTTGTTAAAATCTTCATGCAACTTTCTAAATTTAAAAACATTTGTAGCAAAATACATATATCTATGACAGTCTCAATTTATATTCATATAAACAAATTGAAAGATACTGAACTATGCTACGTTTGGCCATTATATATATATATATATATATATATATATATATATATATATATATATATATATATATATATATATATATATATATATATATATATATATATATATATATATATATATATATATATATATATATATATATATATATATATATATATATATATATATATATATATATATATATATATATATATATATATATATATATATATATATATATATATATATATATATATATATATATATATATATATATATATATTATTTAAACTTTATATAGATACACAATCAGAAGGAAAATCGTAAATAATATGAATTCAACAAAAACAACTATTTTTAATTACGAGAACTGGTTGCCTTTATTCAAAACTAACGCTAAATTAAGATTTCTAAGAAGGCAAGTTAACTAATTCAATTAATTTGAATCTACATTTGTCTTTGAACAATGTATGTAAGTAAATTATGTTAATTTAAAATTTATTTAATATGTATTATTATTTTTATTTTTCAATAAAACTGTGCTGAGCCATATTCACAACTATGCGCAACAGAATTAACTTATATTGAAATTTACAGGATACTCATTGTTAAAACAATGAAGCATAATCAACTAAAAAAGGCGAAAAACGTCATATACTTGTCGATTTATAAATACCCTGTCACCGGGTGCACCATTTTTGATAAGAGCGTTTGTAAAGGAAATATACAGTCTTATCCTTATGCCAATAGCCGGATAGGATTATGTCGTAGACACACAGTAAAGTATTTTATTTCCTCTTTTTGGTACGTATACAAAGTGCGGTGTTGAGTTCCGCAATTAACAAGCAATGTCTAGAAAATCAGCTAGGAAATCCTGAGGTAATTGATTTTCATTATGTAATTTCAGAACAGAGGCAAATAAAAATCCAAAATCTCAAAATCGTTTGTATAATTTCATAAAACTTGCACTGTTACATTTTTTGTTATTTTTGTTACAAAAATACTGAACGTTTTTAATTCCACCATATTACTAAGATTAATAAAAAAAATAATAAATTCTCAAAATAAATAAAAAAATATATACGAATAATTACTTTCGTGCTAACAACATTCCATTGTCGGATACATATTCTGATCCAGTAATAGCTACTGCTTTATCACTGGCTAGGAACAAGATAACATCTCCAATCTCACGAGGTTCAGATATTCTTTGTAGAGGTGTTGGAAATAGGTCTGCTATGGGTTCTTCTATACCAGCGCCCACTAAAATTTCTGTTTTTACAGGACCTGGGCTTACCGTGTTGACTCTTACACCTTGGGAAGCCAGTTCTGCTGCAGCACCACGAGTAAAATGATTTAGAGCAGCTTTCGATACACAGTAGGAAAGCATGACTGGCATGGGAGGTGGCAAAGTACTTCCGATGCTTGAGACGTTTACAATATTGCCTTTTGTTTTCACCAGATGAGGAATAGCTAAGTGACTTAAGAGCACAATAGCGCGTAGGTTAGTATTCATAATAGTATCGAACGTTTCCATTATATGATCGTCAGCAAGTTGGGCAAATCGGACAATACCAGCGTTATTGACCAAGATGTTGATTTTGCCAAAAGTGTTTACGGTTTCATTGATTATTCTCTTGGCATCTTCATCCTTACTTACGTCCGCTTTTATTTGTAGATGCTTATTACCACTTTTACTGCATTCTTCAAATAAATTTTGCAGTTTCATCTCATTTCTTCCAACTAGGACTACATTAGCTCCTTCTTCGGCGAATAAGATGGCTGTGGCTGCTCCAATACCAGAGCTGGCTCCGGTCACGATGACAACTTTATTTGAAAAACTCATGACTAATAACTATTTCTTTCTATTTATAATCAGATTTTACTAGATATTTTAAACATTCCCAAATGACCAACTTCACTTCTTAACACAATAGTATTACTGTGTCTTTAAATTTGTGTACTCAGCTTATATACGATGTTTCCGCTAATCAAATATTCGTGATTAGAATTTGACAAACGTATTTTTTATGTTTGATTACTTATCAAATGTTTAAGGTCAATCAAATATTTGTGTTTTAGATTTTTGAATGTTTCATTTGCTTCTTATATCAAAGATATAAATAATTTACTTTTATCATTAAGTTCTTTTTGTAATTAACATCAGATTAAAAGAAAATATTTTTTTTTATAGAAATGTAAAAATCATTTGTTAAAATCTTCATGCAACTTTCTAAATTTAAAAACATTTGTAGCAAAATACATATATCTATGACAGTCTCAATTTATATTCATATAAACAAATTGAAAGATACTGAACTATGCTACGTTTGGCCATTATATATATATATATATATATATATATATATATATATATATATATATATATATATATATATATATATATATATATATATATATATATATATATATATATATATATATATATATATATATATATATATAATTTTTAAATTAATTTAAATTAATATGTATAAATTTCATATGTATATTTAGTATCCTAGTCATCTTACGTCATAGTGTTATTTATAAATTCAATTATTTCAGGTTTTATTTGCACATATATTTATAATATTATATTGTAATATTTTTTATTCTGTTTATTGCAAAAGTCCATCGATATTTATGTTCTATGATCAGTGCACCCTAACTAAAACAGTAAAAGTGTTCGAAGCGTAGGTTTTTACAAAAAAAAAACGAGAAATGCAGTGAAAGTGTTAACTGGTAATGAAAACAAAAAATTACATCGTGCTTTCTAAAATATATATTTAGAATTAAAGCTTATGAAGATCAGCATGATCAGGTTAGAAAAGAAAACCTTTATGTTTAATACATTTAATTGGATCCTTTGATTTATATAGAGACTTATATAGAGTGAGTGGAATGGCACGAATTGACGTACGCCTCCACTATCTAAAATGTTATCTTTCATATCCTAATTTGAAATGATCCCATAAATACGTCTTAAAATATTTGAACCCTTAACCCTCATAAAAAGACTACATGTCTTTGATTGCACTAAAATGCTATTAATAGGTGACTATATATAAAATCAAAGATAACTCAAGTGTTTAATTTAGTCATAATTATAATAGATAATTAATGCTATGTTATTAGTCGTAAATAGTGCATATATATTGTAATACTGCAATGAGCGTTGACTTATTAATATAAATAATTTTTTTTTTTTTTTTTTTTTTTTTTTTTTTTTTAGCTTCACGCTTTATCCCGCACATGGCAGGGTAGGCAGAGGGAACTGCAGGAACCATACGAACCTAGTGTTAAGACACTCCGTTACTTAGTCCCTGCTTACTCCGTCCCCACTTTCCGCCGTTTTCGAGGCATTGCGTGTTGAGTGGCGGAACTCAACGCCGCGCTTTGCCTTAGTTGCCAGAGCGAAGAAAATGGAAATAGAAAAATCCATCTTCCCCGACTGGGGATCGAACCCAGAAACCGTCGCGTTAGCCGCGTTACAGGCTGACGTTGCGCCTCTGCGCCACGACGGTAAATAAATAATAAAATAAACGGTACGGACGGTAAATAAATAATAAAAAGATAAATAATTATATTAATATAATAAGTCAACGCTCATCATTATATATATATATATATATATATATATATATATATATATATATATATATATATATATATATATATATATATATTATATATATATATATATATATATATATATATATATATATATATATATATATATATATATATATATATATATATATATATATATATATATATATATATATATATATATATATATATATATATATATATATATATATATATATATATATATATATATATATATATATATATATATATATATATATATATATATATATATATATATATATATATATATATATATATATATATATATATATATATATTATTTCTTATGTTAGATAACCAAAACAAATTTACATTTTATTTTCTAAAAGCATTTGGTGACACTTACGTTGCGCGTAGGTACAAAGGTGAAAAATTAAAAAAAAATACATATTATTATAACGGAGGAGCTTTAGTCTGTAAGCCCTTGTCTGCTATCAACTGTGTTCCATTGACGGTTGACGCCTTGTCACTTGCCATGAAAAGAATAAGATCTGCCACTTTTTCTGGTGAAGAAATTCCTCCTACTGGTGATGGTGATACCAATTCTTCAAGCGATTGGTCCAGACCAGCTTTCTTCAAAAGATCAGTATTCACATGTCCTGGACTTATAGCATTTACCCTTACACCTTTGTGACCCAGTTCTGCTGCAGCACCTTGGGTAAAGTGTAAAAGGGCTGCCTTAGCTGAAGCGTACAGTATCATGACAGGCCTCAATGGTGGCAATGAAGCTGCTATACTTACGACATTAACTATATTTCCCTTCGTCTTAATCAAATAAGGAGCAACTAAGTGAGTTAAATACACGGCACCTCGTAAATTAGTACTATAAATTGTGTCGAACACTTGAAATATATTTTCGTCAGCAATTGTCGTAAACTTAACAATTCCAGCACTATTGATAAGAATGTCAATTTTTTCAAAGGTTTTATCTGTTTTCTGGACAATTCTTTCCATGTCTTCCTTAATAGTGATATCAGCTATGATTGGAAGATGTTTGCCACCGAATTGGCAGCATATTTGTAAGACATTCTGGAGTCTTTCCTTGTTTCTTCCAACCAGCACTACGTTAGCTCCTTCTTTGGCAAATTGGATTGCTGTAGCAGCCCCAATGCCAGAACTTGCTCCAGTTACGATCACCACTTTATTTTTGAAACTCATGTCGACGACGGTGCAGTTTCTATTGCGTGTTAAAACGATTCGTTACACTTATATTTAGTACGAGCTGATATTATCTATCAACAATATGTTTATATACAGTGTGATATTTTAAATGAAATTTTTACTATTGCACTTTTATATGAAAATAATTTTGTGCGAATTTCTTATAATTGAAGTAAAACTATAATGATCTCACCCAGTAATGATAATTATAGATTCAAATTTTTCTATGATTCAACATAGACAAAGAACATACGTGCAATATAAAGGGTCGATCCTCAACCACAAACAAAACTTACTAATGCAGAATCTAATAATTTATAAAATAATAGCTTAGATTTTTGTCAATAAAACGCATAAATCCCCTTCATAACGTATAAGGAAAAACTTAAAGGAAACATGCTGTATAAATACTTGTTTTTTTTTTAAGAAGATAAAATCAATAAATATATGTTTATATTTATTTATACGAATCACATTGTTGTTTCCAAAATGTTTCTGCAAGTCATATCTATTATACAAGTAATAGTAAATTAAATCTATAGATTAAGTAACAGGTAAATTAATGCAATAAATATAAATATTAGGTGATTATTTTGAAATTTATTAATTTGGGGAAAGTGTCCTCATTTTGGTATATTACCAATAAAAACTATAAAGAATTTAGGTGCTCAGGCGTTTGATAACAATCTATAAGTAGGGGGAGTCCACAGTTGACCTTCGAGAATACGGAGTCTAAGATAGCGGTATAAGGTCGCGCTAAGAGCGTGAGGACTGCCCCGTAGTTCATTTATGAGTAAGATAATGACGAAATAGCAACGTTGTTTAAACGTGGATTAAAAAATATTCAAAACTACTTATGGGCTAACTAGTTTGCTAACAGTAGAACACTTGTTGATTATTTTCTTGTTAAATTCGAGTCATTCTTACAAACTAAGGGTTTCGTGACAATTTCATGAAACTTCATACTACTACAATAGTTCAACGAAAAGCAGAACTTATAGAAGTTAACAGACACACAGAAAAACAAACACCAAAATTATCTTACAAGCAATACATCTTGTTTTTGAGGAACGTAACCCCAGAAAGATGGAGCCAAATTATTTTTTAATTTATTATATACCTTTCTTCTAATATTACGATCATTTTAATAACAATAATAAAGTTATCTTTATTATGAATTATAAATCACGGATAGGGCCTTCTACTAATCACGTGTTGTTTTTTTTGGTCACTCCTTCCTCCTCGATGATACATAGTAAAGCTTAAGAAGTAATTAGCGAGTAAATAGTTAGTAGGTTTGAAGTTTACATTTCGATTCCGTTTCCCCCTGCTTCTTTCATATTTATTAGTTCTTCCAAAGAATCTTACTATTCTTACAATTTTGTAAGCAGTTGTCAAGAAAAAGTAAATACACGTGATATGTTATTACTCCACTCTCCACCTCCTTCTTATCTTTCTTGATCTTCCCCCCTTTTTAAATCTTATGTCATTAATGAACAGCCTCATAGTAGTAATATTTTTAGAGATATATTTGTGTATGTAGAGTTGTGTATGTTGTATGTAGAGTTCACTCTTACAAAACTTTTTTCACTTCACGCTTTATCCCGCCCATGGCAAGGTAGGCAGAGGGAACTGCAGGAATCTTAGGAACCTAGGGTTAAGACACTCCGTTACCTGCATTCCACCTTTTTTAAGGCATTGCATGTTGACTGGCAAAACTTAAAGCTACGCTTTGCCTTGTTGCTTGGCGAAGAAAATGGGAATGAAAAAATCCATCCTCCTCGAGTGGGAATTGAACCCATAAACAGTCACGTTCACAGGCAGACGGTACGCCTCTCCTCAAACACTTATTTAGAAAAAAATATTTTTATATTTTTTTAATAAAGATGGCTGGTTATATTATACTAAGCCGGAGAGGTCGGTAACACGGGAGCTCAATTGATAAGGATGTGTAAACGTTACGTTATCGCATGCGGTCAACAACGGAATTCGAGGACTTATTTTCCTTTTGGTCGACGCACGGATGACAAGTGTAGAGACGGTTTTGCGATTTGTCATAATACCAGTTTACGTACGTCAGACCCACATTATGACGTCTAGGGACTTCCACACTGATTGGATCCTGATTCGATACATATGTGTATATATTTTTATGAAATGTAATGTTAACAACAAATGTGCATTTTGCAAGAATTACAACGGAAATCAAGTATTCCGCTTCTATATATATTTATATATGTATAACTTTTAACTTTGTCAGGTAGCGTTGGGTACAATAAGTACCGTACTAGATTAAAATGATAACTGAGCTAAAAGATGTTTACGTCTGTTGGTTCTCTTCAACGACATTGGTGTACAATAAAGGATATTCTTGTTTTTTTTTTCAGCTTCACGCTTTATCCCGCATGGCAGGGTAGGCAGAGGGAACTGCAGGGACCGTGGGAACCTAGTGTTAAAACACTCCGTTGCTTAGCCCCTGCTTTCTCCGTCCCCACATTCCACCTTTTTCGAGGCATTGCGTGTTGAGTGGCGGAACTCAACGCCGCGCTTTGCCTAGTTTGCCAGAGCGAAGAAAATGGAAACAGAAAAATCCATCTTCCCCGACTGGGGATCGAACCCAGAAACTGTCGCGTTACAACAGACGTTGCGCCTCTGCGCCACGACGGTAATTTACGATATTCTATTCTATTCTATTCTATTCACGATATTGTATTCTATTCTATTCTATATAACAAAACATGCTTATAATATATGTAGATAAAATTTAATATAGTTATTAAGAGTATTATTTGTTAGGAAATTTTACTCTACATATAAAAAGTGATAAAATATTAAGTAATACTCGTAAGCTGATAAATTGCATAGATAAGATTACAGTTAATATCGTTTTGTTATCTATTAAAAAATGAAAAATGAATAAAAAAAAATTAGAGATAAAATTTAAAATTTCACAACACTTTAACATTGTCTAACTTCACAAAGGTGGTCGGTTGCGGGTTCAATTCTAGTGAGGGAATATTATTTACTTTTGATTCTAAGATCTAATGAGAAGACAGAAGAAGAAGAAGAAGACTCTTGCAGAGTTCAGAGCTTTAATAAGCAATGTTAAAATGCAAAAAACTGAATAGAGAAAAGTAATATGTTATAACGTTTTTTTATTTGTGTTTATGTTTTTAACTTCTCATTTACGTTCCATGTTATCTTTCAATGGCTACCCTAGTTAATGTTTATTGAAATTTATTTAAGAATAAAAATTTTAATTTAATAAATGATCATTAAAATAATTATTTTGTAATTAGTACATTATAAAGTTATTAAAATTTTAGGTTCAGAAATAAAATTAATATGATATGATTATAAAATATATATTTAAAATCATCTTTTCAATCAACATTTAATAAAAAGTTGTAGATAAAATAATAAATAAATGTTATAAAAATAAATGTGTATTCAAATTAAAATAACAAATAATCATTGTTAAAATAAATATTGCATGTATAAGATCCCAGTTCTTTTAATTTTGTCAGTGTTGTTCTGTATCCAGTCTTAGTACGAAAGTAAATATGTTCATATTTTTATATACTGAAATAAAAAAATATTTAAAATTTCACTTGTAACCCATTATCAGACACAAAGTCCGATCCAGTTATAGCCTTAGCTTTGTCACTTGCAATAAATAGTATCAGATCTGCAATTTCCGGTGACTCAGATACTCTGCCAAGAGGTGTTGGTACAGTTGATAGATCTATTGGCACTTCCATATTAGAGCTTTCCATTATGTCAGTTTTAACATGGACCAGGACTGACCGTGTTGACGCGTACTCCTTTAGAAGCCAGCTCTCCTGCAACACCTCTAGTGAAATGATTGAGGACCTGCCTTAGAAACACCATAAGAATTCATAGTTGGCATGTTCACTATAGAACCTGCTACACTAGATACATTGACAATATTTCCCTTCGTTTCTATCAGATGAGGTGCAGCCAAGTGTGTCAAATAAATTGCAGCTCGTAAGTTTGTGTTCATAATTGTGTCGTATACTTCCATAATGTTTTCATCAAATATACTGGCAAATCTAACAATACCAGCATTGTTGACGAGGACGTCGATTTTTCCATATTTGTCTATTGTATCGTTGATCACTTTCTTCGCATCATCTTCTTTGCTTACGTCAGCAATTACTGCAAGGTGGTTATTACCGTTATCTTCACATTGTTTCAAAACATTTTCTAATCTCTCTTGATTTCTCCCAACGAGCACAACATTAGCTCCTTCTTTAGCAAAATGTATAGCTGTAGCGGCTCCTATACCAGCACTTGCTCCTGTTACGATAACGACTTTGTTCTCGAAACTCATGTTTTTTTGGTCAAAATACTCTCTTAGACTGAATAGAATCTTAAATAGTGTATTTTAAATACTTATATTTTTTATAGATAGGTTATCATTAAAGAGGTGTATCTTATCGTCAAGATAATAAGATATACTTATAAGGTTATGGTAGCTTTTTAATTGGATTGAAATTATTAAAAATATCCGAAAAACAAATATTAAATTTTGTAAATTATATATAGTTTCAAAGTTAGAAGAAATTCAATGTAATATATAAAAAGTAATATATAGAAATGTAATATATAGAAATTCAATATAATAGAATTAATTACCAAATCATAAACTGAAAAGGAAGCTTGAAGAGGTGACGTAGAAAGCAGGGACTAAGCAACGGAGTGTCTTTAAATTAAGTTCCTATGGTTCCTGCAGTTCCCTCTGCCTACCCTGCCACGTGAGGGATAAAGCGTGAAGTTATAAAAAAAATTTAACTCCATATGATAAGGCGCCTGCTTGCTTATAAAATTGGACATTGGTCATATCATATTATAGATAAATCATATTATCATATAAATGACAGAACATCTGTTTGACATCGTTAAATGACTTCATAATGAAATGATTTAAGAACATTGCATTAATTAATAGACCATTTAGATATGTGGAGTCATTGTCGTAAGATGAAGTGAAGGACTGACAGATATTCTATTTTTGGATTAAGGCGTACTTATGATTTTTTTGCATTCAAAACGTAAAAATAACCTTTATAGAAATAAAGACAGAGATTAAAGTATTAAAATTTTATGTATAAGGGGTTAATTGATATGTATGAATTTGATTAGATTATTATTGGTCTTGGTTTATCTGTAGTAGATTTTTTTGTAAAATTATATCGTAAGCGTCTGCCTGTAAACGCGACGGTTTGAGGGTTACATTCCCACTCGGGGAAGATGGATTTTTCTATTTCCATTTGTTTCGATCTGGTAACGAGGCAAAACGTGGCGTTGAGCTCCGCCATTCAACACGTCATGTGTGGGATAAAGCGTGAAGCTAAAAAAAAAGACAAAACAATTAGATATTTTGTTGTAATACAAGTATTACAGGTTAAGCAAATATTGAGACAAATTATTACTTGAGACATGAGTTTTAGGTCTATTTTTCAAATAAGCCTTTGTTATGGTCTCATGTTCTATGTTCCACGATGCGCACTGAAGAAATGTAAGCCGGTTTAAAAATAATAAAATTTTAAAATTATTTTAAGACAAGTCTGTCATTTATAATCGAAATAACTTATTATTTATTACAATAGCTCATTTAGAACTAAATTAATTATTAATAATAATGTAATGTATATAAATAAATAAAATTAGAGTGATTTTTTGTAATTGAAAAGAAGATGTTTTCCGTAAAATAAAAAAAAGAATAATTTTTAGTATTTTATTTTTTCTGTTTTTTCCGTTTATCCAGGTTAATCTTTGGAATAGCCGTTATAAACTTACCATAACAGCCGCCAAGTCACAGATTGTAGGAGTCCTATAATCGGTACACACTTGTATTAGTGGATAGAGCGAGAAATTCACGGTCATTGAGGGTAGGGAGGACACTTTGACTTTGACTTTGGTTTTTTGCACTAGCATAGCGCTTAAATAGTTAGATAACATGTTATTGTTTACTTTTTTTGGTAGTATATATATATATATATATATATATATATATATATATATATATATATATATATATATATATATATATATATATATATATATATATATATATATATATATATATATATATATATATATATATATATATATATATATATATATATATATATATATATATATATATATATATATATATATATATATATATATATATATATATATATATATATATATATATATATATATATATATATATATATATATATATATATATATATATATATATATATATATATATATATATATATATATATATATATATATATATATATATATATATATATATATATATATATATATATATATATATATATATATATATATATATATATATATATATATATTATTTAACTACGAAAACGAATAAATCATGATTTTAAATATATGAAAAATGAATTTTCAATATTTTTTTTTTTTTTTTTTTTTTTTTTTTTTAGCTTCACGCTTTATCCCGCACAAGGCAGGGTAGGCAGAGGGAACTGCTGGGACCGTGGGAACCTAGTGTTAAGACACTCCGTTGCTTAGTCCCTGCTTTCTCCGTCCCCGCTTTCCGCCGTTTTGGAGGCATTGCGTGTTGAGTGGCGGAACTCAACGCTGCACTTTGCCTAATTTACCAGAGCGAAGAAAATGGAAATAGAAAAATCCATCTTCCCCGACTGGGGATCGAACCCAGTAACCGTCGCGTTACAGGCAGACGTTGCGCCTCTGCGCCACGACGGTCCTCAATTTTCAAAATTTCAAAATTGTGTAAATGATGTCAATTTTCAAAATTGTGTAAAAATATATTCATAAAAAAAGGGAAATTGTAATAAAATAAATAAATAAGGTTTTAGTTTAATAACTTATAATGATAACACACTTACATCTGTTTACTAATAAAATTATACTCTTAATGTGACAACTGACCCCGTAATCAAATTATTAAATAAATTATTGGGTCACTCAGATATGTTGATTTAATGTAACAAGATTCTATTTTGAATCATATTGTATGACGTCAAAATACGAGATTTGTATTCTTACACTAGGCAGTGCTATTAAGATTTTTTTAGCTTCACGCTTTATCCCGCACATGGCAGGGTAGAAGGGGACCGCAGGAACCATAGGAACCTAGAGTTGAGTCACTCCGTTGCTTTATTTTTCCGTCCCCGCTTTTCGCCGTTTTCGAGGCATTTCGTGTTGATTTTTATTTTTTATTTTATTTATTTATTTTCCACTTAGAATCAATAAGATGAACACTTGTGTTCGTCAGATAGAGCGAACGGAGGAGTGTCAAAGGAGCCCAATTTGATAATAAATATCGAATTGAGCCCCTCTGAATTGAGTGGCGGAACTCAACGCCGCACTTTGCCTAGATTCTATTGTTTTTTTATAGCTTCACGCTTTATCCCGCACATGGCAGTGTATGCAGAGGGAACTGCAGGAAACATACGAACCTAGTGTTAAGACATTCCGTTGCTTTAGTCCCTGATTTCTCCGTCCCCGCTTTCCGCGGTTTTTCGAGGCATTGCGTGCTGAGTGTCGGTACTCAACGCCGCACTTTGCCTTGTTTCAAGAGCGAAGAAAATGGAAATAGAAAAGTCAATCTTCCCCGAGTGGGAATCGAATCCACAAGCCGTCGCGTTTACAGGCAGACGCTACGCCTCTGCGCCGAAAGTAATGACAAACCGGTAAATAAAACAAGATATTTTCAATAATAAATATAGAGATACTTATAATAAAAACATAATAAGATAATAATTCAAATTAAAAAAAAATCGATAAAGGTTTTATTGATCAAAGTGTAATATTTGCTAAATTATCTGTAACTTTGTGAATTATATAATATTCAAACTATGCTTGTTTTGCTGCTTTGATTCGTTTATCTGTATCCTGAGTATTTTTTTGAAAATCTGTTTTGGCTCTTAGTTATTTCAAAGAATCCTCTCTCATTCCCCCCTGCTCTTTCTAAGTTTATGTATGTGATATGGTGATTAAATTTTATCATCAATATATCTTTATTATTACATTTGAGCATCTATTGAAGTTTAAAATAATCTATTTTATATCCGTTGTCTGATACAAAATCTGATCCTGTGATTGCCTTAGCTTTATCACTTGCTACATACAGTATGAGATCTGCAATTTCCATTGATTCAGACACTCTTCCAAGTGGTGTTGGTATAGTCGCTAAATCTATTGCCACTTCTATATTAGAATTTTTTAGTATATCAGTTATAACTGGACCAGGACTGACTGTGTTAATGCGTATTCCATGAGAAGCCAACTCTGCTGCAACACCCCTAGTGAAGTGATTGAGGCAAGCTTTAGAAACGGCGTAGTAACTCGTATTAGGCCCCGGTATTTTAGTGCCTGCTATACTAGACACATTGACAATATTTCCCTTCGTTTCTTTTAGATAAGGAGCTGCCAGATGTGTTAAATATACCGGAGCCCGTAAATTTGTATTCATAGTTATATCATAAATCTCTAAAGAGTTTTCACTAAGTATATTCGCGTATCTCACAATACCTGCATTATTCACAAGGACGTCAATTTTACCAAATTTTTCAACTGTACTATCGATTACTTTCTTCGCGTCGTCTTCTTTGCTCACGTCAGCAATTACAGCAAGATGGGTATTACCGTTTTCGTCACATTCTTTTAAAATATTTTGCAATTTTTCTTCGTTTCTTCCAACTAGAACAACGTTAGCTCCTTCTTTAGCAAATAGTATAGCAGTTGCAGCTCCTATACCAGAACTTGCTCCTGTTACGATAACGACTTTGTTTGCGAAACTCATTGCTTGTTTTGATACTATTTCAAATACTCAAGAAGACTGAAGAAATGCTGAATAATTAAGTGTCTTATATAGACTACGTATATGCTATCATTTACTCGATATATCTTATCAAACTCAAATAACATTGAACATAATTTGAGGACTTACTTGTATATTATTTTGTTTGTTTTCAATGTTTTTAAACTAATAGACTGATAAAACGTACACATATTTTTTGTCAGACTTCAAGAATAAGATATATCTGTTGTGGATCTCATTTGAGAATAGTATCTGTGTAATTGATATCTTTAGCTTTGTTGAATAAATTACACAGAATATACTATTTTAGCTTCTCATCATATCCTGCCTGTGGCAGTATAGGCTGAGGGAACCTAGTATTTCTTCCCGTTTTGGTGGAGCTCAACATCACAATGGGCTAAGTTTTTTCTAATTGTAGCAGACCGATACCTATGTTAAGTAATTTTATATCAAAAATAAAAATATTTAAGCGATGAAAGATACGATACGTTTAAGCTGATAAATTACATAGATACAGTTGATTTGATTTTGTTATCTATTTAAAAAAAATCGGTCAAGTGCGAGCAGTACACACGCACCGGAGGTTTCGTACCAATTTCCTGATTAGGATTAGTAGGTCTCTTAGAAACCTCAAAATTATTCTTGAAGACCTATCCATAGATACCCCAAACGGGACTGATAAAAAAAACAACTGAGTTTCAGTTCTAAAGTATATTGCAAGCTCAAAATTTGTCATTTTTTTTATTTTAATGTGAAAATTTTATTGCAATTCAAGAATAAATTTGCTTACCAAGTTTCAATAATAAAGTCTTACAGTTTTGGAAAAGATGACTGTGACGTACGCACGGACAGACAGACAGACATAGCGAAACCCTAAAACCGTATCTTAGATGTACAGTTGTGAGTTCCACAGTCTTGAATATATGAATGAAATAAAAATGAAATATTTATATATTGATAAGAACTGATAACTGCTGGACTAAAATAGTATAGAAAGGCCAACTGGAAAACGCAACAGAGGTAGACAGATTTCTTCTTAGGTGGGCTAAAATTCCACTACACAACATCAATGTTAAAAACGAAGGTTTGCAAATTATAAATAGAGCCTTTTAATACTGAACATAGACAAAAGCTTTTGCAATTTTTTAAATATTATTGTAATTTATATTACCACTGATAACGTAAAATAGCGATTATGGTGTTTATTAATTTAAATGGAAATGACTGAACACCCTGTATTTTTGCTAAAAAAGCTAAAATACAAAACAGAATTGAAATAAAATAACGTAGTTTGAAAATGTTTTTAAATTAGTGTTAATATTTTAAACTCTTCTACTTGTTTGTTTCGTCCCATTTGATTCTCTGAGGAAATTTCTGAAAGTGTCACCACATAACACCTGTAACGATAATAACGGCCTATAACGATTAATAATGGCCTATAACGATTGCTGAACCTGCGTCCTGAGTTTTCATGAATATAAGAACTGTTAACTTGAGCAATAATTTACAATTTATTTTCTATTAAAATTTTTCGTTTGAGTTCAATTATCGATTCAGTTTTGTAAAACCAATACTACTAGTATTACATAATTATTTATTTGAACTGAATTGTTCAATTCTCTAAAATATTGTCTCTACCCGATTAGAGAATTTGTTTAGACTGACTTAGACGCGTACTCCATAAAAGCTGTCTGCACCACCTCTTAAGCAATGATTGAAATGCCTTAGAAACACCTTAAAACGTTTGTAGCTTAGAACCAGACTTGTGCCATCTATGGAATCGTAAAGTAGATGGACTGTTTTAATATCTTGGCAATGTATTTAGGGATATCCTATTAAAAGAAATATTGTATCGTATGTTGAAAAATTGTGGCGACATCTCTTAATAATTTGCAAAGAATACAATTGTTATCAGTTATTATTGATTATTTTAAATTAATTGTATTAGATGGCGCAGTTGTTACTAAATATAAAGTATATGTAAAGATTTATTACTTATTCATTGAATTGTATACCAATACATTTTTTTTTTAGCTTCACGCTATCCCGCACATGGCACGGTAGGCAGAGGGAGGGGCCGTTTTCGAAGCATTGCGTGTTGAGTGGCGAAACTCAACGCCGCGCTTTGCCTTAGTTGCCAGAGCGAAGAAATGGAAATAGAAAAATCCATCTTCCTCGACTGGGGATCGAACCCAGAAACCGTTGCGTTACAGGCAGACGTTGCGTCCACGACCAATACATTTATTTTTATTTAATTGATTCTAAATATACCAATCCCTTATAAACGTCATTTACCATAAAATTATAGTATTGTATAACTATAGAAAATATAAAAATGGAAAGCTTAAAAAAATAACATAATATATGTCTCCTTTCTAAAGATTATAGAAAGTCTATAACCTCTTTTTATTTGGTTTTACTAGTTATAGACAAAAGCTTTTGCAATTTTTTTAAATTATTTATTTGTTTAATCTACTTTCATAATAGCTTTTTTCTTCAATGAATTTATGGGTGACGATATCTACAGTAGATGCCGAAAGCTTTCACAGAGGATGATAGTTACCCGTAGTATTATATATTAGGTTCGGATGATGAATGAAATACTAATAACAACCTCAGGATGTCTTTCTCATGACCCCTGACGTCTACATCATAATCAGGGTCTAATTAAGAGCTGAATCTAATAATTAAAAAGGATTTATTTTCTCTGGATTTTTAGGGCTTGTCAAAAATCCTCCTTTTAAAACTTTTAAAATTATTTGCTGGCTGTATTTTTCGGCGGGTAATATAAAAATGATAATGTTAGTAGGACATTATTTAATAATAAAGCAATAATAGCTTATTACACACAAGACTTACAATCTAAAATTTACTTTATATGATACATGCAAAGGTCAATGTCTGTATACGAGGTGTGTTCAAAAAGTATCGCGAATTTTGAATTTTCACGGGTTACGTATATTCGAATTTCAATTTTTTTGTGGCGTTATGTTGGTACTCATGTCTCTCACTTATGCCGACAACCTCGGCCATTTTGAATGTTCACTTAATTGTTGACAGCTGCTTTGCTTGCACGTGTTTTGGATCGTCTTCGATTTTTACCCATTCAAAAAAATGGATCAAAGATCGTGTATCAAATTTTGTGTGAAAAACGAAATTAAGTACGCGGATGCATTCCGAATGTTGACTGTGGCATACGGAGAAGCTACCTTGGACCGAAGCAACGTTTATCGGTGGTACAAAATGTTCTCAGAAGGCCGAGAAGATGTGAACGACGAAGAGCGTGCCGGACGCCCGAGCACTTCAACAACAGACGAAAAAATTAATGAAGTGGAGAAAATGGTATTGGCCAATCGTCGAATCACCATTAGAGAAGTTGCTGAGGACCTAGACATATCGATTGGCTCGTGCCATTCGATTTTTATCAATGATTTGGGCATGAGACGGGTCGCCGCGAAATTCGTACCAAAATTGCTCAATTGCGACCAAAAACAGCATCGCATGAACATTGCTAATGAGATGTTGGACTCTGTCCGCGACGACCCAAATTTGCTCCAGAGGGTCATAACTGGTGACGAATCGTGGGTTTATGGTTATGACGTGGAAACCAAAGCTCAATCATCTCAATGGAAGCTGCCGCACGAACCAAGACCGAAAAAAGCGCGCCAAGTTCGGTCGAATGTGAAAGTTTTGCTGACAGTTTTCTTCGATTGCAGGGGCGTGGTGCATCATGAGTTCTTGCCACAGGGTAGAACGGTCAATAAGGTTTATTACCTGCAAGTTATGCGCAATTTGCGCGAAGCAATCCGCCAGAAACGCCCGGTTTTGTGGAAGAACAAAAATTGGCTTTTGCACCACGATAACGCCCCTGCTCACACATCGTTGCTTGTGCGCGACTTTTTGGCCAAAAACAACACACTAATGATGCCGCAGCCACCGTATTCCCCAGATCTGGCCCCCTGTGACTTTTTCTTGTTCCCTAAACTGAAGAGGCCCATGAAAGGACGACGTTATGCTACACTTGACGAGATAAAGACGGCATCGAAGGAGGAGCTGAACAAGATAAAAAAAAATGATTTTTTGAAGTGCTTCGAAGATTGGAAAAACCGTTGGCACAAGTGTATAATATCTCATGGGGATTACTTTGAAGGGGACAAAATAGATATTCATGAATAAATAAATAATTTTTGAAAAAACACAAAATTCGCGATACTTTTTGAACACACCTCGTATATTTTTATTATAGAGTAAAGTCTAACAAGTTACTATTATTTTTATATTCTTTAGTTATATGTATACATAATCTGAAAGAAATACAGTAATCATACTATTGTAAAAACCGAGATAAATATGACAACCACATTATGATACAACTCACACATCCGGTTTTTATATAATTTATCATAAAAACCTATTCTTCTTAATCTCTGAACAAGAGGTTATGATAGCGATCTCCAATCGGTATAAATACTACAAATAAAACATCAAGCGATCATTTTGTTCAACAGGAAATACAAGTAATTTGAGATAATCATGAATTCGGCTAACAAAGTTGCGATCGTGACAGAAGCCGGTTCTGGTATAGGAGCGGTTACAGCTATTCTTTTTTCTAAGGAAGCAGCTAATGTTGTATTGGTTGGAAGAAATAGAGATAAATAGTAAAATGTTGTAAAACAGTGTGATGGAGATGATAATAAAAATCTTATTGTCGAAGCTGATATAAGTAAAGAAGATGATGCGAAGAAAATAATCAAAAATACAATAGAAAAATTTGGAAAGCTTGATGTCCTAGTGAATAATGCAGGTATTGTCAGGTTCGTGGGTTTACTTAATGAAAACGCAATGGAATCAATACAAATTTACGGGCGCCTATATATTTAACACAATTGGCTGCACCTTATCTAATTAAATCGAAGGGAAATATTGTCAATGTGTCTAGCATATCAGCTGATAGGATTACTTTGCCAGTTACGAATTCCTATGGGATTTCCAAGGCGGCCCTAAATCGTTTCACCCAAGGTATTGCAATAGAGTTGGCGGCACATGGTGTACGAGTTAACGCGGTTAGTCCTGGTCCTGTCAAAACTGACATAATGGTTAACTCTAGTTCAAAATTTTTTTTTAGCTTTACGCTTTATCCCGCACATGACAGGGTAGGCAGAGGGAACTGCAGGGACCGTGGGAACCTAGGGTTAAGACACTACGTTGCTTAGTCCCTGCTTTCTCCCTCCCCGCTTTCCGCCTTTTTTTCGAGGCATTGCGTGTTGAGTGGCGGAATTCAACGCCGCGATTTGCCTAGTTTGCGACGACGGTCCTTTTATTTATTTCATCACGACGGTCCTTTTATTTATTTCTTAAGATCATTTAATATATTTATTAGTTCAAATTTAATATATGTAAGATACTTTTACTAAATAAATTTAATTAAAAGTTGTCTTTTGATAAAAAATCATCGTTAATATTACTAGAACCAACACCGCCTAAATCTAAAAAAGTATCAATTAACACAGCTCAAGTTTGTCAATTTAAGGAAAATAAAGTAAATAACTAAAATTACTATTTTAATAATAGTTCTTCATTATATTCTTACTAAGAAAATTTTTAAGAAATAATACAATAAAATACTTATTTTTTGAAATAAACAGTTTTTTTGTCTCCTGAAAAGTTGCATAAAATGACTTGAGCGGTGTTGTAAGGTAAGGGACGATTTATATGTATATATATATATATATATATATATATATATATATATATATATATATATATATATATATATATATATATATATATATATATATATATATATATATATATATATATATATATATATATATATATATATATATATATATATATATATATATATATATATATATATATATATATATATATATATATATATATATATATATATATATATATATATATATATATATATATATATATATATATATATATATATATATATATATATATATATATCCTTGTATTTACATATAAACATTACAAAAAATACAGGCAAAATATGTATAAATAATTCATACAATAAGTAGCCTTAATATGTGATTGATGCCACCGACTCCTTTTTGCACGTGTCTAGGCCGTTCTCGTAATTTACGCTCATTTTAACAAAGAATGGTTTGGCAATACTTGCCTTGTAATATTTTCTATTATTTTAGAAACGATTAACTAATCATATGATAAATTTGAATGCATTTGACAACTGACTATAATTGATTAAATTGTCTTTTTTATAATTATTTGCTTTAAAATAACAACACAAAGAAATTGTATATCAAATGTATATATTTAATGTAAAACTTAGAATAAGCGTTGCTTATTTTTTAACTTATTTAATTAAAACATTCAAGCAGAATTCACACACATATCGAAATATTTGCCGTAAATGATTTCACTTTTATATTTAAAAGAATAAATTAGAATATATAAAAATATATCTATATATTAGAATTTAACTTTCAATCCATTGTCTGCAACTAAATCTGATCCAGTGATAGATTTAGCCTTTTCACTTGCCAAAAACAATACGAGGTCTGCGATTTCTGATGTTTCACATACTTTTCCAAGAGGTATTTTTAAGGCTGAAGGATCAAATGCGAACGTTGAACCACCATTCGCCAGTATTTCAGTTTTTACTGGTCCAGGGCTAATTGTATTGACACGTACACCGTGAGGTGCCAGCTCTACTGCAATGCCTTGAGTGAAACGATTGAGAGCAGCTTTAGAGATTCCATATGAGTTCATAATTGGCAAAGTGATTTTCTCAGCTGATATACTTGATATATTGATAATATTACCCTTTGATTTGATTAAATGAGGTGCAGCTAAGTTTGTTAAGTACACAGGAGCTCGTAAATTTATGCTCATAATCTCATCGAAAGCCTTCATACCGTTGTCGTCGAGTAAACTAGCAAATCTAACAATACCTGCGTTGTTGACGAGAACGTCGATTTTGTCAAATTTTTCAATTGCATTTTTGATTATTTTCTTCGCGTCATCTTCTTTGGTCACATCGGCAATTACAGCGAGGTGCTTGTTACCACTTTTTTCACATACTTTTAAGATATTCTTCAATTTACTTTCACTTCTTCCAACGAGCACAACATTAGCACCTTCATTAGCGAAGTGACTAGCTATGGCAGCTCCAATTCCAGAACCAGCTCCTGTTACGATTACGACTTTCTCAACGAAAATCATGATAACAACCAACTACTACTCGTAACTAAAATGA
Source organism: Dione vanillae (assembly GCA_037178615.1). Lineage (NCBI taxonomy): Eukaryota > Metazoa > Arthropoda > Insecta > Lepidoptera > Nymphalidae > Dione > Dione vanillae. The sequence goes on along the minus strand of JAZFAU010000231.1, from coordinate 921,491 downwards.
AGGATAGGAGAAAAATACTTAGACACCGCAAGTTGTATATTTATACGAATTGAAGACGGTATAATTGAGAGATAGTATCTTATCATATATGCCTAAAATATGAAATATAGGCTAATAAAGATAAACCACTTGAATGAACGTGTAAGATGGACTTTGTCTACCCATCAGGTTTTTCCAATAGGCTATAGGTAGTCGCCAATATGTCAGTTCTACTGTTGCTTGTTGTTTTGACTTTTTTAAAATTTTAGTAATGTTCTTTAGAAGTTTGAAAATATATAAATATAATATGTTTGTTATAAATATATATACTTTAATTTATATTGTGAATATAATATTGACTTCTGTAATGACATTTTTTTAAGAAAAATTAAAAAATTAATGATGTATATATATCACTCTGAGTTTCACACACTGAGTATTATACTTAACTATTGTATTAACTAAAAAAAACACTATCAACTTCAACAATAAGAAAATATTATTAGTCAGCGTACAAATATTTTAGGTTCGAACCGTTATCACTTATGAACTCAGATCCAGTGATGCATAACGCCTTATCTCTAACAAGATACAATATCATATCCGCAATCTCTTGTGCTTCAGAGACTCTTCCTAAAAACGTTTTTATTGTGGATTTACTTTTACCGATTTTTAGAACTGCGTTTATGGTTATATGTTTTAACTGGATCTGGACTTTTACTGCATTGACACGCAAACCATGCGAACCGAATTCTGCTGCTGTACTTTTGCCGTCTTCAAAGTTCCCCCTTGTGAAAAATGTAAATTTGCTGAAAATCCAATGGTTAATTTTACGTTTATCATAGGATGTCTTTTGCCATTTGGGGTAATAAAATGATAATCTTTAAGAGCAGTTTTACAAATATTGTAAGAAGACATCGGTGCTGATGGCAGAGTAGAACCAGCTGTACTAGATATATAAACAACGTTGCCTTTTGTTTCAAACAAATGTTGCGCAGCCCTATGAGTTAAATATACAGGTGCTCGTATATTTTCATCCATAACTTCGTAATAAGCTGTTATAATATTTTCATTTGCGATATTAGCTAGTCTTGCGATACCTACACTGTTTACAATGACGTCCATTTTTATTTGGTCTTTAAGTATATTTCTATTATTAGTGTGAATTAACGCATAGAGTGCCTAAGTGCTAGATAGAAACGAGTGAGTAATAAGCTATTATCATAAAATATTTAATAATAATAGCTTATTAGTCACTCATTTCCATCTGGCACTTAGGCAAAAGCGCGGCGTTGAGTTCCGCCACCCAATACATAATCAAAAAGTCTGAAAACGAGGAACAGAGTGTCTTAACAGAGATTGAGAACTAGATTCCCACCGTTCCTGCGGTTCCTTCTACCTTCTAGATGTGTGTCATTTCCTATAATATCTTATTTATTACTAGATAATTTATTTATTATATCTATACTAAACTGTTTTGCTCGATTTACTATCTACATTACTACCGCATTAGATAGCCTTTATCAAGCAAACGTTCTTACATCATAAGTAAGGGCCGGTGCAGATTAAATTTATAATACCCTAAAATAATTAATTCCCTTTAAACTTCATTAAGAAACCCGCATAGGTGTAATTAGAATGAGCTGAGGAATCTTTATTGTTGGATTGAATAGGATACACATGGTCCATGGGATGGGACAACAGTTATATACGGATAGTATTTGTGACTGTGAAGTGAATTCTGACTGATACCTGACTGATTTCTGACTGACTCCTGACTGACTTCTGAGTGAATTCTGACTGGTGGTTTATCAATTTTTTGTATACTTTTTAAAATATGTCTATGTACGGTATATATTATATAAAGGGTCTATAACACACTATCACTTATTTCTATTTGACCAGATAATCAAAACTGCGGGATTAAAATAGTTAAATTTCACATTAGGTACATCCGTTAGACATTTTATCGCGTTACGTTATCATTTTACTATAGGTACAAGTTGAAATCAGTATTAAAAATCGTAAATTAAGGACCATCGTGGCACAAAGGTGCAGCGTCTGTCTGTAAACGCGACTGTTTGTGGGTTCGATTCCCACTCGGGGAAGATGGATTTTTCTATTTCCATTTGTGTCGCTCTGGAAACTAGGCAAAGTAAGTTGTAGGTACAATACTGACATAAATACTATGCGTTAGGTAGCAATGTGACAATCGTTGTTTGTTTTTTTTAAGTAAGTATACAATACGTTATAGTATATTTGATTAATTGATACCTAAATATTTAATTAAATTATTATTAATAAAATTAAAAATAATAGTATTATTGTTTTTTTTATTTTAGAACGTACGCATATGTTTCAATTGAAATACCACTGGAATCTTCCAAAAAAGCTACGTTAAGGCTAACTTATAAGCAATTGGTATTAAAAAAATTACCATGAAAATTTATTTCCATGTTTCATACTTCAAAATTTAAAAAATCTTTATAAGATACCAAAGAATCGGAAAACGGAGAAACTTGGCTCTCTGTCTGGAGAAATGAGGGAAGGAGAGTTTTATAACTTAGTTCTACGTACTCAAAGTCAGTGTGTACTATTGTATTTCATAACAATATATGGGCCACGTCGGTCAGAAGCAACAATAAGGCGTTCGTGTATTGTTCACAAAGACGTTATCTTATGAGCATTCAATAGATGAGGCTAATGTAGGCTTTAGATGATAATGCATGCTTTATCCTATGATTAATATTGTTATAGAAAATATATGGGATATATGACTTAATTATAAGAGATTCTGACCGTACATGCAAAGATTGTAGGTACGATTTCCATTTGGGACATTATTTTTTTCTAGTAAAGATACAGTGCAGCGTTAAGTACCGTAACCTAATACATATTTGAATTTAAGCGGAGAACGAAGTGTCTTCAAATTTGTTCTCTATGTAAGAAGTAAAGATAAATGTAGAGTTCAATGTATATATATATGGTATAAATAATATTATGAAAAAAACGGAGCTGTTTTCAAATAATATTTTTATGTTTTTTTTTTGTAGCTTTTCGCTTCAGGCAGAGGGAACTGCAGGGACCGTGGCAACCTAGTGTTAAGACACTCCGTTGCTTAGTCCCTGCTTTCTCCGTCCCCGCTTTCTACGTTTTTTCGAGGCATTGAGCGTTGAGTGGCGGAACTCAACGTCGCGCTTTGCCAAGTTTGCCAGAGCGAAGAAAATGGAAATAGAAAAATCCATCTTCTACGACTGGGGATCGAACCCAGAAACCGTCGCGTTACAGGCAGTCGTTGCACCTCTGCACCAATAAATTATAGACAAGATTAGATAGACATGAGGCGCGAGTTCAAATCTTTACTATTAATACTTCAATAAGAGAAACTAAAAGTAATCATAAAAAAAAAAACAAAATACATAGAAAAGCCATAATAAAGATAGATAAAAGAAAAACCTTTTCATTAAAAAAAAAAAAAAAAAAATAAAAAAAATGAATTAAAACGCGCATTTCAAAACATTTAGTTATAATAGAGGTATACAGACAGACCTTATTAGAAAAACTTCATCGGTAAGCTGTATTCTGTACCAACTGCCCATGCAAGGGTTAATTATAAGTCTAATATTTTAACCCTTATTACAATGGTATAGGGTTTAGTTTATCGCGGTCAGTGTTCCAACAGTGTTGGTTCGGTAGGTTTATAGTTAATATTGACTCGTCAGCATTTCGTTTGAAACTTTTCTCATTTGAAAGCTAGAGACTCAAGTAGAGCGTCCTCGCCATTCGTTTGTACTAGGCAATGATTAGTTTTATCAATCAACTCGAAAAATATTATTTTTTCATATTTTGAAAGTTGCTTGGGACCGTCGTAGTATAGTGATTGTAAACGCGTTGGTAGGTTCGATTTCCACTTTGAGGGAGTGTATTGTTCCATTTTCCTTTTTTTTGCTCTGGCAACTAGGCGAGCAAAGTGTCGAGTTTCGCCACTCAAGGCAATGCTTTGTAAAGCAGGAAATGGGAGACAAAGACTTATTACAAGGTGAAGATGATTAATAAATATTTTACTTTATTTCATTCAATTTTCAAAATTCAAGGCCGTTACTTAACGCCTTAAATTTTGAAAACAACTTAGAGTTCCATGGATTCACTGTGCGGGTGCCGGGCCCATCGTATTGTAGGAAGAGGAGCTCCAAGCAGCGATTGGGACTTGCGACCCAAGTGTAGGTTTAAAGGGCCCTTCACTGTCCGAGCTCCTGCCACTACCTAATAAAATTTTAAATGATTCTACCAAAGCCGCCTTCGAAGTGCGTTCTAGAAATGAATTTGTGATAATTCTAGACAGGCCGAGATCTTTTAATAAACTATAGAGAGATTTCGCTGTTATACCTCTCGCTCCTACTTCAACCGCATATAAGCTAGCTCTAAACCTATTCCTGGTCAGTTCGTTTGTAAGATCGAAATACTTGTTGAGTTTAAGGTGGTGACTTTTCGGGATATTTGTTTCCCACGGAACTGTAAGTTCTACCAGTACTACGCGTTTTAGGCTTCGAGAATATAGAAAAATATCCGGTCTGGATGACGAAACACAAATATCCTCAGGGATTTTATACTGTTTCTCATACGTGTCCATCACAAGTGTCCAATCAGGAGCTGGATCTAATATGGAGGAAGTCTTTTGTGTAGGTTTTTTTTGAGAACCTTCTTTCACAAACTCTACTGAGCGTTTGCTGGTTGTTATGTTTCTCTACTGAAAGACTAACGGCTTCACGTATGATTTCTACTACTTTGTCATGGCGCCGCAAGTATTGACCACTATCCAAGATATGTACCCTACACCCCACCAGCATATGTTTAGCTTTTCCCACTGCTTCTTTACAGATGTAGAAAGATTCATCGGTAGCTTTACCCTATCTTACTAAATTACTTTGATCTGGAAGAGTCATTTGGAACGCATTAAGGTAGAATTTTAAGAGAGCTGGAGACCAGTCATGAATTAGGGTGCGCCATTTTAAAACTAAGGGGATACAGAATTCTCCTATACTTAGCCACTCATTTTTCATTTCTAAGCCCATTGCGTGCACCTTAACCTTATAGTTCTCGTCTTGCCGAATAAAAGATTTTATTATGTCTGTGTACTAACCCTACTTTACTAAATTGTGTTCCTATCATAAATTGCTTTTGGAATTTGAGTCTTGACTTCAGCTCTGGGACACTTCAGTCTCTTGGAAGTGAGGTAACAATCTCATCCCATGATTTTGCCAGAATATGTGGTTTGGCGACTCTCAGATGTTTATAGAGCTCTGACGGTTTCTTTAATCTCAATCCAAAATTATTTTTGTCTCTAAATAAGATTGAGGTGTCCGCCGAAAGCGCTAGCACAAGCCATAACTTTAGCATCTTTATGACGCTTGCATCTAACTTATCCAAGAAGGTTTTATTAAAATCATATACGAGGAAAGGCCAATTCAGACGTGGTGTTAGAAAATTGTCGTAAATCCAAGCTTTCTTGACATTACTTAAGTTGATGGTCTACCTTTTCAAGATCTGTCATAAAGCTGTCAACTAGTACCTATAAAGATGGAGTTCGGCCTTTGTAATCTATTTTCTTACCGAGAAATTAAAAAGGTGCCGCCTCGGAGACTACAGCAATGCTTTCACCGCCAATTTTTAGTCCCGGATTGTATGAGGTATATTTTGTGTCTCGTCTTCCCAGATATAAACAGTGACACTTACTAGGTTTTGTCCTCATTCCTTTTGTCCACGTACAAAACTCATCTACCTCATCCAATAGCAGCTGGCATTGCTATGGGTTCCTAGTGAGTATCGCGAGATCGTCCGCAAAAACAAGAATGGATTCTGTGTACTTGTTATTGAATTTAAACAGGTTACCCCTTTTTCTCGTGTTTATTTAGAATATTCAATTTAACAATTAATTAATTTAATACTTATAATAACAATAATTGAAAAGCGTAAATGTATTTTGACGTACCTCGATATGAACGTACGGCGTAACTAACGAACATTGCTTAGACAGCCAAGAAGGATCAAGTCCTAAGTTAAAATTACGTACAAATTTAAATGATTTTAAAGCCACGCCTTTTAGAAATAAATATTACACGCTAATTGTCTTAAGGCAGAGATGTTTTATAAACATTAATGAAAAATAATAGCGTTCTAACTTCTCTACCACGCCGTGATGGGTCCAATAGGATTTAGTTAATATATTTAAAAAGTATATTCATACTTCTGATGGAGAACATAAAGAAATAAAGAGATCTGTATAGACTTGAAGCTGGTAACTGAAGAGTTTGTTTAGCTGAACCCTCTCAAGAACTAAAACGATTGAAATGTTTTTGGTTATGATTTATATTCGATTCCTTTTTAATTTCATTCACGAGAACCGAATCTACGCCAACCTCAACCAAATTCACAATATTACCACAGAGCAATTTCAAAACTGTTTCATACATATATTAACCGTGCACTACCCAAGGGGGTACAGAGTGCCCCATACCACTCTCTCTAACAAACTGGCACGTCTATTCGGTTGATTTTTATTCATTTGCCGACTCGAGTCCGGGAGACATATTAGTGCCTTAGCCGGGAAAATTGCATTTGCCCCTAATAATTCGTTTTCACGCAATGCTGACTGATTTATTTCTGTACAGAGATAGTGTATAAATAAACTTAGTAGAGTTGTGATTTGGTTTATTGTTAAGGGATTATGTTTCTTATTAATATATTATTATAGCGTATTTTAGTGTCGATTAAATGATAACAAAAATTATGGATTTTGAGTATATTAATATATATGTTTTTTAGCTTCACGCTTTATCCCGCACATGGCACGGTAGGCAGAGGGAACTGCAGGGACCATGGGAACCTAGTGTTAAGACACTCCGTTGCTTAGTCCCTGCTTTCTCCGTCCCCGCTTTTCGCCTTTTTCGAGGCATTGCGTGTTGAGTGGTGGAACTCAACGCCGCGTTTTTGCCTAGTCTACAAGAGCGAAGAAAATGGAATTAGAAAAATCCATCTTCCCCGACTGGGGATCGAACCCAGAAACCGTCGCGTTACAGCCGGATGTTGCGCCTCTGCACCACGACAGCCCTCTATAATATATATTTTAATATATACTTTTTTAAATAATTTTATTAATGTATACGTACGTTAGTTAGTGTTATAGTTATTTACATTTTTAATAACAAAAACAGTAGAAACAATTATTTTAAGTATTAATTTTTTTAAATATTGTCAAATTTTTCATTAGATATATCTATATTCTGTGGCCAGTATCTTTATTTGTAACTATTAACAATGTACTTACAATTTTCACGTGACCTCTTTCAATATGTCAAAGGTCAATTAATATCAGCTCCTTAGCTCACCTTTCACCTCTACAACATATTTCTTTTCATGTTCCCTCCCTTATCCTCTCATGTTTCAATGCCACTAAGTTTTGCTATTATATGATAATATTAAGGCTTTACGTACGTAGCAATAATGGGTTAATATTGTAATTATAACTTTGAACGTTTTCTATTACGTAAGTATATGTCGGCGCTAGGCCAGGATCACGATGTCAGGAGTCCATTTTTCAAAACAAAATCATAGAGTAATATCAATTGCTTTATTCTCGTACAGTAGTTAATACAGAAAAGCTGAATTTTAATTATTTATAATTAAATAAAAAAGACCTAATTATTAAGGTTTTTTTAATATAATTAATAGCTGACATTTCTGTTCTACATTGGAAAATAATATCAAAAAAAACTGAACAATACAACTAAGTGATTTGAATAACTAAACACTAATTTCAATACTAAACACGTTATTTTATTGATTTGCGCTCATACATACATACATAACTTCACGCTTTATCCCGAGTAGTCAGGGAGAACGAAGCGCCAAACGCTGCGGTCCCTGCATACCTCTTCCGCCTCGTCCACTGTCAGTAACCTCTTCATACACACTTTTCGGGAGTTCTAATATTTTTACGTGACCTTCGTGAACAGTATCATCGATACTGAGTTCTAAAAAGTCAAACGAGGTCTGTGGTAGTAATTACTTTATTAAACAATGAATAAACGATAAATTGACAAAAAGAGACGAGAAGAGAGAATTTATTGTTAATATCTTCGTTTTAAAACATTACATATAGAGGGGCAGAACTTAATACCACGATGTCTTTACCAGAATGAGGAAATTAAAAAATTTACCACCCCAAGTTAGAATCGAACCCACAAAAGTCGTACACTTAGACACTTAGGCCGCTGCACCATTACAGCCAGACACCATATATTAAACATATCCACACAACAAGACTAGTCTACAACAAATGCACTATACGGAATACGTTTTACAAAACCTATTGTTTTTATATACGTCCATACGTTAATTGAAACTCCCAATGACACAATATGTTATGTATGAAAAATGCATATTTTCCATTTTTAATTTGTCATTCAACCACTTAAAGGCTGGTTTTAAACACCCCCACGTTTCACACTCACGTACAGACAAAGCGATTGTTATATATAGATATATATATGTTTATATATATGTTGATATATCTATTAAAGAAAGAGATAGATAGTGTATATATATTGAGAATCTAAGAATAATGGCTTGCTATCCCTTTCTTGAAGTTATTAGAGAGAATTTCTATTGAAAGGAGTGTACTTTGTTCTTACGCGTTATAAAATTCATGATGTTTTTTTGTTTTCAGATTTACGTTTTTTACCGATTTTAATAAAAAAGTATATTGATTTACAATTTAATTGGATAATAATTGAATATTGATTTTTAATTATTAAGCAAATTTTGAGGACCGCTGTGGCGCAGAGACGCAGCGTTTGCTACAATAACGCTATGATTTGTGGGTTCGATTCCCACAATTTGTTTTCTTTCGTCACTCAACACTCAATGCCTCGAAACGGAGTGTCATAACAGTACACACTTAACTATCCTGCTTTGAGCAGGATAACGCGTGAAGCTATAAAATAAAACTTTAACGAAATTTGTACGCTTGTCCATGATATTTTTCGATTTTTAGTTTTTTTTTTCTAACAGAAGACCCCATTATCAAATTCTATGCGTAAACTTCGTTTTTCATCATCCGTAAGAATTAATAAAACTAAGCTCTAGTAAATTCTAATATTTTTAACATATGAGGGCGGTATTTCCCCGCGCGCTCATAAAGTATCTGGTATGCACACTCGATATTGTTTCTTTGAATTTTAAATTAACAGCGTATTTTTGGGGTTGAAATTGTAATGTTCGGTTGAAATTGCTAAGGTGGTGTTAAATATTTATAAAGAGATATGTTATTTGGAGTTAGTGAATTGTCGTTTCCTTAAACAATATATGTAGTCTGTTAACATATAAATATATATATATATATATATATATATATATATATATATATATATATATATATATATATATATATATATATATATATATATATATATATATATATATATATATATATATATATATATATATATATATATATATATATATATATATATATATATATATATATATATATATATATATATATATATATATATATATATATATATATATATATATATATATATATATATATATATATATATATATATATATATATATATATATATATATATATATATATATATATATATATATATATATATATATATATATATATATATATATATATATATATATATATATATATATATATATATATATATATATATATATATCTATATATATATATATATATATATATATATATATATATATATATATATATATATATATATATATATATAAATATATGTGGTTTTAATAAGTTTTAAATGTGTATATCGAATAAAATATATATGAAAGCGACAATTTTTAACTTTAAATAGAATATGTCAGGGTAGAGTAGTGATATATTATATAGATATAGAAGAAATGCTGTATCGATTTCCTTTTCGGTTAATTGACGATATTAAGCTTATATAACGATATTAAACTTAGATAACAGATTTCTTAGTGAGACACTCTGCTATCTATTATTTATATTTCAGTGGGCTTATCTTTTTGAAAATTAAAAGCGAGGACGGAGAAAGCAAAGGCTAAGCAGGTAGGTTCGTATGGTTCCTGCGGTTCCCTCTGCCTACCCCGCCATATGCGGGATGAAGCGTGAATGTAAAAAAAAAATTAAATTCATGTCAATGTATATTCCCTATCTATCTATTTGTTTATATCGGAAATTATACAAATATTCGATACCAATGTGGATAGATTAGGGTTAAAGGTTTTTTTTTAATTTTATACATTCAATATTTAACATTACTAGTTTTCATTATATATATATATATATATATATATATATATATATATATATATATATATATATATATATATATATATATATATATATATATATATATATATATATATATATATATATATATATATATATATATATATATATATATATATATATATATATATATATATATATGTATATATAATATTGTGCACTATGAATATGTTATAATAGATAAGAAGTACGAGAAGGATAATATTTTGTTGTCGATTTTCAATTCATTTACATGTATTGTGTTGGTTAGAACAACTCTGATGCATATATATTTATATATATCATATACGTATGATATATATAAATATATATGTTATATATATTAATTTTACTTCGGTATCAGTTATGTACAATTTGATTTTTTTTATGTCATTATTACTATTAATTCGGAATTCAAATTTGTAACTTCCTAGTTTACAGTTCCAAGAGATATTCCAAGAGATTCAATTGTTTTGTTTCAACATCAACTTATGCTAATAGTATTGCAAATATAACTGTCTCAGATCTATCGATAGTAAATATCCCGCTGCGTTCACCATAAGTTTCTTTAAAAATGGAACGCATGACTTAGTAGTTAAAGCGCTTGGACGGTTTCCAGGCCCTGCACTGGTTCAAAGCCTCATTCTATCAAAATTTTAAATGTTGTCTTGAACTATACAATGACTTTTCTCTTAGAAACGCGACCGTAAGTGTAAGTTCAATAATTATATCAAGTTGTAAGTGGCGTAGTGTCTGCCTGTAAACGCTACGGTTTGTGGGTTCGATCCCTATTCGAGGAAGATGAATTTTTCTATTTCGATTTTCTTCGCTCTGGCAACTAGGCAAAAGCGCGGCGTTGAGTTTTACCGTGTTCCGACGAAGCAACAGAGTGTCTTAATACTAGGGTTCTATGGTTCCTGCATTTCCCTCTGCATACTCTGCCATGTGCGGGATAAAGCGTGAAGCTAAACAAAGAAAAAAAAATACACAATAACTTAGACATTTTTAAATCTTCTTCTTTATTAGGATCAATTGTATTTTTTATGAATATGCATATCTTTATATTTTATTATAATTGCACTAAAAATAGTTTCAATTGGTAATCTCAACAAAGTTTCAACATTGAACCTACTACCTACCAAATTCACAATAAATATCAAATTACGTTTACATACACTTATATTCAAATTTTTAACGTATTGCCCATTCATGTGGAAACAAAAAATATTTCAATAACAAGCCAAATGAAAGACGGGGGTGTATTCTGCAACCGTAAACACAATATCGAACTAAAATCGGATGCTCTCAAATGTATAATTACGCCGAAATTTCGGATACTCTCGAGAGCAGTCCTCGAGTGTTGGCATATTCAAAAAATTTCAATACCGACCACCGTCAGGGGGTTTAGTGACACACTGACGGGAAGATTGCGCTTATTCCGTTTATATTGGTCAAAAGTTATCACTTTTTATAACATAGAAAAAAGGGATTGTGTGTATTTGTGTCTAAGTGTGTTAATGGTGTTGTATACAATTGTATATGTAAAAAATAATTGCTTAAGATTTCTTTGCAATATATATCAAATTTGTTATGTATCGTAAAGAAGATCTATTATTCTGCACTACTCCTGTGGTAGTGTCAAATTTTTATTAAATTGATTTTCCATTTAATTAACACTCGCTTTTCACCTTTGTTTTTGTACTAGGATAAAATGAAAAATATTCGTTTAAAATTTCACAAATAGATCAATCATTATGGGATAGACATTTTTTTTTATAGCTTCACGCTTTATCCCGCACATGGCAGGGTAGGCAGAGGGAACTGCAGGGACCGTGGGAACCTAGTGTTAAGACACTCTGTTGCTTAGTCCCTGCTTTCTCCGTCCCCACAGATTAATGTCAGTTAAAAATTAACTGCCAATTTAGTTCGTTATGGAAACTATTGTAAGCACATTCCAAGGGGACTTGAACGTAATACGTTACCTAAGAAACATTTTAGCAGTTTTTATATATATGATATAAAGCTGCTTATATAATTGAATTTCTTTACATTTTCAATAGCTTTTCAGATCAGCGTTCCGTCCCTTACATCCGTATATATCTCATATTATCTGAACAGGCGGGCTGGGGGTGGCTATCAAAAGATTCCTCATGAAAAATGAACGACCGATGTCGAGATGCGGGACCAGTAACCTGTGTGGTTTGGATTACTTCTCAATGGAGACCGCGAAAGGGTGAAATTATCAAAGAACTGTATCGGTTTAATTTTTAGATGACTTGTTCACGAAATGTTTTGGGTGTAGTGAAGTTGTTTTATATGTAACGATGTGTTACGACGTTTAAAATATTGGTATACTGTGAAAGGGATGATCAATTGACAGTTTTTTTGTAACTTAAGTATTTTTTGAAAGTTTCTGTATATAAATTATAGCATTTTTTAGTATTTTTCAGCTTTCGATAAGTATATCTGGTATATAAAAGCAGGACTTAATCAAATATTCTTCTTTCATATTAAACTTAGAAAAATAAAAATAAGATGTTTTTAACTATATAAATGATACAAGACCACATACTTATCAAAAAAAATAATAATAGCTTTATGATGTATTCTCCATATTTCCTTGTAAAATTATTCTCCATTTTCCGCCGAACAGTAACAGAACTTAATGGTGCACTTTCTGCACAATTTAGCAAAGAAAAATTATTAACACAACATAAAATATCCTTATTATGTACTTAATAAAACACATGCTGTAGAAAGCATTTGCAAATTAATAATAATATACGTACATAATATACATAATATACATATAAACATACACATATATACATATATACATAAATATTAACATACATCACTTTATATATCTGCTTTATATTTAAAAATAATTGAGAATCAAGTCTACAACTTCTGCGTTTACAATTTTTTTACTGTTCCAAGAAATACTCCAGTAAGTGTCACTATATCATATGTAAATAGCATTTAAAAATATAATTTACCAATATGTAGTTCTATAATAACTTCTTATAGAAATTATAAACAAACGCCCACGTACATATAAGTGTGCTCAATCTCAAAATCATTAATCTTTTAAACCCTATACGGAGTGACATATCAAAGCGAACATGACATACGAAAAAAGATCACATCACATCAGCGGTGCTGAAATTTTAATGCCTCATTAACGTAAGAAAAATTTTGCAATAGCTACAAGTAATGGGAAACAAACCTTATGGAACTGAGAATACGTGTTATGTGAATGTAGATTATTTTTTGCACTTATCGTACGATTCGGTAATATTCCCTTTTCGATTCTGAGAGGTTTTTGTATTACACTTAATGTATTAAGGCATAAGATTAGTTAAGGGTGGGTTAAGTAACGTTATATGCTTTATACTTTTTAAGAAAAAAAATATATAAATCTTAGTATATCTATATTAAGGTTCTATCTTTTTGTATATCTATCTTTATATAAAACCAGATAGAAATATATATAAAGATAGATGGACAAGAATTGTAAAACTCCACAAGTAACAGTTAGTGATTTAAGCAGGTTTAAAATACAATTGAAATTTAAAGTGAAATTAAAAAAAAAAACTATTTATTAGGCATAGCCTATTATTATGTATATCTAAGCATAGGATTGCTTGAATCTGAAATTAGATGCTATTGATATTCACAATATTATATTCATATTATATTTGTTGAAAAATTATACTTCAAAGGAGTAACTATTGAGTTTCTCTTTTTTTTGGGATTATAGGTTTGACTCTTTTTAACCATTCTAATGGAGGTATCGAGCTTAGTTTGAAACTGGAACCCTTAGAACTATATTATCTTGCGGGATAATATACGGGAAAATCAAATTTAAAGCGTGAAGCCAAAAAATATATCTTCTATACTCTTAATAAAATGACAATTGACTGATATGACAGAGCAACCCTTTTAATAATTCTAAAACAAAAGAAACAAGGAATAATGATCAACATATGCGATGTCACGATTTTATTACTATATTAAAATCAGAGGCGCGGCTGTCGTGATACTCATTTATATAAAAAGATGGCATATCTCACGATAGGGGCGGGTTTAATTTAACTAATAGTTAACTGACAGGTAAAGTTGCTCAGGCGAATTAATTATGTGTCAAGATACGCGGCGTTGAGTTCCGCCAATAAACGCGATCACGGAGGATGGAAATGGGAAACGGAGTGTCTTAACACTAGGTTCCTTTTGTCAACTATACGTCGTAAATCTATTTTTTTTATAACTATCAGACTGAGGGAGTGAGACTGCCCGGACGCCCCAGGAAGCGATGGCTGGACGTCGTGATGCAGCACATGGAGCCAATGGACTTACCACTGAGGATGTTAAAGACCGTGCAAAGTGGAAAAGTTTGAGTCAGAAAGCAGACCCTGGCAGTAAACCGGGATAATGCTAAGTGGAAGAAGGAGGAAGCCTAAAAGTCCACTGCGGGATAAAGGTTTCTCCTAATTTTCGTCGTGGAATTATCTGGTCCTGTATTATGGGTCTTCTTCAGATCATCAATTCACTTGGGGCCTTAGCTTGTTTAATCTTGAAGCGATCTCCATTCAAGAGTTTTTCTTCTTTTGTTATTTTTACATAATAATTGAATTAATTAATTTTCAATATACAACCAATGAACGTACAAACGAAAAAATAATATTAGCGTTTGTGAGTTAACGAGGGAGAACGACAAAAATTAATAAACTATGATATAGCATGCGTAGTGACAATTAGCGTAGCGGGAGCTTACCGTGCACGGCAATTTGATTTAGCGATAGTATATTTCGGTAATAGCCTAATATGTAATTGGGAGTCTTGTGAATTGTGATCGACATAGTGTTTTGGGAAATTGTTAATAGGTGTTATATATATATATATATATATATATATATATATATATATATATATATATATATATATATATATATATATATATATATATATATATATATATATATATATATATATATATATATATATATATATATATATATATATATATATATATATATATATATATATATATATATATATATATATATATATATATATATATATATATATATATATATATATATATATATATATATATATATATATATATATATATATATATATATATATATATATATATATATATATATATATATATATATATATATATATATATATATATATATATATATATATATATATATATATATATATATATATATATATATATATATATATATATATATATATATATATATATATATATATATATATATATATATATATATATATATATATATATATATATATATATATATATATATATATATATATATATATATATATATATATATATATATATATATATATATATATATATATATATATATATATATATATCTTTTACCAAGATAAAAATATCACAGAAACAAATAAAGAATTATTGTGACCTGTGCTGAATTAAAATTGTGTTTAGCTACAAGTACTTAAAGTATTGAGAATATCGAGTGCTTTGCAGATTTCCGGACATTCTAAGTTCGACTGCATTTCTTGATGACTAACTAAGATTCCTGAGATTAACATACTCAAACAAACAAACTTTTTAACATTATAATATAACATAGTTATAATATGTCACATAGCTACAACATAATCATATAACATATAATATATGTATATTATTCATAAATATGTGTAACTAAAGGAAAAAAAAATCAGAAACTAATTAAGGTCGTGGCACACCCAGCTATAAATCAAGCAACACAATCGTTTAATACAATTCCGCCCAACTAATAGTGAGAGGACATATTTTATTAATTACAACGACGCTATCACGAAATATTACTTTTATGTCCCATATTTGCATACCGTGTTAGTCTATACGGTGGAGGGCGCGGCGGTTTGTGGTACAAGAATCTAATTTCCAATTGATTGGTTTATTTTTTTTTTAAATTGCATTATAAACATACATGGGGATAGTTGTGTGGACTGATATCTCTATAAAGTCTTAAAAGCTTCATTCCAGCCCCAATGAGGGTCAAAGGTCTTGAGCTGCACATTTCTAATTGTTAAGGTCAAAGGTCTTTGGTTATTCCATCTGATCTCTCTCTGTATGTGATCTTTTGCAGTCTCCCGGGGCTACCGGAGTAGATTTTTTTAGTAAACAGAGTGGTCAGACAGAATCAAGTGCTTAAACATTTTATTTCTCATATATGTTTATATATGTAGGTTAATCAATATGTATATGTTACCCTGTCTTTTTATAATTTTCCAATTAATAGTATGTAATAACAAGGTATGAATGGCTATAGATAAAATAGTGTCTTAACATTCTGCTTTCCACTTTCTCCTAAAAAAACTTATTACGTGACGAATCTCAATTCCTTTTATTATATTAACATAATGATTCAGAAAGGCTTGAAAGGATATTATATAATATTATAATCAATTTATTTGCTTGCAAAATCTACAGTTGCGTGTGCAAAATCGCTTCTCGCTTATAACTTAATTCAATCTATATTTGATGGTAGTTTTGGGCGTATCCATCGAATTATGAGTCGACTGTCCTCGCCAGGTTATTTTTAATGATTTCGATAGACGCATGGAACGATTTTTATTATATATGTATATATTTACATACATACATAGTACTAGGAAGGCATCCCTTTCATTACGTGAAAAGGTTTTCTATGTAACCGTTAACTATAACACATTTTTGACAGAAATCGAGCTTTTATTAATAATGTTAGAATATATATTTTTTTGGTTTGTTTTTTTTTTATATTTCTGTGAATTTTGTCGTTTATGACTTACTGTTTATAGGGAAATTTAATTAGTTTGACATTTAAGTGTTAATTATGTATGTGAAGTTCTTCCGTAGTAGTTATTACTAGTGATAGGGCTGAGTTCTAAGGATTGTTATCATATATACTTATGTAACATAGTATACCTTTGTCACTATAGTAAAAAAAAGACTTTTGTATGACACATTGCATACTAAGCTCTGACCATAGGTACAATGGGCTGTATTGAGTTAACGTTATATAATATATATAGCCTTTCTCGATAAATGGACTCAAAAAATACAAATATCAAAATCGTTTAGTTGACAATACTTGTTCTGAAGTCTTAAAAATCTTTAAATTGTATTTATTCTTCTCATTTTTTTAATATATTAATGTCTTTTACGAACTATGACTAACTAAGCGAGAATCGAACCAGTGATCGTATCTTACGACAAAATATCTAATTAACAAGTACGGACGATTCACGTTTACATCAAGTATTTACCAACTTAAATAATGTTTTGAACTCGATTATATTTGCTTATAACATGGCCATTTTGTATGTCTTAGCGCATAGGTAACCTCAGCAAACAATCAATTAGTGTGTTTGTTCGTTAATAACTCAGAAACTAAGGTTTAGTTCAAATCAGTTAAGTCAATACAGGTCAGTAACTTAAATTGTAAACACTCCACAGAATCTTCATATGAGGTGTGACCATGGTTTTAAAAATTTGTGTATTTATATTTAATTTAAACAACTGCATATATATGTATATTATGTATGTATATGTGTATATATTCTATATATGTATATATATATTTATGGATATTTTTATATAGCTCGTTGTTGGTGAGAGTCACCAAGATTTTGAACGACCTACCTATGTCTATTTTTCCTGTTAAGTTATACCATGAAATTTTAAGAGTTAACAGGTTTCTTTTGGACGCCTTTTCACCAGTTAAAATTATCAATTCTGGTTTAATACAACGAAAACTGATAGTAAGTATTATCTTATTCAAACGACAGTAGGAGTTCTATCTAGAACATAATGAATACTAATTAGAGACTACTAATGGAACAGTAGTATGTCTTCATAACGTCGTGATAGTTGAAGATTTAAATGATTATTTATACTTTGCCTTCTTAAAAAACACGAACGATATTAAATTACATTACGTAATACAAAATTCTCTAATTCTAAATAAAAATGGAGATCAAACTGTAAAGACACTATTTTCTATTTTCCTATTTATGATAAAAAACATAAATACTAAAGGAAGACTAGTCTCTTATATTCCAAAATCGTGGTCCCAATAACCAACATCTCAAAAGGTACTCGCCTAAGTTGGGGTCAAACAGGACCTAAAGGGTTATTTGATTTACTTTGATCAGCCCCACGTGTTACTTCCGCATATTATTGGCACGTTCAGATCGAGAGATTACTTAGAAAGATTATTCAATTAAACGAATTTATTATATTTTATTAAAGATTTGAAGAAGTTTCTAACGTGAGATCATTGTAATGATTTCTGACATCTTGAAATATTTATTAAGGATTAAGTTTCTAACACGAGATTATAATAAGAATTTCTAACATCTTGAAATATTTATTTATTTATTTAGAGTCAAGCTTTATACCGCTTTTAGCAGGCAGGCAGATGAAACCGACAGTACAGTAAGAACCTAGTGGTAAGGCACTCCGTTCTCTACTTTCTGACTTTCGAAGTGTTGCGTGTTGAGTGCTGGAATGAAATGTAACGCTTTGCATAGTTATTAGAATAAAGAAAATGGAAATTAAATTGTCCATCCTCACCGAGTTGCAATCGAACCCGAAAACTGTTACAAGCACGTCCGCGCCATGATTGATCCTCACAGAAATGTTTAAAGTAAAATCGAACATGGCAAATTATTAAAAGAAATCATACAAATTTTAATATAAATTATAAATGTTATTAAAAAAAAATATATAATAATGTTATCATTAACATGTATAAGTTAAGCGAGTTGAGTTAAGCTTTTACTCATTTTATGTTAAAAGAGTACCACCAAAAGTACCAAAACACCAAAGGCGAGCAAGTATTTTTTACATAAACTAGCCTGGATCATCTAAGAAAGTAAATTATCGTGTATCTATAATAACTAACTAGAAATACCTTGGAGCTTGTAGCCTACGATAAATTCTAAATGCCTAAAGTAACTCATTCTGGAAAAGTAGCGTTTCTGTATTTTTATAAAAAGCTTTTCAATATATTTCTTTTTTCATGCAAGTACTATTGGAACAACAATAAGCACGTAATATTTTTATTTTAAGCTTATTTAGTAAATTAACTCTGGACTCTCAGTTAGCCTTTTATAGCTTGTAAGCTATTAGGCATGTGGCCTACAAGCTATAAAAGGCACTGTAAGCTAAGACACTGATAACAATATCTGCATATATATACATGCTTTCAACATATAGTATATAGTACAGGGAACATACTAAATATAATAGGACAAATGACTTGAACTTATGTATTGTGAAACAATCTTAGCCAAATTTCAATTTCGAGAACTATTTATCTTGAACAATGTTTCCGAACGTTAGGGCTATTGTAGACTATAAACTATGCCATTACAAATTCCTTTAAATTTAAATTAATTGCTTATTATACTTTTATAATTGAAACGTAAGTAATAATTTTAGTTTAATTTGTTGAATTGCTTACATAAAATCTCAATTTATAAAAGATATATAAAAATAACTTATTTGCCTGAAAACTCTCTCTTGCAGAAGAAGAAAAGGGCTCTAAGGAGATTCCAATTCACATAGCTCCCTATCATTGGCCAAGTAATATTACACGATTTCTGTAACTACCATTTGTAAATTTTCTTTTAATTGAATACATATATAACCTGTACGGTTATAATTAGAATTGTATCATTATACGACAATTTGATTTTGTACGTTGAAAATCGACTAATTACTGTAGTTATTAAGTCTCGTAAACTAAATAAAATATTAAGACCACCATTGTTCCTGCCGTTTCCTCTGCATAAAACTTGAAGTGAACTTTGAACTCAACAAAAATTAAATACTTGATTAAGCTTGCTTGTATTTTGCGTTTAGGATTTAGAATATACTTGCGTTTGAAATCACCTCGGGTTCTTATAATTTCTCAATTTCCACTTAACTCAAACTAGCCACTAGGAACAGTTGCATATTTGTTATTTCTTTAGCTTCACGCTTTAACTTGCTTTAAGCAGGGTAGGCTTTAAGAGGGAACTGTTCCTTGCGGAAGCGGAAATAAACGCCGCGCTTTGTATAGTTGTCAAAGCGAAAGAAATAGAATCGAACCTACAAACTGTCGCGGTTGTACACACATCCGCTTATAAACACAAAATTCGTTTGTAAAGCCGCCTACATTACAGTACAGCCGTACTGTCATCATAAGCTCAGTGTTGTTGACTCGCCGCGTCCTCTTATTGAACAAGTTACTTCGATGGTGATATTACGTTTCTAGTTCGCTTTAAGTAAACATACATACATAATATAGTTGGCTCTTTGATGGTATTGATATATGTAGTGTTTTTTTTATATAGCTTCACAGTCTATCCCGCATATAGCAGGGTGGGAAGAGGGAATTGCAGGAACCGTGGGAACCTAGCTGTCAAGAAACTCCGTCCCATCGCTTTCTGTTTTTTTTTGAGGTGCGTGTTGAGTGATGGAACTCAACGCCGCGCTTTGCCTACTTACCAGAGCGAAGAACATGGAAAATGATAGCATTCATCATTCGCGAGATGGAACCGAACCCATAAACCGTCGCCTTTACAAGCAGACGCTATGCCTCAGCGCCACCACGATAATCGTGGGGAAGGGGGTGGGGGGGATTAAAAAAATATTTATAATTTTGTTGTAAATTGTCGTATGTATAATCTCATGGTGTAGTTTGTCTAAGGCCTATGTTAATGTGTCTGATAATCACTTTACCGCAATGTGAAAATTAGGTACTTCCATTATTTATATTAATAGTAATAATTGTAATTTAGAATTGACTTTCAAAATATTATAAAGTCTAAAAGAAATCGCTGTTTTAACGATATTTTTTATTTTTTTATTTGTTGCTGTTGTGTTATTTTTTTTTTTAATTTTTATTTATTTTTTGTTTTATTTTTACATACGTGTGTAATAAAGAGCTTACTTATATAATGTATACAAACCTAGAGAAGTAGACGAAGCCAGGAATGGCTTATTTTAATACGGTTAAATATGACGTGGCGCGACATTTAAATGTTACTTACGTATATGCCGTTAAGTGTTTACGTACACTTTTACCATTGGTTCAGGTTCGAAATAACAAAATACATTTTGGTTAAAATAAGAAGACGAAAGAAAAAAAAAAAAAGAAAAAAAAAACGAAGGTTGTGTAATATATTGCTTTAATTGAAGCCTACGTGACAAAGCTCACAGATTATACGTCACAATTCATATTAGGAAGAATAAGCTTTTTATTAAAGGTTATTAAAATATATTTTTTTTAGCTTCACGCTTTATCTCGCACATGGCAGGGTAGGCAGAGGGAACTGCAGGGACCGTGCGAACCTAGCGTTAAGACACTCCGTTGCTTAGACCTTGCTCTCTCCGTCCGCTTTCCGCCTTTTTCGAGGCATTGCGTGTTGAGTGGCGGAACTCAACGCCGCGCTTTGCCTAGTTTCCAGAGCGAAGAAAATGGACGTCGCGTTACAGGCACACGTTGCGCCTCTGCGCCACGACGGTCCTCCTAATATTTTTTTTATAGAAAAAAGCTTAAAGCTAAAAATTACCCACTTGTCGTTATCTATTCTTTTATATACGGGTAGAGCTTTTGCTAAAGTATGTAAAAATCCAGGTACGTTTTAATGGGAAATATCCCATAAGCGTATATGTCAATATGGAATCTTCTCTTCAGTGGTCAGTCGTCATTACAAGTGAACAAATGTTGACCGAACACGAATGATTCGTGTGCTGCGTTTGAAATTATACAGTACTTGTTCCAGTTGGAGTTGTGTTCAACTTCATCTAGTTTCTATTTTTTTAATATTGTTAAGTTTTTTTTATATAAAAGAGGTCATATAGGCAGATGGTTTGAATAAATTGTGAAAAAATTGTAAAAATGATATGTGAAGCAAAAGCGAGTAGCAACAGAGGTAAGTAGGAGGCCTCGGTTGACTTTCGAAAACACAGTATCAATGATACTGAAAGGTCACGAAAACACCTGAGGTCCTTCTACAGAGAATGTATGAAAAGGTTAATGACGATGGACTAGGTGAGTTCCGCCACTTAAAATGCAATATCTCTGATCTTTAAGTAGGGAACAAAGCATTCTAAATTATTTGCAAGTAAAGACAATAGCATCTATGAAGTTTATTGAAAATATTTATATATTTCTAATAATTACATGTTTCGAGTTTATCTTGGCCTAGAAATAGTTTTTTGTTATTTCACTATTTTGGCAAATCATTGATTAAATTCTTTTCTGGTAATCAATCTCAGATACTATATATTCATTTCCATCATTTCCAAACGTACATCATCTCACATCGACAACTAAAGGCAGCAGATGTAGCGCGACGTAATGACGTTGAACTAAAGGCACCCCGGTCAGTGTAAACAACCCTAATAGACTTCTATTCATACGTGAATGGTTCGTGTATTGAAAGTCTTAAGGCCGATAGTGGAACGGTCAATTTGAAAAACCCTTTTGATGTTTTTTTATCAGTTTTCTATTGCAAAGCGTTTCTGCTTCAGTGAATATTTTGGTTTTGATTCAGGTTTCAGTTGGGGACATATATATAGATATATATTTTTATATATGATTTAGACATATATATTTTTTTGTGAAAATGAGGACTCTCGTGGTGCAGAGGCGTAAGCGTCTGCTTGTAAAGACGACGGATTGAAGGTTTGATTCCCGCTCTGGAAAGATGGATTTTTCTATTTCCATTTTCTTCGCTCTGGAAACTAGGCAAAAAGCGTGACATTGAGATCCGCCACTCAATACGCAATGCCTCGAAAAAAGCGAAAAGCGGGGACGGAGAAAGCAGGAACTAAGCAACGCAGTGTCTTAACACTAGATTCATATGGTTCCTGCAGTTCCCTCTGCCTACCCTGCAATGTGCGGAAAAGCGTGAAGCTAAAAATAAATAAATAAATAAATTGCATATATATCGGTATACTATTTTCAGCAATAAAATTTATTGAAATGTAATTGAGTGTGGTAAAGAACAAGTGGATGGAAGAATCTTTGTCATTTACAATGTATTTGTTGCAGCATTCGTGTAGATTTTCAAAATAGGAAAATAATAATAATAGTTCCTTCTAGCTATCTTCTATGTACCTGTACAACCCGTACATATATAGCAAAGTAAGCAGAGAAACTCTCCTGACACTTTGTAAAAGACTAATTCTTCTTCTACTCCACTTCATCCATCACCAGCCACCTTCTTCATATCTTCGGTCTATACTAGCCTGAACCTTGGTGGGGCGCTGTCTCTAAATATAATAATATAATAATTTTACTATTTTATACAAAAGATAAAGAAGTCGATTACAGGCGTGACGGTCAGACGTCTCCGTTTGATATTCAGAGAGGGTTGCTTCGGAATTTTAAGTACTATTTTATGTTAATTACCATCATAGTTGTATCAGGGAAGATCTTAACTTTCAACTTTGATTTCATTTGCATTCTTCATGGCATAGAGTTTGTGTGATTTTGGAAATGGTATCTAGAAATTTCTCTTAGTAAAATCTAAAATATAGCGGCCTACACCACATTTAAATAAAAAAATACAGTGAGAACTTTTTGTAAAGCATAAAAGTTTATATACATATATCTTTGGAAGATGGTCTTATAAATTGTATACAAGTGTCTTTGAAAGATAATTTATTATTTTACATGGTATAATTTAAAATATTAGTACGGAAATATTTACGGAATTGATACTACGAATATACAGGGTGTATCTGACATGGTGGCCATTATCAAAACTACTTATAGAGGAAAATATTTCGAGGCTATATACAAGAAACTATTTATTAGTTATTAATCATTTGAGAACAGTATAATTTTTTCCATTTCACATTATTTATACGTACTGTGTAATGCGTGAGGTAAACATCATTAATTACTGAATGACGCACTACAAAAATACTATCAAACGTCTATCTGTCAGCCTTTCATTCAAAAAAAATAACCAAAAGAAAGAGATATATCTCTGCCCCACTCTAACAGTAATAGTGTACGCTTGCGCCATATTTGACAAATGGCGTTTTATTTTGGACCAATAATTTAATTATTTATTTTGATTGAAAAAATTATTTTTTATTTTTGAAAATTTTACTTCTTTTATAATTTTTCCAGGTTTCCAAAGGCTAGTTAATACTATGCTTGAAATTATGGTCGCCATTACAGCCACATCCTGTATATGATGAAGTGGTTTTGGTAGTTCTGAAAAATCAGTATTAAAGATAACCTGTTGAAGAGTGTTTTTTTCTTATGATTACACATTTAGTACTGTCAACATATTGTAGTCATGAACACATATTACTAGTATATACATAGTTACTGCACAATTTCATGATCTTGCTTAAAACTATTTAAAAAATTCTATCGCTTTTGTCTACAATTGCTATTTTTTTACGTAATTTTTCTAGTTTTTTACAATATAATATACTTTTTTTTTAAAGTAAAATAAATTACGTTTTTGAGGACCGTCGTGGCACAGAGGCGTGAGCGTCTGCGTGTAAGAAAGCAGGAACTAAGCAACGGAGTGTCTTAACACAAGGTTCATATAGTTCCTGCAGTTCCCTCTGCCTACCCTGCAATATGCGGAATAAAGAAGAAGAGCGTGAAGCTAAAAAAAAACAATAAATAAATAAATAAATGAAAAAAATACGTTTTTATGTCATTTCTATAATTGTTTGCAATTGTTCAAAATATTATGAGCTTTGTTTTTGATGTCACTTTGAATCCTCAAATTTACTGTTATGGAAACATTATAAAGCTCTTAGGTCGTAATTTGAATGATTGAGTTATAGGTTATATATATAAGATTCTTATATATAGCATCCATTTAAGAAATTTCATATATAAAACGTTTTTATACATATATATATATATATATATATATATATATATATATATATATATATATATATATATATATATATATATATATATATATATATATATATATATATATATATATATATATATATATAATTATATATATATTATTGATAAAGTGAAATTTAAAAAAAACATGCTAAATTTAGAAATTTACGTTTGAAAATTAGGTTGCCATCGATCAACAATATGTAAACGAAAGACAGAGAGCCACGACACTAAATTTTCTCAATCTTAATATATAAATAAAAAAAAACAACATCTAAAACTATAAATCATAATCAAATATTAAACAATTATAATACTTAATAAAAACGTAGCGCAGTTTCGCAAGCGCAGAGACAAACGCCATATTTCTCACTTACGAAAAAACAAAGTTGAAAAATATTTAGTTAGGTAGGTACATTTAAATCGTGAATTATTATACATATAAATAAAAGTTATTTTATTGTCGCACCTTCTGCCTGTGAAGGAATAACTTTCGAACATTATGGGGTAGGAGCGGGATTAACGGAGTGGATGTCAACTGTCTTAATTAATAGGAGTTCTAAAGAATACAATATCATTTTATTTGCATATTTGTTGGGCGCGTTCCATGTTGGTGGGTCGAAGTTTTTGATATGGTGGTACTAAATTTATGAGAAGGTACTATATTTGTGAGGTTGATGACAGTGGACGAGGCGAAAGAGATATGCAGGGACCGCATCGTTTGGTGCTACGTTCTCTATGACTACCCCGCTAGGGATAGAGCGTGAGGCTATGTATGTATGTATGTAAATTTTAATATATAGTGGTATTAAACTTTGACATATAAGATATTTAAGTTGCTCTATAGTGCTTAAAATTTAAATTTTTATATGTATTTTTATATGTACATATTAATTAAATCTATTAGTATTATTTTTACTAACATTTGTACTCTAATTTATTCTAGGACCTGCAAAAATATGATTTCACTCATACCTATAGGTTGACTGGAAGAAATCATACCCATTAGAGATAAGTTAATTTGTGTTAATAATATTACCAATTATGTATACATCAATTGTTACAAGTTGTTTTTCAATTTCTAGTATTAGTTCAATAATGGAATATATTATATAGTTACGTTGTACTATATGTTAATATTATATATATTAACATTTTTTTTTAATTTTTCTTCATAATATTTAGTATAGTGTTTGCAAATTACAATAATCCTATGATATAATCCTTAAAATGAATTAAATTTAAAAAAAAAATACTCTGCTGCTACTTGGATGTATATGATAAATATATGTAATGCAGGGTAGGCAAGGGAAACAGTGTTTATACGTGTTTTGTCTTGTTGTCTTGAGCGAGAAAATATACTGAGTGGAAATCGTTTTTTTTATATCTTTTTTTTATAGCTTCACGTTTCATCCCGTCCCCAGAGGGAATTGCAGGAACCATGGAACCTAGTGTCAAGACACTCCGTTGCTTGTCTCTGCTTTCTCTGTCCTGATTATCAATTAGATACATTTTTAAATTTTTACAATGAAAAAATGATGACGAAAATGATAACCAATATGAACAAAGCTTTACGAAAGCTTTAAATAAGCTCGATGACAACTTTAACCAAACTTCGTCGAGTTTAGCCGTTAACGTTGCTTTTTTAGATAAACATACTTTTTGTTTGCAATTTTATAACGCCATTACGAGCACTTGTTAATGACGACTTCGATATTTTTGTCCCCTTGCTCCTTTTGTTGTGGGTCATTACAAAATTTTGAATTCAAATATACATTATTTTGTATTTTTTAATATATTGTGGCTCATCTAATTGACTGGTAGGTGTGTGGGTTCGAATTCAATTGGCAATATTTTAGATTTTCTATGTTTGGGCGGATAATGAAAAATAAGAATTACTTGTATTACTCAGTTTCTCCATTGTTCAATTAAAAATTAGGTCTAATTATATAAATAAAAAACATTTTTTGTACATTAATTAAATATTTTTTTACTTCTTCTTCTTCTCTTGAGCACAATTCACTTCGCCAATGTGACGTTGAATGGAGAACACTATTATTTTTTAATTTGACGACATATCCTGAATATAGCAGTGTAGGCGGAGAAAATAACCATCTAACTTATGCCAAGACACTAAATTCTCTACTTTCCGTTTGAATTCAACACATGTTTATTTACTTGCGGAACTAAATACCGAATTAAAGCTAGAGCTTACCGACAAGCAGCTTACAAGTCATATCCGAAGGTGAAATGACGCTATAGAAACTAATTTTGTAAATTTCTTTTAGTCTTCACACTTTTTCTCCTTTAGCAGGGTAGGTAGAGGGAACTGCAAGACCTGCGGGATCCTAGTGTTAAGACAGTTCGTTCCCTGTTTTTCACCTCTTTCGAGGCACTTCGTGTCGAGTGACGGAACTCAACACGGCAATTTGCCTAGTTACCAGCAGAAATCGACAATAAAAAATTCCCTACAGTATGTATGTCTTTAGTAGGGAAATTATTAATTATTACCCACAAGTTAAATTTTAAAATTGTTCTCAAAACAAAAAAAATCAAAATCATAACACAACCGTGCCAACCAAAGCCGTATCAAGCATAATGTAGTGTAATATCAGTAAAACTACTAATTGGTACATTTGCACTGTAATTTGAGTGAATAGACCATGATGTTCGCGTTGAAAACCTTTTAATATCAAATGAGTGGAAAATTGGCACGCGGCAAATGACATTATTAGGTGGTAACTATACAGTAACAACTTGTACCTTATATTCTAAAGCTTTCTCTTTCTCTCCCTTATATTCTCCTGTCTTTCTCTATACTCTGGTAATAATTAAAGACCATCTTTGATTAGAAACTTATATATATTTACCAAATAATCGATTAAAATCGTTAAAAAATGTATGTAGTTTTGGTTTGAGATTTATTTTTTAGTTTTACGCTTTATGCCGCATTTTGCAGGATAGGCAGAGGGAACTGCAGGAATCATATGAACATAGGGTCAAGACACTCCGTTGCTTTAGTCCTCTGCTTCTTCGTCCCCGCTTTCCACCTTTTTCGAGGCCTTGCGTGTTGAGTGGCGGAACTCAACGCCGCACTTTGCCTTGTTTCCAAATATTATAAACCATGAGATTTATAGGTTTAGCTGAATTAGATTTCAATATATTCCAATATTATAACACTACGTGGCGTAACTAAACGCCGTATTGTCTTCAAATTATTGAAAAAATAGAGAATCATCTTAGAATTTTACCTCTCTGCCAGAATTTAGGACAAATATTAAAATAATGAAAATATCGGTAATTTTAAACACTGCTCTAACAGCCATTGAATTACAATATATGTATATATAGATATAAAATAAAATAATAATATAAAGTAACGATTTTTATCCAAACCATCCAAATCTTGCCCAAACAAAAACAAATACAGAACGCTAATTGCAATCATAATTAGTAACGAACTACATCAGCGTAATGCGTGCGTTGTTTTCAAAATTTCATAACTTTCTACAAATATTTTGGTCTAGGACACGTTGGGGAAATCTCGATGTCGTTATAGCGGGTGCGTTAGCTAATGTACTCGCACCTTGCGAGGCGTGGAACTACGAAGATGCTATGTGGTATTTTGAAGCTAATATTATTATTTTTATTTGGAATTTGAAGCTTGTTTTAAATGTTGAGGACTGTAGATCTATTTTATATGAGATTCGGGAGGAAATTTAAGTAAGAGTATCTTTATATTTTGCGGGTTTTATTTACTTATTGCGGGATATATTTATTTATTGCGGGATACATTTACGCTTTACGGGATTCAATGACTTATCATCTTAGCTTTGAAAAGTCGTTTTATTTTCTTGCAACATACACACGTATATTTTTGTTACTTTTGAATTATTATTATAAAATAATAATTTGAAAGTAATTGAAGTAAGAATTTTCTGTTTTTGTAAATCTCGAAGTAAACGTTTAACAGTCATTATATGAAAATTCGACATTTGATAAGAACAAATAGCTTAGTGCTGTCTAAAATACTTGAAAAGTTATCAAAAAGTGCGGTTTTAAATCCCACTAAGCTACGTTCAAATTTTTATATATATACTAAAAATAGACATATACAAAAAAAGCTTTAGGTAAAATTTAAAATTTCGAACATCCAAAAGCTAACCCGACCTACAGTACAATCCGTGCTCACACTTCCACGTTCCAATGTTCCGTCCGTAGCGACGGTACAGCCCTTAAGTGAGAAACTCAGAGATGGATTTTTGCTGTCGACGCCTCTTAGCCGGTTATCATTGGACATATTTATGCTATAAGTTTGTATACCTCTACATTATGCCTAAATTTATTGGACACGTGTGTTAAAACTTTGGTTGGAGCTTTTGAAGCTTTCAAAATTTGTTTTAATATTAATTATTGTGTAAATTTCTTTGTTATGGTTAATTTGAGTTGTGTTTTTTTGCCTTGTATTTCCTGTATATAAATAGAGGGTAAAACTACTAAAATGACAGAAAAGTGGTTAAAAATGAACGATAATTCGAAATTCTTATAATAATGTTTTTATTTTAGTCGTTTCTTAAACAGTACTTTTACAAGATATTCGTGTTTTACATTTTTATTAATCTATTTAATGATAAATTTGTAAGTAATTTTCCTGCAACAGTATGGAAACAAGAATGTGACGTAGAATACGTCTTACGTTAAAAAAATATTTTTGATTAAACGCACGTGGCTGATAAGCATGTATAAAGAAATATACACATTGGTATCTCATTATGACGTACAGCGAGCGAGCCCAAGCTATAAGATCGTATTTAACTTAAATTTAAATAAACTTAAACACGATCGATTCAAAAGACCCTCGTATTAACATAAACCAGAATATTCAAACAAAGTGATATAACCCAAAGTCGAAAAATAATTAAATGAAATAATAGGAAAAACTTATAAATATTCAGAGATCCGTCTTAAACCTTTAGCGGACTGACGAATTCGTTTTTACTTATTCCACAGAAAATCTGCTTAAAATCCGTATTTAAAAGAATCACTTGGAATTTATTTGCAACACGACCCAAGGTATAAGCGAATGGCGATTAATGTTGCCAGTTGGATAATCTATATAGAACATATTATATTTTTTCATTAATATTATATGTTTATAAATATAGGGTTGGACATTTCTTTAATAAATAAAAACGTTTTATATTATGTTAATAATTTAGATTTTCGGTATATTTCGAATGTACTTAAAGAGAACATATAAAAATGTTGAACGCAGCGGAACTCGAACCCGCGCCCTCTTGCGAACCGTGCAAGCGCTCTCACCGCTGAGCCATGCGTTCAAAAAAATATTTCGAAAGTGTACTGCAGATTTAAGACTAACAGTCATAAA
The DNA here is from genome assembly GCA_037178615.1 of Dione vanillae. Taxonomy (NCBI): domain Eukaryota; kingdom Metazoa; phylum Arthropoda; class Insecta; order Lepidoptera; family Nymphalidae; genus Dione; species Dione vanillae. The sequence goes on along the minus strand of JAZFAU010000231.1, from coordinate 890,845 downwards.
AATATTAATCAAGACATACTAAATTTTACACTTTAGATGTAATTACATGTTTATTAAAAAAAAAATGATATTGAACTGTTAACTTTAAAATGTAAAATATCTAAGAGAAATGAAGAGCTTTACAAACATATAAAAATAGAATTTTTTTTTCTGCAGAGGGAACTGCAGGGACCGTGTTAAGACACTCCGTTGCTCAGTCCCTGCTTTCTGCGTCCCCGCAAATAGAAATTTAATTAATTGCGAATAGAAATTTAATTTAAATATAGGACCAATTTATCAGATTATTTTTGTACATACCAAAGCTTTATTATATACATCTAAATCATTTTTATTTTTATGTAACATTACTAATTTGTTTTTAAAAAAATATCTAACTTATAATAATGATGTTATAGCAATCCTTGTTTTAAAGTTATAATATAAAATTTAAAGTTAATATATTTTTTAGCTTCACAGTTACAGTATGACATTCTGTTACCTGCGTCCGACTCTCGGGATATTGCGTATTGAGTGGCGGAACTGAACGCCGCACTTACTGGCAACTGCCAGAGCGAACAATACGAAAATGAAGTAATCTGTTCTCCCAGACTGGGAATTGAGTCGACAAACAGTCGTTCGTCGTGCTCTACGACGATCCTACCGCCGCCACCGCGTATATTATATTAATTCTTAGAATATATTTTTCTATAATATTATGCAATATTGAAGTATCCTTTAACATGGACCAGACACCACAGCTTTCTTCTTATCTCTTCGCAATGGTCGCGATTCGTGGTTACCCTTTGGATGTCGTCGTCACGAATGATTTTAAATGTAAAAATTATTCAAATAACTAGGATAAGTCTCTGCCGGTCGATGTTTCGCCTAATAGCTGATCTCTGATGGCTGATGATGTTGTCCTCTAATACTGTATATTATTGATTATATGTATATATATATATATATATATATATATATATATATATATATATATATATATATATATATATATATATACACATATAATATATATATATATATATATATATATATATATATATATATATATATATATATATATATATATATATATATATATATATATATATATATATATATATATATATATATATATATATATATATACATTCATAAATGCTATGCTATTCATACTTCACCCAGAATAAAATAAAAAAAGAAACATATGTTACAATTTCTATATAGGGATATATAACTTGACAATTCAAAAAACAGAAAATAACATAAATCTCTAATTAATCATTAAAAAAAATAAAATCCAAACAAAACCACTGTAAGCGCAATCCCATCATATTGTTACGAGGAGATCTCTTCAAAACATGCCATTCGTTACACAATGTGGCGTAATTGACTAGAAAAAATACCTAATAGCAACGCTGATATTGAATTGCGTACTCGCTAAGGTGGCATTCACTCGGTTAATTAATGCTGGGACTAACTCACTGAGGGTTTTTTAAAGTACATTTCATAAATATATATTTTTTTTAATTGTTCAACACGTTCTGCTGTCGGGGGAGGTTAGGTTACATTGTATTGGCAGATACGTGTGTATATAACTTATGTATTGTTATTTATTATCTGTATACGTTATTAAGTAGTTATTTTTTCAAAATGGCGACATACAAGTGTATTTTATGAGGTAGATGCGAATTGTACTGTGTTAAGTGGTTAAATGAAGAAAAAATAATAGAAAAAAAAGCTGACAAAATATATAACAATGTTCTTAATATAATATCTATAATAATCTCCAGATTATAAAATATCTATAATAATCTCCAGTCAAAAAAAATCCAAAAAATTACCAGTGTTAATAACAAAAGCTTTTTCTTAAAAGCTTTTTCTTTTTTTTAGTCACTGCTTAACTTGCATACATGATGCTTGGTAGACAACGAAGGTTTTCCGTTAGATAGTTCCGGTACAGCACTATCAGCTTTTGTCACTCATAGTCATCGGTTTACAGTTAAACATGGTGCCAGTCTTTTGTTGAGCTTTCACGCTTAAACCTGCAACTAGTAAGATAGACTGAGGGAATCGCACTTAGTGTCATAACACTCTGTTCCCCGCTTTCGGCCTTTCGAGGCATTTCGAGTTGAGTAACGGAACAATAGTCAAGCAAGCAAGCAAATACGCTACGACGGACCTCATGGGATAAGGTAATTGTGAAAAATATTAAGAAAAATGAACTAAATTACAGGTAGGTATTTAAGAATAACGGACCTTATAACCGTTGTTTGTTGATACAGAATTTTCTTCGGTAAACAAATTTAAATCTGGATAAAAATTCTATTAGGACAGTTGTCATTAAGATACTCAACGGCATCGTCAATAAAAGGGTTAAAATCTTTTTGTCTCACCATGTTCTTGCCTTTTGCGGATATTAGGTACATCTACAGGTAGATAGGCAGGAAGCTATAACAAAAAAATATCCGCTTTTAATTTTTTTAAAGGCAAATACTAAAATTTAGGATATTTTAGTCAAAATCTAGATTATCCACAAATCTAGGAAAATAAGTATTGAGTATTATTACTCCCAAGTGGGAATTGAACCCATAACTGATGTTGAACTTTAAATGATATGAATTAACTGATATTGAACATCCTGTATCCAGAATTTTGAATCTGTTCAGTTTCAGCTAAACGAATAAAATGGAAGAAAACTAATTCGAACAAGCCAAATGTAACTTAAAACGTTGATTTGTAGGTTCGATTCCCATCCGGGAACACGGATTATTTCATTTTCATTTTTTTCGCACTGGCATCTAGGTAAATGCGCCTTTGAACTACGCTATTCAACACACAACTTTTAAAGAAGGCGAAAAGTGGAGAACGGAGTGTCTTAGCACTAGGTTCCTTGCAATTCCCTCTGCCTACCAGCTATATGCAGGACAAATCGTGAAACTAACTAACCGACTAACGATAGACGCTTAAAATTTCTTTTAATATATACAGCCGAAGCTTTTACACATTAATTAAAGCTTTGGAGCGAGTCGATTCTTCGCCATTGCCGAGATCTTTGACAATCACAGTAAAGGGTTAGATAGCAGATAAAGAAAAAGAAAAAAAGTTAATTTAACTCCGGGAAATGGAATACTCTCGGTGTTAATGCTATTTTCATTTACATTGGGTTTTTTGAGTGTGATAAGAAACTATTTTGGTGTGACAATATTAAATTATCATCAGTTTTAATAATATATAATAATGAATCCAATTTTCTAGTTTGGTAGAGACGCGGCGTTAAGTTCCGGAATTTGATATGAAATAAACCACAAGTTATACGAAACTGTAGAATATATACTAACACTACGATCACAGCTAGATGTAATGATGACAATGTAATTATTCATCTTTGATTTTCTATGATAACTTAAAAAATATTGACAATAATCGAACCTACTACCGCTCTAGACCATTCCACGTCTGTAATAAGAAAAAGACCAACTCTAATCAAATACCGATGATTTCAAAGGAAAAAGAAATCGCCAAATACAATACAAAGGGACAATTCTTTTAAGTAACCGGCCGTTATAATTTACTCCTGATTGGGATCAAGTTGAAATTAAAAAAAATAAAAATACAAAAGGGGAAGAGAGGGCTTTTTATCTGGAGTTGATTTAACAGTCCTTTGTTGATTAACCAGTTAGATTGACGATCGATAGCTGGCTGACCGTTTTTTGTAAAAAAAGTTTTCCTTTTATTGTTTTAAGATTTTCTGTGTCTATGCTGGTGTATTAGTCATAGAGTGTATATATGTATATACAAATATAATTGAAGAATTTACTTTATTCTGTTTAATGCGATAAAATTCTACTATATTAAATTAAAAACTATATTTTTAAAATATTAATCCACACTAAGGATTATGAGGATAATATATAAAAATTTTGAACGCAGTGGGACTTGAACCCGCACCCTCTTGCGAACCGTGCAAGCACTCCCACCGCTGAGGCATGCGTTCAAAAATTTTTATATGTTTCGTTTAAGTATTTTTTTTATCCCCAGTGTCGATTAACACTTTAAAAAATATAAAAATAACTACGTATGAATTATCTATATATACATAGTTATATATTTGTAAATATTATATATATTTTAAAATATTCTTTATTCTAGAATCTGTATATTAAGTCAAGATGCACTGTTACCTGGAAAAATTGAAATAATTTCTTTTTTTTTTAGACACGCTTTATCCCGCCTATAGAAGTGTAGGCAGAGGAAACCTAAGATACCGTTAGAACTTAGTGTGTTACTCCGTTCCCTGCTTTTTGCCTTCTTTGGAGGATTTGCGTGTTGAGTGGCGGAACCCAACTCCTATTTGCCAGAGCGAAGAATATCAATTGAAAATATCCCTTCTTTCAATTAAAGACATTTCGTGTTGAGTACAAAACTAAAAATAATGCAAATATATAGGATCGAGTGGAAAAACCGAAGCTACAAACAAATATCTAAATTTCGCTTAAAAATATTTCAAAAAAGCTTTTGTCTACATATTATTGGTATATATAATTAGTCTAAAAAACCAAGCAAACACAAAGACGCGTCGCATTAAACCCTACAAATAGCAGGTGCCCGCATTAAAGTTCTGCCCTTTTGGGGCGATCTTAATGAACCCTTCAAAGGACAGTACTTGACCCTCCTCTGGACAAATTAATTATTGTTATGCCCCATTATTAGTTACGTATTCATTGTTTGATTATTTAGGATATTGGTATATAATGATCCTCTTAAGTTTAGGTCTTAAGGCCATTGTAGTGCAGCACTACAGCGCTTAGAGTGTCTCTTAGAGTCTAAGTCTAGTCGGCGTTGAGTTCTACCATTTTATGATTTAAAGATAAGATAAATATGTTTATTTCTCTTCCACATACTTTCTATTAACATATATTATATACTTATAATTTATGTACATATATATATATATATATATATATATATATATATATATATATATATATATATATATATATATATATATATATATATATATATATATATATATATATATATATATATATATATATATATATATATATATATATATATATATATATATATATATATATATATATATATATATATATATATATATATATATATATATATATATATATATATATATATATATATATATATATATAATGTGTGTATGGAAGACAGTTTTTTAACACAAGACATTCTGTCTTAAAATTGGGCAGATAATGGAGAGTGTAGTGTTTTAAATGTACGTTCCTGCTATCTTCTCTGCTATATGCGAGAAATAGTGTGTTATTTATTTATTCATGGTCAGTTTTTTGGTTGATCTAATTTGAACGTGCCAATTAAGGCAATATTAAAAAATATTTAGCAAAGCATCTAAAGAAGCTTCCCAGCGTTTTAGTCTATAGATAGGTAGATAAAGGGAACATAGTGTTAAGATACTCTGTTCTCTCCTATAAGTCCAATTTAGGGACATTGTGTTTTAGGTGGTGGAATTCAACGACATGCTTTCTCCATCATAGTAGAGAAAATTAAATATTACTTTATTTTTTTAATTCGATCAAGTGAGAATCAACACCCATCATACCAAAACGGACGGAACACAATATAACTAATAGTTTTATTTTAAAAAGCTTTAAATTTTTAAGCTCTAAAGGTCGTAAATTTCAATACGCACAACACGTTCGCAGCTATAGTGTTCATTTAGCCGCTTATTATTGTCTCCTCAAAGAATTCTCGTAGAAAGGGTTAATTAATATGGACCAAGAATTGAATTAAAAGATCACGTTGTAATTGTATGGATATGATTATATATTTTACTGAGGATTTTCTTAGACTTGGCTTTAGGAATACTTTTGCGTAAATTATTTTGCGTTCTACTTTATGAAGTAGAGCTTAGTTAGAATGTTATTATTCCCTTGGAAAAGCATCGAACTCACTAGTGTAAGCTGAATAGCCATCTACTGACGTTTGTTTTTTTTAACCTTTATATTCAACGTCTGTCTGTACATGTGATGGTTTCTGGGTTCGATTCCCACCTGGAGAAGATGGATTTTTCATTTCCATTTTCTTCACTCTGGCACTTAGGCAAAAGCGCGGTGTTGAGTTCCGCTACTTAGCATGCAATGTCTCAACATTAGGCTCCCACGGTTCCTGCGGTTCTCTCTGCCTACCCTGCTATGAGCGGGATAAAGCGTGAAGCTGTGTGCGTATTTATTCTAACCATATAAAGTGGCTATCAAAAATTATGATAATTTAAAAAATATATTTTCAACCAAATTCCCAAAATAAAGTCGCATCCACACAACTCTTTAAAACGTTCCAATGAATTACAACCAACGGCGACAGATCGCGTCCTCGCGACGAAAACAAAACGAAATAAAAAAAAATAAACGAAAAAAAAAAATGGCCGTCGCAAAGAATATCTCTCATCTTGTAATTATTTTTATCCTTTAAGAGAAAGAACAGGGCGGGCGGGGATACAAAAAAAATGAGGTAAATAATTAGTTTTGCCGTTATTCAATCTGGAGAGTATTGTTCCGTTCCCGTCTTTGATAACGACCGTGCCCGTATCTTTATTAAGAAATTTATATTTTTAATTGTACTTCGATTCGTTTTTTTTTTCCAGCTTTTTTGGACAACTTGTTTTGGAGAAAAGTTTGCTATACAAATTGTTAATAAAATTATCACGGTGTTTGAATGTTTAAATTAATTTTGAATTTTTTTTGTTATTGTATTTGGCGTTTGAAATGATTTCTTTAAATACAGTATCATGTAATTCTCTATTTTATTTATGATTATATTGATTATCATGATTATAGTGATCGTAATCATCAGATAATCATCGTGGAGGAAAATCATAGTCGTAGATATACTATATATAAAATCGTCTTCATTAGTAGTTAGTAAAATAGATTACAATTAGTGTACAGTTATTTAAAAGTTTAGTAATTAAATAGATATAGATATGGAAATGTATAAAATATAAGCAAGTCTTTAACGACATATGCTATGCAAAGTAGATTCATATATTTTGTCCATTTTAATTTTAATTACAGCTCAATTTTAACCTGTGGCCACTTAATTGATATTTGTTTATAATTGAAATTCAATACATAACTTTGAAAGAAACATACAATTAATAACCTGTGAAATTTTACTTCATATTTTAGACCCTATAAGAGAATCAAACCTACACTACCTACCTCGAAATCAAAACCTAACAACAATAAGAAAACACGAAAACTACATGAAAAATTCATAAACGCTTATAAAAGCTCCAAAAATAAAAAGCTTTCGACCAATAACGTAACAGTATTCGAATTGAGAACTCCGATCGGTTATCGATTGGTTTCCAATCAGCCAATCGGCGTTAAGCGGCACGCCCGCACGTACGCCCATGGCTCATGTGGTTACTTTTTCTAGCAAAAATAACGTGAACGATTCATTCTTTTAGTTATTTATGAATCATTATTCATAATTGATTTATAAATTGATTGATTCTATGTTATTTTTCATGGCTTATCACTAACAGTGATTCTTAAAAGATTTATAACACAAATACAGTATCTATACATAAAAATTTTATAAACCTATTAGTTTTGCAAATGTTATCTGTAACCGTCGGGTGGGGATTCAAATCTAGTAATTACAAAATACTTAGATACATTGTTAAGCTCGTGTTCTAAATATTATTTTAAATACGCTTCACGTTTCACGTTTCACGTCGTTTCATGTTGCTTCACGTTATATCCTGGAAGTAAATGAAAACAGCGAGTTACAGACATTAAAACACTCCGTTCTCTGCTCAACTCGGATTCAAGGCACTGAGCGCCAGTTTCATCAGTTACAGCATAAAAGCTCTGATCTTAAGCTGGTAGCTAATGACCTGATGAAAGAACAACATTTGAAACATTTTGTTTTTGAGATATTATATATTGATTGGTGAAAATGATGATATTGAAATAAAAATTCGTAACCAGTTCGTAAACGAATCCATTACCCACATACTAACAGCCATAAAGTGGCACTGCGACACTACGATCACTTAGACTTTGTTTTGCAGAGCCGCATCTTCAAATCACGGTGTGTCTAAATTTTTGTAGTTGTCTTACAATTATCCAGCATTTTTTTATTAAATTCAATAATATATTTAGTTCAAAGTCGTAAGCCTATTTTATTAACACTTTAAGCATAACCTAATATATAAATCATTTGAGTTTAACTATAATTTCTGGTGATGTAAAATGTAAAAAGCATGAAGTTTCACCGAAGGGGATGCTTGAAGAGGTTAATAACAGTGGACGAGGCGAAAGAGGTATGCAGGGACCGCAGCGTTTGATACGTTCTCTTTGACTACCCTGCTAGGGATAAGGCGTGAGGATATTTATAAATATATCCATGGTAATTTTCATATAACAATCCGACGCAAAATCAATATTCACCAACTTGTATAAAAGAATAAAAAAAACCTATCAATCATATAAGTCCTTCCTCACTTTCGGAGTCAATAAATCACTGTGCGAATATTCCCTCCCAATTTTTTCAATGGGCGTGGCGATCGGTTATCGATGAATCGAACACGCCTATACAACGTATAGAAAGCTAACCATTTATATATAATAACATACACGTTACCCGAGGTATATTATATTTTCCTTTTTAAAATTTTTATATACATATGTATATATATTTTAGTAAAGTTTACAAAGAGAAGACAATATATAAAAACACTCAGTTCTACGCTTTTTGCATTGTGTCGAGTTTAGTGTTTTATTATTAAAAAATAATAATAAAAATAATGCTAATAAGCAACGGAGTGTTTTAACACTAGGTTCCTATGGTTACTTTAGATCCCTGACCTACCCTGCCATCTGAGAATGAAGCGTGAAGACACAAAAAAATTATAATTGTTTATTGCACGTAATATATAACAAAATATAGAAATATGTGCAATGCCGGCCGTATCTCTCTGTCTCTCTCTCATAAGTAATCTCTTCCAGGCAACCATAACATTTAAGGACTTAATATATATGACAAAGTAGGCAAAGTGCAAAAAGTTTTATTACAATGCAAAAATAAATAATTTTATTACAATAGTTTGTAGCGTGGTTTAACGCCGTTAATAAGAATTAAAACAGTTTAATCTAATTTTTATATACCGTTCCAATGTGTAAGAGAATTGAATAGTTAACGTCAAAGTCAAAGTCAAAGTCGATCAAATTAGGTTTTTTGACGTGACAACGTCTTAAATTAGGTTGTGCGGCTCGGAGTCAAATATGAAAATGGTAACGTAACGATGTGTCAACTGTCACCGAACTATGATCGGTCCGCCGCGCGTATCACTTGACACATGTACAATGTTTTAGTAAACAACATATATTTTCTATAGTTTGTGCAATTTATATTATAATTATTAATCATATCAATAAATATTCTACCGAGAAAAAGACGTTGTCACGTAAAATTTTCGCCCGTAAAACCCACTTTACAGGCAACCATTTTTTTACCTTTTTTCCTCATATAGCAGGTTACTTAGAGTGAATCTAGTGCTTATGCACTCCATTCCCCAATGTCCGTTATAGTCTGGGATAGGATAGTAAATAACTTAGAATAGGATATTATCAATATAGCTTCACGCTTTATCCCGCACATGGCAGGGTAGGCAGAGGGAACTGCTGGAACCATACGAACCTAGTGTTAAGACACTCCGTTGCTTAGTCCCTCCTTTTTTTTCCGTCCCCGCTTTCCGCCTTTTTTGAGGCATTACGTGTTGAGTGGAGTTGAGTGAGTATTATCTACAAAGGATAATATCAGATATCTAAACTATTCTTAATTTCTATGTGGGAATCGAACCCGTTACCATATTTTAAGCTTTGAGCTTGAAGCAACAAGTACTAAAGATGACAAGTCACGCCCACCTCTCTATAGCTTCATTCGATATCGGTTCGAGTCTGCGCACTGTAAGTATTGGAAAAGGACCTGAGGATGTATGACACATGTATGTATGTATAGAACATAAAGACACGCCCGATTGAGGATAAAGTAGAAATGGTCATTTAATATGAGAGAATTCGGTTATATTTTTTTTTAATTATTTTTTTAAATCCTATAGGCAGAAGGCTATAGTGTTAGGAAATTGTAGCCTACTTTCTGTTATATTTCGAGATATTCTGTTTCTTAATAGCGGAATTTAACATACGTTGATTAAATCGGAGGTAGAAGTCTGCACATATGTATATATAACCGTCAATATCAGTACAAAAATTGTTTCATAATCGCATTATGCCTTTTAAGTAACCGTAGGAACCGTAGAAACCTAGTGTTTTACACTCCGTCTTCCGCGATTTTGAGCCATTGCGTGCTGGAAGCGAAGAAAATGGAAATTTGGGAATCGAACTCACATTGCGTTTACAGGCAGATGCTACGTCTCTGCTAAACACTTAATAATAATATTACAGAGCGCTACTCTTCCAATACAAATAATTGCCTGCATGTAACAGCCACGATTTACATAAATTCATCAATTTTAGGCTGTATCACCTAAGAATACCCTCTTTTTAGAAGTTATAATATAACTATAAAGTTTTTAAATAGATAAACTAAAATTAGAAATTTTGGAACACTAAGATTTTATAGAGAGAGGAGAGAGAGATTTCAGGTATTAAGATTTCCCGAAATGTAAATGCCGACTACTTCCGTCCGTCCATCCATTATGAAACAAAACAAAAACCACTCAAACTCGTTCGTATGCAAAATTATAAAATATGATCATTATTAAAGAGTTAACCCAAAATTGTATACGCTTTTTAGACCTCATTAAGTAATGAAGTCGTAAATATCACTTTCTTGGATAACTTTTAATCTGTGCCCTTATACTGTGGGCCTTAGAGTTGAGAATCGAGTGGAAGTGCAACCGATCTATCTCATATTTTGAAACATAATTTTCGTTTTAAGGTGGAGACACTCTTTATTATTATTTATTTGTATCTACCTTACTTTGCTACACTAGCCGCGGAAGGGTTGGGTTCATTTTAATTATTTTGTTACACTTCATTCCGTATAAGCTAGAATTTAAGTAATATCGTGTTGAGCGGCGGAACTCAACGCCACGCTTTCTACCAGAAAGGTGCATAATGCAAATAATTTCCTGTTATGAATGAAAATAACCTTTTCAAATTACAATACATTGATATTTTTCTGAAATGAGTATGCTTAGAATAAATTAATGTATTTTGGAGCCGCACAATGTGAGAGTATATGGATTCGATTCCCATTAGAGGTAATGGATTAAATACATTACTCCGTTCTGGTAATAATAAAAATCGTTAAATTCCTCTACAAAACAATCGTTTTTTAGTATGGAATAACTGGAAATACTAGGACTGTCTATCCTGCTGTATTTGGAATACACTGTGGAGACAAAAAATTGGCTCTTTTATAGTTAAACTTTTAAGTAAAAGTTTTAAATAGCTTCGGTTTCGATAACGTATATATGGGCGCATATCATATGATTTTATTGTTAGAAAATATTTAATATTGAAATTATTGTATAATTATTCAAATTAGTGAAACCTATTTGTTACGTGAAGTTGTTTATGATATAATTTTCGAATATTGAACAGAAATATCCTAGACCTTATTATGTAAAGTTCGACTCTTCTGTAATAACTATTGTACGAGAATAAGCCAATTGATATTACTCTGTTATTTTTTTGTCGTAAATGGACTTCTAAAAACGAAAACAAGGCCTATCGCCGTCATATATGATCATAAATAAGTTCATATGTTTTTTTTTTTAGCTTCACGCTTTTATCCCGCACATGGCAGGGTAGGCAGAGGGAAATGCAGGAACCATACGAAGCTAGTGTTAAGACACTCCGTTACTTAATCCCTGCTTACTTCGTCCCCGCTTTCATATGTTGAAATCACAAAATTAACTTTTTTATTTTATTAAAAAATAAAAAATTGCTCTTAACATGGTATTTTCCTAAGTAAAAAATAAATATGGTGTATATATCACGAGACAACAATAATATATAGCATGATACTAATGAATAATATATAGCAATAATATATAGCATGATACTAATAAATGATTTCTCAGTCTTCTCAGAATTAAATGAGTAATTCTTCATTATTCTATTCTCCAATTTTTTTTCTCCATTTTGTTTTAACAGATTATTGAATACTGTACAAAAATGTAAAAAACAATAAAAATATAAACAAAATTTTATAGAAATTAATTGCAAGCATTGTTCAAAAAGTCAGTAATCGAACCCCTTAACTGTCAGATTGACCCGCAACGGACTCTCTTATGTCACAATCGTGATAAATAACGTGTACATTAATGATTAAAATACTGTATTTTTATGTACAAGTGAATTGTGAGGTAGCGCTACTCCATAATAGATGGCGCTGGAAGCTATGGCCGTCTTATATCAAATAAATAAATATTATTTTTGATGTAATTACTTTTATCTAATAACTATTATTTATAATACTTGTTATTATTATGAATCACATTTTTTTTATTCATGATAAATATTAAAATAATATAAAATATGTTTTCTATAATACATATAATGTATACATTCTATTATTATATATATCTACGTATTTTTAGTACATATAGTGCACTATGTATATACATAAATATATATAAATATAAAATGTACGCCTCATTGACTAAATTCTCAATTAGTCATACGACTCTAGTAGACAAAACACTATATTAAATTCTGACAACTCATAATGACTAGAAGATCTTAAAATAAGTGAGGTAAATACGCCTTAATGCTAGAAAAAAAAAAACAATGAATAATCTGAAGTCAATTCAGTCAACTCTAATTTCCGCCCAAGTTTGGGCGGAATCGTTCCTGATTATGATATAGGAAAATAAAAAAAGAAACTTCTGTATGTAATAAATACTGAGCACCATAAATATGTCAGATGGTCGGTAAGAAGGCAGTTTGATGCATGTGTACGAATTAAATTTTTTTCTTTGTCGTTTAGAAGAAATTACTTATGTCACTTTGATATACGGTGGGATTGTTTCCACGGTGCCTGGAAATGTGGTAATGTGACCTTTTTAAATAAATATCCTTGTTTTTAACATATATATATATATATATATATATATATATATATATATATATATATATATATATATATATATATATATATATATATATATATATATATATATATATATATATATATATATATATATATATATATATATATATATATATATATATATATATATATATATATATATATATATATATATATATATATATATATATATATATATATATATATATATATATATATATATATAAAGATAAAAAATATAATATGCAATACACTACTAATTAATATTTATATATACTAAAATTAAATTAATTTAGATATTTTCTATAAAGATTTTGCTCCAATTTGTTTTAAGAAGAAACGCGACGTACAAACGTTTGTTTGCCCTCACATTATATAAGAAACCTATATATAATGCATTTGAACATTTCTCATCATGTTATAATATTTAATGCTTTTTATCCATATAGTTAGTGCAAAATATTAACAATTGGTTTCTTGAAATTTTTCAGCCATACTTAATAATCCTTAAAATATTGTCATAAACTTATACAGAAATTTCTATGCTGGGCTTAAAAATGGAAAAAAGTAAGTGAGATAAGTAAGTGCTTGTGTTAGTTTTATATAGACATTATAAGATAAATGTGGTTTGGAATTACATTTACAAAATATATGAATGAGCAACTTCAATTTTTTTATATTCATCCTTTATGCCTAGCGGGGTGACTACCCCGCTGACCAGAGAGAATTGCCGTACATATATACCTCTTTTACCTCGCCTTCCCTCAATGTCATCAACACAGTTATCAACTTAGACCCTATCTGTCTTACCACAGATTCCCACCATATAACTTTTAAGTATAATTTCATCACTCATTCTCAAAATATGCCCTAACCATCTAACCGTATTCTTAAATACTTACCATCAAATCCTCTATACCACTTACCATTCTATACATCTCTTACCACCAAAAACATATATTATTTATACAAAAACAACATAAAATATATGAGACCTATCATAACAATGCAACGCACAGTAGTAACATTAAAATTGTAACTTTTAAACTCTATTATAATCGCAAAGTCAAAACCATCAAACAATAACTCGCTTCCGCTCCAAGCCCATAACTCAGAGTACAAAGGCGTGTCCTAGACTGCAGCTCCTTGAGAACAATACTGAGATATATTGCTAACTTCCTTAGTTGGGAGTAAAAATTATTTAAGCCTTACATTTATATTGGGATGTGAATGATGTATGTATACGCTGGGCTGGGTTTTTGTTTAAATGTTTTGAGTATTTAAGATTCTTATAAAATGTCCTGAAAATTTTGTTTATTTCTTCTTAGCTTCACGCTTTATCCCGCATATTGCATGGTAGGCAGAAATCGGGCATAAACATCAGACATAATAGTATATATCTATAAACCTAGTGTTAAGACACTCCTGTCCTTAGTCCCTGATTTCTCCGTCCCCATTTTCCCCTTTTTTCGAGGCATTGCGTGGCATAGCGAGTTGAGTGTCGGAACTCAACCCCACGCTTTGCCTAGTTTCGAGAGCGAAGAATACGGAAATAGAACAATCCATCTTCTTGGAGTGGGAATCGAACCCTCAAACCGTCGCGTTCACAGGCAGACGCTTACGCCTCTGCGCCACGACGGTCCTCAATATTTTTTAGACAAAACTTAAAATACATCCAAGTTATAAAGTATCGCTTTATTTTATATCATCAAATTGTAACTAACGTGTAATTGCTATACAATTTGTTTAGTGAAACAGACTAATCTAAACTGTTACTGGTTTCAGTTATTTATATTGAATAGTCCATATAGTGAAGAAGGCTAGGGGCTATATTAGATCACGATTTGGACTATCATAATGTATTATGGCCTACAAGTAATTGCAGTCAAACTAACACACACAGACACATACACACACAGACACATACACACACAGACACACACACACACACACTAAATATTGTCTTATTAACGAAAAGAATTTGAATCTACGACCCAGTGTTATTTACGACATTTTTTTCAAAATATTTCAAAGACGTACATAAAATGGGGCAAAAACATTAAAAAAGGGTTCTAAACGCTAATGTTTCTTACACACAAGAATGTGAAATGAGTTTAATTTTGAACTCTTAAATCACAAACGGTGATTTTAAGTTGTTCTTACTTAATGAAAGAGTTTAATTATCATTGGATTTTTTTTTATGCTATTATTAATAATTAATCGACTCTACCATAGAGTCGAAATATAAGAAACTATAGACTTGTGTTTGACTTATGTTTAAATTTAAACTTTTTCTGTAATAACTTAGTAATTTTGTTTTTTTTCCACTTAGCCACTTAGCAGCTTTCTGTAAAATGAAGTTAACTTAGTATGTGACTAAAATATAAAAAAAGACAAAATATAAAGAAAAACTAGGCAAAGCGCGGCGTTGAGTTTCGCCACTCAACACGTAATGCCTCGAAAAAGGCGGAAAGTGTGGACGGTGAAAGCAGGAACTAAGCAACGGAGTGTCTTAACACTAGGTTCATACGGTTCCTGCAGTTCCCTCTGCCTACCCTGCAACATGCGGGATAAAGCGTGAAGCTATAAAAAATTATAACATACTAATAATATATAAGAAACGTATTAACGATAAAAATTATATTTTTAATATATACTCCGATATTGCACTATGCGCGCATCACAACTAAGAAAAGGTCATAAATCGTCAAAATGAGGTAATTCAAGATTCCTTTGCAAGGAAAAAGAGATGGGAGAAAGACTCATCTTGATAGAAACTTGTTTGTCACATATATATTAAATGTACTTCAATATAGGGCCGAGGGCCGTCTACCTTTAAACGCGACGATTTGAGGTTTTGATTCCCACTCAGGGAGGATGGATTTTTCTATTTCCATTTTTTTCGCTCTGGAAGCTAGGCAAAGCGCGGCGTTGAGTTTCGCCACTCATCATGCAATGCCTCAAAAAAGGTGGGAAGTGGGAGAAAGCATGAAAAAAGCAACGGAGTGTCTTAACACTAGGTTCATTTGGTTCCTGCAGTTCCCTCTGCCTACATATACTATTTCATTCTAAATGACTAAAAAGTTTAGTAAATTAGATTCATTAGAGATATTTTATAAGATTGCCACTTGATATAACAAAGTGTTTACAAAATTGACATAAGAAATAGCAAAAATTTTAAAAACGTCTCAAAAATGTTTATAATAATTATTTGGTGCTAAGTGTCTATATCCTCTTTTTCTCTCTACATACCCTAAATATGAGGGATTTTCTTTAATAAAACTTTCAATTTAATTTGTATTGGAACAGTAATCATTGATAATATATAATTCCATTTTAATTCTGCGGCAAAGCAAATTGCAAGCGTATACATGCTAGAATTTGACTGGAAATCGAAAGGCAGAGTGTCATAACACTCAATTCTCCTCCTGCTGATACACTATATGCGGGAGAACTATAAAAAATACATATAATATATAATATATAATATATATGTTAAACTTAATTTCTTTACCACATTAACTTCAAGATGAACTTAAGTAATTGCAATCTAAACAGAATTAAGACTCCAAAGTCGCTAACACAAATACAAGTACGACTATACGATTATAATTTATTATGAATAAATGAAATATTATAAACGCATCGGCGCACCGCCCCGACAACGCCACTGGCAATGGCGTTTGCTTTGTTCGATTAGTGTTGGTACGACGTGTCTAGGATATTGTCGATGGACGCAAATTAAAAAATAACTATAACATTTTACATTTATAAAGAAATTAATAAAAATAAAATAAAAACATGTGAAAGTAATGTTTTTTTCGAGTGTTCGCCACTGCCAGAAATAAACTAAAATATAACTTAGATTAAAAATGAGACATCTCTTAATATCATAATATAGTATAATTATAAGAAAGTTTAATATTCAAAATTCAATGTTTTAAAGAAAAAAAAATTACCTAGTAACAAATCTATTTATATAAGTAACTAAAACTATTCATATTATAGCTACAACAACAGTGTTAACTTGCATTTTTGTATTTCCAAAATAATTTAAATATTAAAACCTAATCTAAGTACCATTTTAAATTCACTTCCATCTCACATTTCTTGCCCGTATATTAAATATTTAAGAATACTACTAAAACATCGATATTCAATAATTTAATAATAAACATATCGATACACGCTAAGTGGTAACATCTCAGCCCCCTCTAGCTGCCGACTTCCTTCATACTCGCGAGCGCTCGTTCGTGCGCCGCCTTTGTCGGGAACAATTGTCGACAAATTAGAAACGAATCGAGTTATTTAATATCAACCGGTAATATACAAAGTAATTGTTTATAGCACTCCTTGTTAAGTCATAATGAGATGTTTTTGTTTTTATATATGTATGGATATATGTATATGTATATATGTATAGGTAGCATATGTATATATATATATATATATATATATATATATATATATATATATATATATATATATATATATATATATATATATATATATATATATATATATATATATATATATATACAAGTCCTTTGTGGCGCAGAGGCGTAGCTTATACCTGTAAACTGAAGTCGGACGGACTGACATTTCGAAACAAATTTTAATGTCAGTCAGCCAGAAGGCAGGAAAGTGTCAGCTCTTTCTACAAGAATTCAAAGAATGCGAGGCAACTCAGAAACCGTTGGCGGTAGTTTGATATAATATTTATATTAAATAACAGACGAATGCCGTCTCAGTCTACCTGTGACAGATCACAGAATACTGCAAAGTGCTCGAAACGTCGAGTATACAAAAATGTCAATATCTCATTTTTTATGTCTTCACGCTGTATCCCGCACATTGCAGGGCAGGCAGAGGGAACTAAAGGAACCATAGGAACCTACTATTAAGACATCTACGTCCCCGCTTTTTGCCTTTTTCGAGGCATTGTGTGTTGAGTTGCAGAACTCAACGCCGCGCTTTGCTTAGTTTTCAGAGCGAAGAAAATGAAAATAGAAAATCCCTCCTCCCCGAGTGGGAATCGAACACACAAGCCTTCACGTTACAGGTAGACGCTACGCCTCTGCGCTACTACGGTCCTCGAGATATACATATACTCCATTAATTCGGTTAAAATTATTTATTTCATACATTTTACTACAACTTAGTCCCTAAACAAAAAAACTATTACGAGAATAAATCATAGCTAAATGACAAAGAAAATCCTTTCTTCTTCAGAAAATATAATACAAATCAAACTGTTCCCAAGTCAATCGTAAACTAAAGTATATCCCTTCCTGACGATCATATCATAGTAGTAGTGTATATATACATATATATGTATGTTTGTATGTATTGGAAATTTTTCGCTAGCTTATGATTTAGTGGAGATAAATCGGCCCGTAGTACTCCCTTGGGCGTGTTTACGAATTGATGTGGAGACCCTTTGGAGACGAAATAAAAAATATACTTGTTATGACTACTTTCTTTAGGAAAATGATGTTTAAAAAGGTTTATTTATTAAATTTTTAAAAATTAAAGATTTATAATAAATGTTACTTTTAGTTATCGCTTTGAGACGTAGAGTTCGGCGCCACATTTTATTAGGATGAATAAATGAAAATACCTTTTTTCTAGAATGGGAATAGAACCCACAACCGTTGGCTTAGCAGTTAGACCTTGAGTCGCTGCTTCACTATTTCACATAATGCATTTTAGAACTGTTTTTTGTTTATTTGGTACATGATTTTTTTGTGTATATTTCACTATACAATTAGAAAATTACCTGACAAGGAGTACAGGAAACATTTAATACTTTAAATAATTTTAACTTGGAAATAAAACAAAGTACATATATATCACAAGATGATTACTTCCAAGTAACAAAATATTTGACATATGTATAAAAATTACAAAAATTTGAACTTGCGACTGTCAATTACAAACACCAGATATTACTTATTATATATTTTTTTATGTTCACGCCACAAGAACTTAGTGTTAAGACACTCCGTTGTTTAGTCCCTGCTTTCTCCGTCTCTGCTTTCCAAACATATATTCACGCTTGCATATAAAAAACTAGATACAGTGAAACTAATTCACACTTTCAACGTTTTCCTCTTTTTAGAAAATGAGTTCATGAAAATCAAACCCAAAACTGTCTCGTTTACTATGACACTGTACAACTTCAACATGTATGTACATATATACATATACATATACATATACTTTTTTTTTCTTTTTTATCAAAATCTTTTTAGAAAAATCCGTCTTCAGTTTACAGGTATAAGCTACGCCTCTGCGCCACAAAGGACTTGTATATATATATATATATATATATATATATATATATATATATATATATATATATATATATATATATATATATATATATATTTATATATATATATATATATATATATATATATGTATATGTATATATATATATATGTATATGTATATATATATATATATATATATATATATATATATATATATATATATATATATATATATATATATATATATATATATATATATATATATATATATATATATATATATATATATATATATATATATATATATATATATATATATATATATATATATATATATATATATATATATATATATATATATATATATATATATATATATATATATATATATATATATATTATATATATATATATATATATATATATATATATATATATATATATATATATATATATATATATATATATATATATATATATATATATATATATATATATATATATATATATATATATATATATATATATATATATATATATATATATATATATATATATATATATATATATATATATATATATATATATATATATATATATACAAGTCCTTTGTGGCGCAGAGGCGTAGCTTATACCTGTAAACTGAAGACGGATTTTTCTAAAAAGATTTTGATAAAAAAGAAAAAAAAAGTATATGTATATGTATATGTATATATGTACATACATGTTGAAGTTGTACAGTGTCATAGTAAACGAGACAGTTTTGGGTTTGATTTTCATGAACTCATTTTCTAAAAAGAGGAAAACGTTGAAAGTGTGAATTAGTTTCACTGTATCTAGTTTTTTATATGCAAGCGTGAATATATGTTTGGAAAGCAGAGACGGAGAAAGCAGGGACTAAACAACGGAGTGTCTTAACACTAAGTTCTTGTGGCGTGAACATAAAAAAATATATAATAAGTAATATCTGGTGTTGGTAATTGACAGTCGCAAGTTCAAATTTTTGTAATTTTTATACATATGTCAAATATTTTGTTACTTGGAAGTAATCATCTTGTGATATATATGTACTTTGTTTTATTTCCAAGTTAAAATTATTTACAGTATTAAATGTTTCCTGTACTCCTTGTCAGGTAATTTGCGAATTGTATAGTGAAATATACACAAAAAAAATCATGTACCAAATAAACAAAAAACAGTTCTAAAATGCATTATGTGAAATAGTGAAGCAGCGACTCAAGGTCTAACTGCTAAGCCAACGGTTGTGGGTTCTATTCCCATTCTAGAAAAAAGGTATTTTCATTTATTCATCCTAATAAAATGTGGCGCCGAACTCTACGTCTCAAAGCGATAACTAAAAGTAACATTTATTATAAATCTTTAATTTTTAAAAATTTAATAAATAAACCTTTTTAAACATCATTTTCCTAAAGAAAGTAGTCATAACAAGTATATTTTTTATTTCGTCTCCAAAGGGTCTCCACATCAATTCGTAAACACGCCCAAGGGAGTACTACGGGCCGATTTATCTCCACTAAATCATAAGCTAGCGAAAAATTTCCAATACATACAAACATACATATATATGTATATATACACTACTACTATGATATGATCGTCAGGAAGGGATATACTTTAGTTTACGATTGACTTGGGAACAGTTTGATTTGTATTATATTTTCTGAAGAAGAAAGGATTTTCTTTTGTCATTTAGCTATGATTTATTCTCGTAATAGTTTTTTTGTTTAGGGACTAAGTTGTAGTAAAATGTATGAAATAAATAATTTTAACCGAATTAATGGAGTATATGTATATC
This sequence comes from Dione vanillae, assembly GCA_037178615.1. Lineage (NCBI taxonomy): Eukaryota > Metazoa > Arthropoda > Insecta > Lepidoptera > Nymphalidae > Dione > Dione vanillae. The sequence goes on along the minus strand of JAZFAU010000231.1, from coordinate 869,650 downwards.
TCGAGGACCGTAGTAGCGCAGAGGCGTAGCGTCTACCTGTAACGTGAAGGCTTGTGTGTTCGATTCCCACTCGGGGAGGAGGGATTTTCTATTTTCATTTTCTTCGCTCTGAAAACTAAGCAAAGCGCGGCGTTGAGTTCTGCAACTCAACACACAATGCCTCGAAAAAGGCAAAAAGCGGGGACGTAGAAAGCATCGAGTATGCAACGGAGTGTCTTAATAGTAGGTACCTATGGTTCCTTTAGTTCCCTCTGCCTGCCCTGCAATGTGCGGGATACAGCGTGAAGGCATAAAAAATGAGATATTAACATTTTTGTATACTCGACGTTTCGAGCACTTTGCAGTATTCTGCGGTCACAGGTAGACTGAGACGGCATTCGACTGTTATTTAATATAAATATTATATCAAACTACCGCCAACGGTTTCTGAGTTGCCTTGCATTCTTTGAATTCCTGTAGAAAGAGCTGACACTTTCCTGCCTTCTGGTTGACTGACATTAAATTTTTTTTCGAAATATCAGGTCAAAATTTGTTTATTTTTTAGATTCACGCTTTATCCCACATATAGCAGCTTAGGCAGAGGGAACCGCAGGAACAGTGTAAACTTATTGTTAAGACACTCCGTTCCCTGCTTTACACCTTTTCGAGACATTGTGTATTAAGTGGCGGCACTCAACGCTGCTCATGCCTAGTTACAATAGCGATGAAAATCGTAAAAAAGTAGTTAAATTACTTTTGTTTTAATCGTATAGAATTGAATTCCAACTATTGCGCCATGATGACCTCGCATATTGAATTTTGAATATATAAATAAATAGCTTCAAACTTTATCCTATTTATTGTATTTGAAAATTAGCACGCTTTATCCCGCGTATTGCAGGGTAGGCAAAGGGAACTGTAGGGACCTTATGAACCTAGTGTTAAGACACTCCTATGCTTAGTCCCTGCTTTCTCCGTCACCGCTTTCCGCCTTTTTTCGAGGCATTGCGTGTTGAGTGGCGGAACTCAACGCCGCGCTTTGCCTAGTTGCCAGAGCGAAGAAAATGGAAATAGCAAATCCATCCTCCCCGAGTGAGAATCGAACCCACAAGCCGTCACGTTTACAGGCAGACGCTTACGCCTCTGCGCCACGACGGTCCTCAAAAAAAAATTAAAAAAAAAAAGAAAATTAGCTGAGAGCATATTGTGTTAGGGACTCTTCATTCTTTAATTTTTGCCAGAATTTGAGTAATTGCGTGTTGTCGCATTTACAGTAAAACAGGTTCCCAAGGAAAAACAATTATTTAGTACTAGGACTTCATAGCTGACCAAGAGATTGTTAACATAGAATACAGTTGTATACAATACCCCCCACTAAAAGGAATCGAACCCAGTGGTTACAGGCACTTTGCCGTCGAGCTACGACATTGAACTTTGAATGGTATTTTTTTATAACACACTAAATTTCGCTCAATTTTTTTTTTTAATAAAATAACCACTTGATTAATATGTTAGTATTTTGAATATAATTATCACTATATTTAAAATACATTGAAATAAATTAAAAATAATCAATAAATTAATTTATTATATTTTACTTTCATTTCCTCCAACTCCTCCAACCTCCAACCTCCAGCGTTGACTTTTAACAACCAACAGTTTCCCGTTCCCCATAATGACAATACTGTCCACATTGCCAAATGTGGGATAAAGCGTGCATATATTGAAAAATGCGGGATAAAGCGTGCTTACCTTGTTAAATGCGGGATAAAGCGTGTTATTAAAAAAAATAAAACCCTAAAACACCTCATAAAGAACAACCTATACGGATATGTAAATTAACACGCGCATAAATAAAAATTAACCCCCAAAAACAGGTAAGAACCCTCTACAACATAATTATAATACAAATAAACAAAAAGGAAAGGAGTATCTACGAAATTTTATTATCATTATTTACATAATAAAATAATTATAATTAAGTATGGTTAAGACTAGGGGCGTCGTGATTTACATTTTCATATGAAAGCTGTTTGAAATGCTTTTATAATATGTATGTATGTATGTATGAGTGACCTGTACAATGACTACGCGAACTGTGGGTTCGATTCCCGTTTGGGGGAGGTTGTTTTTTTGCTTTTTTATTTGAGATTTAAAAAAAACAAAGTCTTGAGCGTTAAAAAAACTATTTTATTTTCAATTTTATGAATTTTAAAATGTTAATCCACACTAAAGGTAGAAGAAATATTTAAATAAATTATATAAAAAAGTGCTAACGACAGAATAAGTTGTGTAAAGCATACACGTTTTGCGACGCTGCGTGATAAAGAACGCATGGCTCAGTGGTCAGGACACTTGCACGGTACACAAGAGGCGTAGGTTCATATCCTGCTATGTTCAAATTTTGTATTTGTTTCATTATTTCTTTACTTATTACTTAATTTATTATTTTAAATTCATTATTAAAGACCCAAGAAGAGTTTTTTTTTTTACATAAAAAGTAAAGGCCCACGTAAATTACATTAGAATATAAATTAATACACCGCACTATGTAGAAAAAAAGCTGACACACTTTGATCGTTCATGCTGTACGAATTTCAACCTTATTCATCATAAATTGAAGTCTAAAATGGAATTCAACTTGTAATATATGGAATTTTTCATAATTTTAAAGGAAAATCAAAGGTTTTAATACAGAAAGCCAGTACGTTATAAAGGAGTGTGTTTTGAAACTGTTTTAACATCTTTTTTTGGGATGAATAAGTATATTATAAAGTTACTTTTGTAGATTTCTCTTATACCACTACGTTACTACGCTTATTAATTTGTATAGCGTTCATTAGAATTATTACTAGTAGTTAAAGCGTCAAAGAAAATTTAAAATTTTACTTAAAATTATAGGATTTTAGCGTTTATTTAGAGATGAACGTGAATAATTTATAAGGTTATACTAAAAACAGTAAACACCTGAAAAAAAATTAAAAACATATGATATTTTTAATTATAACGGGAATCAAACCCGTAAATTTGCTATAAAAATAAAAAAAATAAAATTTTAAGCTTTAAATGAGGCTTTTCTAGCTGTAGCTTAGTATAGCGTCGGGGATACAGTAGAGACAATAATACGCGGTGCGATTGCGGTACTGACCCCCAAACTATGTTCCACCTACTAGAGTGCCCATTGTGTGCCGACACCTGCACTATAAAAGACCTCTGGGCAGCAACAGAAAATGCTGTAAACGTGGTTAAGTAATGGGCTCAAACAGTATAAATATAAAATTGCCATCGACACGAAGAAGAAGAAGCTCTTGTTAGCCCGATACGATGGTTAGCCAACGACTGTCCATTGTTAATCATCCACAAATTAAATGAAAGGAATATTTTCATTTGTATGAATTTTTAAACAATAAAACAAATATAGTCGTGGCGCAGAGGCGCAACGTGTGCCTGTAACGTGACGGTTTCTGGGTTCGATCCCCAGTCGGAGAAGATGGATTTTTCTCTTTCCATTTTCTTCGCTCTGGCAAACTAGGCAAAGCGCGGCGTTGAGTTCCGCCACTCAACACGCAATGCCTCGAAAAAGGCGGAAAGCGGGGATGGAGAAACCAGGGACAAGCAACGGAGTGTCTTAACACTAGGTTCCTATGGCCCCTGCAGTTCCTTCTGCCTACCCTGCCATGTGCGGGATAAAGCATGAAGCTAAAAAGAAAAAAACAAATATTTAAGTTGAGTTCCGCCACTCAACACGCAATGCCTTGAAAAAGGCGGAAAACAAAAGAGTCTTAGCACTAGATTTCTACGGTTCCTGAGGTTTCCTCTGCCTACCCTGCTATATCCAGATAAAATGTAAACAAGATGAAGAAACCAAAGATCAATCTAAAAAAATATTATAGCAAAAAGGCATCTACAGTTCAAACAAAGCAGACCAAAAAAACGCAATTTTTCTTAAAACAACATAAATCTAATGAGAAATCTCGGAAGGGGTGTTTTTTCCATTCCCTTATCAATATTAAAATTAATTGTAACTTCAACCCGTTTTAAGTGAATTATCGTTGCTCGATTTAACCGTCATTTTTCAAAGATAACAATTTTTAATCCCCCAACTTCCTTCTGGGCGGTTGAGTTGATTGCGTCACTAGAGTTTCTGCGATACCCACAATCTACTTTAGAAAATTTTATATTTATTGACTTTTTGAATTGAATTTCAATTGAATTTACAATTTTAAATGGTTTTTTCTACATGTATAAAGCAAATATTAAGGTATAGAGATAGTACAAGCGGCGTTGAGCTCCGCGAATCGATACGCACTATCTCATGGCTGAAAAGTCGCAAACGATATGTTTTAACAATAGCTGGTACATAGTTAAAGTTTGTAAATATATTTATTACAATTTTTCATTTATTCATATTTTTATTGCACTCAGAAAAAACAAACGCAGAAATGTAGAAATAAATGTTAAATTAAAAATATATGTATACAGACTATAGACAGTATTGCTGCTTCAAGCAATTGAGCTTAATCGATTTTTTTATAGCTTTATGCCGCATATAAAAGGGTTGGCAGAGAGAATTGCATGAATAATAGGAACCTAGTGTTAAGACACTATGTTTCCCGATTTCCTTAGTTTCTTTGAGTGATGAAGCTCAACGCCACTCTTTGCCTAGGTGTCAGAGCAAAGAAAACAGAAATGAAACAATCCATCTTCACCGAATGGAATTTGAACCCACTAACCGTTGCGTTTAAAGGCAGACACTGCGCCTCTGCGCCACGACGGTATTCGGTTTCTTTTTTTTTATGAATTATTTTTTACGTCACTCTTAGAAAATATTGAATTTTCAAATTCATCTAGAAACTTTGCCATCTCCATCCAAACGAACAAAAGCAAAAACTATTAATAGTGAACCAATTTAAACTTTCGTCAAAGCGGCTTCATCTCTTGTTCTTCGTCTAGTTGTATGTGACTTAGACACAAGTGCACTAGGTAACTTTAAACAGATACAGTGGTCAATATCGATAGTCTAGTTCAAATAAAATATATGAAACAAAAAGAAATGTTAAATTAAAAGTAAGTTCTGAACGAAAATAAATTTTAAATTAGAACTAAGTGTGAGTAATTCTTATATGCTTTATACAATTTGGCTCAATAGTCGGAGCGTTGCGTTATATGCAGGAGGAGAGAGATTAAATCCCACTGCGTTCAAATCTTTATATGTTTTATTTTACTATTTATTTTATTTAAAAATCATAAAAAATAAGTAATTTTTTTCAACGGAGGGTCATAAACATTATGTTGCTATGGTTCCTGCAGTTCTCTTTGCCTATTATGCTATGTGCGTGATAAAGCGTGAAGTCAATACCAATGTACCACAATCGAGATTCAAACCCGCAACACAACGTAGTTATACATATTAGCAATACAATAACTTAAAGTTTATAGATTTAAACAGTTTCTTTAAGATATTCAATTAACTGGAGTGTAGAACGATAACATTTGTGATATCACGAGATCGTAAGTTGAGAGGGCAGGTGAGTTTAATTAATAGGAATAATTGACCGCCGCCGGCTGTTATTGGGAGCTATCACAACATTTGGGTCATGAGTCTATACGTTTGTACTGGGCTGTACTAGTTTGATACGTGGCGTGTATTGTTATAAAATAACTTAAAAATCATCGTTTCTAGGCTATTTGGGGTAGAATGGGGCCCTGTTACTAAGCCTCCGCTGTCTGTCTGTCTCCGGGCTGTATCTCATAAACTGTAATAGCTAAAGTGAAATTTTGACAAATATATTTTCGTTGACGTTATAACAACGAATATTAAAATTATTAAAAAAGTATTACTCCCCATATAATAAAAATGTTTTTAACGTATTTTTCCCGTATATATTTCTCGTTTATTATGTTAATTTTTTTAGTAATATCTAGATCTAGATTTTTGCCCAGAGTTGACTATCGGTTAATATGTAGGCATTTTAGAATAGAAAATTAAGCTGGACTAACGTGTAGGCAATGAGTATTATTATTATTATTTATTTAAATTTTGCTTGAAAAAAGTTTTGAAAATATTTCAAGTCGTCAAGTCAGTCGTCAGTCAAACAATTAGTCAGTATCGAACCTAGTGTTGAGTCACTCTGCTCTCCATTTACCGCCCATCTGGACGTTTTTTGTAATGTAATTCAACGCCTCGCTCTTTTATACCAGGATTTAAGTCACGGTGGAGTCTTTTCTCATTCATTTACTTTACTTTACTTTAGCAAGTATCAAACTGAATTGATTTCAATATACAATCGCACGAGCCAGCAATAGCCGTTGGGTGCAATCAGTAGCTCAGTAGACTTCACTACATACCCCATTTAATGCATATATGTACATACATATTTCCAATTCTCAAATATTAATGTTTTTAAACTATTCAACATTTTTGATAATGTATTACAAATTGTATAAAGCGGTAATAGAACTTGTGACTGAGGTAGCAAGTTTGTAAGAGCGTATTTTTGTGCGTTTTACAAAATATTTCTTTTTCTTTAGTTTCTTTAGTAGGAATGTAAACAATATTTATTAAATTCTTTATTTATTACTTTTTGTACGTTCCCAGACACTTTTTGTAATATTTTAATCATTATTTAAACTAACTATTTATACTATACTATTATTTAAATATTTGAGGACCGTCGTGACGCAGAGGCGCAACGTCTGCCTGTAACACGATAGTTCCTGGGTTCGATCCCCAGTCGGGGAAGATGGATTTTTCTATTTCCATTTTCTTCGCTCTGGTAAACTAGGCAAAGCGCGTCATTGAATTCCGCCACTCAACACGCAATGCCTCGAAATCGGTGGAAAGCGGGGACGGAGAAAGCAGGGGCTAAGCAACGGAGTGTCTTAACACTAGGTTCCCACGGTCCCTGCAGTTTCCTCTGCCTACCCTGCCATGTGCGGGATAAGTGTGAAGCTAAAAAAAACTGTTTATAATTTACTAGCTAATTATATATGGGATACGATTTTTCGCAGATTCGTATCAATTAGTAAAAGAAGTAGAAAAAAACTAATTTTCAGGTCTCATAGTCGAAATTAGAGGAAATTATCAAAACCAATAAATTCATCTTGTCCCTTTATAATTGAGCTACAATATTGTCATTTATAATTTCTCAAGCCCATCATCATATACTGA